>OX578143.1:20869407-21186907 GCA_951213105.1 Amaurobius ferox
GAATGTACATAAAAATCTTACAAATAATTATAATTAAAATATTTCATTTTCAGCTATTTTTGTAATTTCTCTTAAGATGCATGCCTTTCCATCTGCGGTCTTCATAACTTTTTATTATTTAGCTGGTTATAAAGATAAAGCTAAAACATTGAAATTTGTAATTGAAAAGTCACCCCCACAGTTGTGTATAACCGAAAGCCTTTAGGAATCATGAAAACAACTTATTCAATAATGTTATTTCCGAAAAATGTATATGAACATTAATGAACTAATACCAATAGTAAATATCCCAAAATTTGAAAATATTTGTAATTAAATTTCCGTTTAATGCACTTTTCAGGGACAAATAAATTATCTAATATTATTTAGTTTATAATAAAAAAATAAATGAATACCTTTTTGACATAATTTTGCTTTATATATTAATGTTTATATAATTGTTACTCTCGGGCCACATGAAATGTAAATGCTAGAGGTATCATGGGCTACATAAAATAGTTATGTCGTCTGCTGGTTGCCGATCCTGGTCTTCAGGGTTCAGATTGCATGACTGTTCTTTCGTGGGTAATTTCTACAGGAATATTTTTTTAGAATTGTAAATTGCTGAATTTCTTTTTAAATCTTGAAACAAAAGTTATTTTCAGAAGTCAAAATTTTCCTTTGAAATAGAAAATAAAAACCACCGCATTTAGTCTAGAAATTCAGATGAGAAAGGTTCACATAAATGGAATTCTACAGTGTGTTACTGTAATATAAAATATATCTTGATTCTTAAATTTTTCTTGTGAAGATGTCGGCTGTGATTGGATATTTAAAATTGTATTAAGAGTTTGATTTATAAAATATTTGTCGGTGCTTTTCAAACTCATTTGGTTACACACATTTTTTTTTTTTTTTTTCCAACAAATTTGAAGGACTTAACACAATTTATTCAAATGTTTTGACAAATACATATTTTCATCTGTAAAATTTATAAGTCTAATTTTACTGTTAAAATATGTCTATTGATCATTCTGGGAATATCAGAAACTAGTGACAATATTTTGTTGTCGCAAAATTTGTGAATCATTCTAATATGAGTTCATATTTTCAAATAACAAATTGTTTAGTTTATTGGTAAATTGTATGTCCTTTTAATTACAAAGTTTTAAAATTTGAATTGTAAATTTTTCAGTATGTTTAATATGTGTAATCTATTAATTTTCAATATGAAAAATACATTTCAACTGTGAAAATGTTTAATGCTGCTTACCTTAGGATACATATCTAAGTTATTTTTGTATTACATGTTTATGGAGCATAGGATGAACTAGATGTGTATAACTTTTGTGTATAACATTCCAAGCCTTTAAATGATAATGTTTTTTAATATTTCTCTATTCTTTTTTTAATGTCATTTCATGATTGTGTTGAGAGTTTTTCTCTTTTGCAGATGAAGTGCGGAATAAAAAATTCTTATATCCCTTTAAAAATTCTGTATATCCCTTTTGGTTTTAAATGCCATTTTGGAAGTCAAGGTAGTTGTTTCTAGTTATATTGAATTCGAGATTTGAAAAAGTAGAGAAAGCTTAAATTATAAGATCAATGCTTTTGTTCAATAGTTGAGCATTTTATATGAATTTAGCTTCAATATATCAAGATTTTGCTTTACAGGATATTTTTCGAAACTTCTTAATTAACATCCTAGGAGGTGCAATTCCTTGGAATTCTTCTTGTACATAACTATTAGAGTTTAAGGCAGGAGTTCCCAACCTTTTTCACAACACATTAATTGTGTGTATATATATATATATATATATATATATATTGAGGCATACTAAGATCAATCTTTTGCGGAACACAATAATTATTAAATTTCTGTCATTTTGCAATTAAATATAAAGTCTTTATGATTTACAATGATATAAAAATTTAATTCAATATGATAGTTATACAAAAATTTTCTAGGTAAATTTGTATGTTTTTTTTATTTTTGTTTTCTAGGTATTTCAATATCTTGTCTGACTTTAGTTGTTCTTAGAGTAATTGACCTTTTAGTTCTCAAAATCATTAATATCGTAATTTATTTAAGCGTTTAGCCTAATATACTGTACAACTTAAATTAGTTATCTGGTGTAATTATTAGCTACCATAGCCTATTCTCATACTAGTCTCATATATGGTATTAAATTTAATAAAAGATATAACTAATTAAAATTATTGCTGTTTGATGCCGTTAGGCTTGCTGAAATTGGCTAATTAACTTATAAGTTAGTAGCCACAGTGTCTACTATACACTAGCAAAACTTTACTAAATTTACTAGTTGAATTTAAAAGTTATTTGCCAGTTAGCTGGCTTGTGGCTATTTCATAATTTAAACATGGGTACAATCATGAATATGTTTTGTAACTTAGGGATTCAATTTGACTTTGAATTTTTCACTACTATTTGTTTGTAAATCTAAGTAATTTAAGCTTGTTTCTGATTAATTTGATAGATTGTCCATATGTGAAATAGATTCATTCTTTTTCTTTCCTTTTTTTTTAAATGCCCATGTGTGTGTTTTGAAGGCCCAGACCACTCGGCTGGCCCTAAGGCTTACAGCAGGAATTTGAGTGCCCGGGAAGGAATCCTGTGTGTGTGTTGAAGACCCAGACCGACCGGCTCGTCAGCAAGGACATGAGCAACCGATTAGTCGGCCGGGTCCTGTGTGTGTGTGTAAAATTTTAACGTCTTGTTCCGTAATTTGGAAAATATTGAAAGAATAGTTAAATCTGTGTGAATGTAATGTGTATTGTAAACTAGCTCATCATATCTCCATATGTTTTCTATATTTCAAATGATTTTAAGATATCATTTTATGTTTGTGATTGTCCACATATTGGTGAATATCTGCAATTACCAGAGCTTGCAGTTATAGAACATCTCAACTAAGTACAAAATATGATGTTGATTTTTGTTTGAATTGTATGTATTGAAATCTTCCTGTTTCAATGTGAATGTTTAATTTTTATGTCCTGAATTTGTGATGTAATTTGTACGTATGAGACCGGGGGTGGCCAACGGAAGAACTCTTAGGCATGGCATACATTGAGAATTCATGACACACCCTATGTTGTACACTGTGTGTCGTATGTTGCTCAAATATGAACTAGAAAACTGTTTTTCCCATCGGTATTGCATCTCTAGTGCTGTGTGTGGCTATTTGTCTCCAGTGTATGGATAGTAGGCAACAATCATTGTTCAAACCGAACTGCATTTTGTATGATGCAGCGTGCATCCTCAATGTGTGCCCTCTTTTAGGCTGCTTATGTGATCTTGCGTTTTTGGGGTAAGCTGCAAACAAATATTGGTATTAAAACATTTTTGTTAAGCAAATAATATTTCTTCTAATTTAAATATATCCTTATGTGCCTAAACTCTAGGATGTTTCTATGGAATTCTAAATTTTTATTGGTAATAAAATAATGAAATAAAATTATTTTAATGCACTATTTTTCAAGCTTCAGTTTTGTATGGATCAGCGGTGTATAAAATATCAGCTGCATATAAATTAAATTTTTCTTGTTTTGAGAGATTGACAGGTATGAAATTAATTTAATTCTTATTAATATTGTTTACCAATTTAATTTGAAGTCATAATTTGATAGTTTATTAAATGTAATTTTTTTAATTAAAAAGTATTTGGCTAGTGGTCTTTTTCACTTAGATTAAATTTTTGCTCTTAAAAAATTTAATTAAAGTGCTCACAAAAATGTAATCAAGGTGAAAAAAATTTAATCTCAAATTTAATCTGAGGAACACCTTTCTATTTATTGCATTAGTAAAAAAGAAATATAGTTAATGCAGGTGCAGATTTTGAAACAACCTATAAAAAATCAAATCATATTTAGAAGATGGCTAACAGGTGTGGTGGCTAAATGTAATTATCATTTTTTTGCAGACTTGAAATTCCTTAAATAGAAAGAGTATGCATTGACTTTCCTCTCACTGATAGACACCTTTCAGAATGTATTTTGAATGAAAGGCTGTTAAAAAAAATTTTTGGTCTGGCATTGTAGCTCAGTTGTTTGTAAATATGACGTGTTTGTGAAAATAAGACCACAAGACATAATTTGAACATGCAGTGATGATAAACAAGACAATGACCACCATGTGTTTTTATTTCTACTTGCTTGTAAATTTGTTAATCTTCTGAATTGATTTTTTTTATTTCAGTTTTTAATTAATTCTTTACAGGCAGTATGAATAATTTTTGGATCTTGAGTTCAAAGCTTGTGCTACCCCTGTTTATGATTTATTGGCTTAGTTTAAGTGCAAAGCAGTAGTGTAACAATTAGTCTGTCAACTGATGACAATGAAACCTACTGGTATGAAATATTGCTTTATGATTACTTTCACTATACTTTTTGTTTTAAATGGAATTTTATTGTTTTCGAATATTACTTCATAAAATCTCTTTTAATGAGTGTTTTTTTCCCCTCCATAAATTTTAATGTATACATGAATGCAAAAATTTATAGAAAAATTTTCACTGTTGCTTAGTAAAAAAAAATCTGATATTTGGCAAGAACCTGATTTTAGTGATTTGGATTTTCATAGTGGTATGGATGTTCATTTTAAGTCCAAGTTGTGTCTGTTCAAGTTCACCTTTGTTTTTAAAATGACTGAAGGTTGAAAAGCCATTCCTTTTTAGAAATTAGAAGTAATAATTTTTTGTTCCAGTCTTCCACCTTTTGCATGTAATATACAATTTCTCTTTGCTGTGTCATTAGAATATTTGTGGATTCTTAATGTTGTATTTCAATCCTGTGTTTTGGCAAGACAATCTAGTTCATTTATAATTTCCTCCCCATAAGTTTAAATAATCTTTTATAGATCTCGGATTTATGCTTGATTTTCAAGTACTCAAATTTGTTGAAATATTGTATTGTCATCGCTTATAAAATACGCATGCTTGCACAAAATTTCAAGAAAATTGGCTTAGTAAAATAGGTCCAAAATTTATTTCAAGATTTTACACAGACATACAGAGAAACCAACCTAAATAAAACTGTGTAATAATAAAATAGTTTAATTCCAGTGACTTACTTTCTGATTCCAAGTCTACCGGGAAAAGCACCATACTTGGCAATAGGGCTAAATTTGGCTCCTGTATAAGAATCCCCACCTTTCTAAAATACTTGAAAAAAAAAAAAATAATGTATTAATAATGTCGAAATAATGTTTATTTAATGTTCATTTTTTGCGTTACATTTTCTGTTCTAAATGTTTATACAATAAAAGCTGCAGATTTTGTTACACTACTCTTGCAAAATTTTATATATGATATATAACATTATAAAATGTTAGTATTTTCTATTTGATGCTTTTTTAACTGTTTTGTATTATTTCCTTTTCCATATGCTTTGGAAGGCAGCAATGAACGCATTACACATGTTGTTTTATAGGTTAGAAAGTAATTTATTCATTATTTTAGTGATTGACTGCCTCTTTATTTACAGTTTTAATGTTAAAGAGTTTGATAACTTATTTCAATTTGTGATATGAAATATGTATTTGTAATTTTGTGACATTTAGTTATTTATAATGCACATAATGTGCTTAAAATTGAATATAAACAGGTTTTGAAAATTAAAATTATTCATTGTTGTAAATTGTTGTATTTTTTGCTTTGTTTTGATTTTAACTTATTTGTTACATATACTTAAGCAAAAAAAATATTGCCCTTAATATTTGGCATTTTAATTATGACTAAAGATGCATCAAATATTAAACATGTTTTTCATTGTTCGGTTTTGGCTAAATAATTGTTTTAGATTCGACAGACAAATATCTGTTTTTCTCTTTTTTCTTTCTTATTCAATGCATTTTGGATTATATTAATATATTTTGAATTATATAAATACTATTAACACTTTAACCACATAGCTTTTTGAAAATCTCAATCTCATATCAGCAGATTATGTGTATTATTTTCTGCCGTCCCTTGTAACTGCTCTACACTCTTTAGGTTAGCTGGATGGCAATAACTATATTATGGAATGTGAATATAGAAGTTGCTATATCAGTAAATAGCATAAATTTTTTACTATTAAAAATTTTCAATTTTTTTTTATTTACAGTTTTAAAATAAGCAATTTTTGGTGGATTAGCTTCAAAAATTGGGTTATAAATGCTACTTTAGTTTGAGAGAAAGGCTTAGTTTAACTAATTGTATTGCCACATTAGCTTTCCTTAAATTTGGTTTTTCTCCCCCCCCCCCCCTCTCAAAAAAAAATGTTGATGTTGGTAATACCATTGTATAAGCTTGTTATGAAATTGGGAAACAATGAAATTGAAACTGTCCTATATGCAAATGGATGAAATGGCCGAAGCATTAAAAGCCAAGTGGGCTTCTTGGATTTTACAATTAAGACTTGGCTTGGATTAATGACTAATACATGGAATAAACATTATTATAAGTTAGGAGACTTTTCAACAAAATAATGCCACATATAATCAATGTATAAGGAACTACTTATACATTGATTATATGTGGATTGTAAGAGAATTTGATCTGTAAGAGAAATTCCTATTCAAACTATATTAACTAGAAATTACGTGGGATTTTGTTTTGTTTCATTCTTTAAAGTACTGTTTTGGGGGTAAGAATATGGATAATTTGATAATGATAAAACGTTCATTCGCAGCATTTTTGTATAAAAATAAATCTGTTTTCATCAATATATTTGTAACTTCATAGAAAAAGGAAATACTATTATTTAAATATATTTATTATTTAGTTGATTAATATAAAATTACTTCTGAATCATTGTTTCTATTAATAGTTAAGAATTTATACAATATAACATTAAGTATTAATTTTTTCATGTAACCAATTTAAAATTTCATGGAAGCATTATGCACTTTTTTTTTTGACACTCCTTAAAACAAACACAAAGAATACACTAGCACACATTTAAGAAATTTTCGTTTTATCCCTATTAAAAGTTTCCTAGACTTTTGTTTTCAAATTATTGAATTTCAAGTATTTTTCATAAATATTACATGTCATTAATATTTGAAAATATATTAATTCAAACATTAAGAGTTATTACAGTTTTCATTAAATGAACATGCAGCACTATTTTCTTTACCAGGCATTTATGCTCAATTGTTGACAATTAAAATTTAATGAAAATTGATATTAGAGCTTTTATAATGAAATCAAAATAACCTTTTTTTTTTTTTGTAATTTAGAAAATCCCTCATTCTAATTCCTCCGTGTTAATTTAATGCAATATGGTTTTGTCTGCAATCATTGACAATAGGACCATGCATAATGAAAGGCGAAGCCAACTCATTATTTTTTTTTAGGGTTGTTCAGAGAGAGGCTTATTGAACAACTCTAAAAGGCTAAAAGGTAGTATAGTCTATCTTCAGTGATGAAGCTAAATATTTTCATAAGAGGGGGTCCTGAGCCCAGTAAATTATTTCCGTACATAGTCGTGACCATGTTGAATTTTTGAAGACCATTTTGTTCCCTCCCTGGAAGAGTTTTAAAAGTTCTTGTCTCAATAAGACGGCACACTTCCTGTTTATTATAAATATTTGATGTGTTTTAATATGTAGATACTGCAGAATCATGAACCTACCTAACGTGTTCCTTATCTACAAATTGAATTTGCAGCATGCTATTCTGCTGTATGCTGCCATGTTTATTTTTTGACAATAAGGCATCTGGCAACCAAAAGGAAATTGCCACATAATAACAAATAGTTTGAGTAGTGAGCACGAGTATCCACACACTTTATTATGGTTCCATAAAAAATCAAATGGAAAAATCCTCAATCTATATAGAGAATTTATTATTTACATTTTCCACTTAGTCCTGTTAATACCTTACGTTTTTCACTTCTCGAAATTTTAATTTCAACCTACACACTTTTTCGGACTCCTTCCTTTTAAATGAAATTGTAGAAAAAAGGTAATTTTTAATGTATACTACATGACGTGATGTATCTCTAAAAGTTTTTCATATGTTTCCGCTTGCCACTTTTCTGAAACTAAGCATAAATAAACTGGAAGTTTTTATCATTACTTTCCATAGTAAATAACCTAGTATCCTATTATCTGGTACCAAACATGAATATTTTGATTTTTTTATTTTCACACCAAATTTTATTACCAATCTTTTTATAATCAAATTGAAGTATCTGTTATATTTTTACAGTTTTGGATTGGATTGAGTTGATGTAGATCTGAAAATTGTTTCAGATATATTTAATTATATTATACATAATAAAACAAAAACTCTGCTATATTTTGCCTCACCCTAGTGGCTGGTAAAAGTTAAAAATTTTATATTGGCGGAAAACTATATCCATACTATTGTTTTTAGCGAAAATGTTGCTGTGGAACTGCTGTTTCTAAGTATCTGTTATAGGTAGAGCTTAGAATAGATGATGACTGATATAGATTCATCATCAACTTCTGGAGAAGGTTGATGTGTTTACTAAGGATTTATGCTTCCGGTTCTTTTTCCATTTAAAGTTTTAAAAATTTAATTTTACTTAAAACGTCTATTTCTCAAGAATAGATATAGCTTATAACTAATGTATATTCAGCATCAAATTCTGGAAGGGGGTGAATAGTTCATTAAGAATTTTTACTTCCAGTTTCTTTTTCACTTATAGTTAAAAATATTTCTATGAAACATCTATTTCTTAAGATTGGTTGTAGATCGAGCTTAGATAATGACTGGTATGGATTTAGCATTAAATTTTGATGGGGGGTAAAGGAACTCACTAAATATGTGCATTTCTGATTCTATCGATGTCAATTCTGATTAAAAAATTTGTATTTTCTTTGAAATATTTATTTCAAGGAATCTGTTATAGGTATAGTTTAGATGATGACTAGGATTTCCTCTTCCAGTTCTTTTTCCACTTCCAGTTCCAAAAAATTTTGTTGAAACATATATTTCTCAAAATTGACTATAGATAGAGCTTAGATGATGTCTGATATGGATTCAGCATTGAATTCCAGAAGGGAGTTAGGGAGTTTATATCCGGTTTTGCAGATGACACGGTTTTTCTGAGAATTTGTATGACTGGACAAAATGAGTATTCAAAGAGAATGAAATTCCGTAAAAATTATTTCAAAAATGGAGTGTACACACCATTTGCCACCTTATGAAGGTTCCTTTATAAATTTCTTACTTTTCTTTGTCTTGATGTGCTTATTCTTTTTTGTATCCAACTGGAATATTTTTAATTTCTATCTCTTGGCCCAATATTTTTTACCCACTTTCTTTATCAGCAGAACTTTCTGTATTATTTTCTCATACTGGGGTTAGATTTGTATATCGGAAAAGATTTTCAGAAGTGATAGTTCATCACTTTTCTCACAACTAGGAGAAAAAGCCGAAACTTTTGAGATTTTTAATGACCCCTCCTAACTAATGATTGCAATAATTGGAAAATTGATATTTTCCTCTTTGTATACATTCAAATTTTTGATACCATTTTCAAATATTTTCATTGGTGTATAATTTCCATCACACCGCATTTTATTATAGAGTGGCTACATACTTTGGAAATCGTGGAAACACCAGGGAATATCAACATCTTGGAAAAATCGGAGGAAATATCAAGGAATTCCTAAAAAAAACCTTGTAAAATCAGGGAAATTGGAATTTTTAAGTCTTTCTTTCAACAATACACATATGTAGAAGTCCTTATTCATGTTTTCCAACCTTTCACATTGTTGTGTTAGCAGTTTCTTTGGAGCGGTTTATCTGTATCAAGATAAGAATTTATTTTACTTCATTATTGTTCTTTTAAGAACATAAACTTGACCCCCCCCCCCCCAGAACATTATGTTTCATCTTAAAATTTCATTATTAGTTTTAACGTCATTAAAATAAAACAAACTTTGTTATCTCCACAGGGTTATCGTGCCAGTGAGTTTGCCACAGTCAGAATTTTCAAGGGTAGCGAGGTTGGTCGCCGAAGGTGGCTAGTAAGAAATAATGGAGAAACCACATGAAAAAAAAAATTAATGAAATGTTAAATAAAAGCTTGGAAAATAAATAAAAAATAGGTTAGACTCTTAACATAAGCATAAATATGTACTAACCCATAAAATATGCATTTATAGGTACATTTGGATAGTCAGAAATTGATATATGTGTTAGAATCAAATGATTCTATAGTCAGGAAAGCAAAATCCAGGCTTTAATTATTACCAGTATCATTCAATGTACTTTTATTTTAGCCTTCAAATTATGTATTTGACTAATTATAGCACACTTGTTTCATGCTTTCTGATCATAATTTAAGAATTGGATTTTTCTCTAACTTTTTTTTGTGCAATCAGTTACATCACAAGAAACATAGATACAAAGTTTCATGTTTTTCAGATAGAGATATTTTAAACAGCTGGCAGCAGAAATTTATTATTGTTAATTTATCTAAAATGATCTCAACTATATACAGTCAATGTCAAAAATTTAGATGCAGATATAACATTGTGTTTGCAAAAGAACTGTATCAACCCAAACCACTAAAAGTAATGCATATTATTGTACGAAGCATTTTGCTTGCATTCATCATAAAAAAGGCCAAGATTCAATAAATATAATATGCACTATAAAAATTCCAAAATGTTTTGTGTCAAAAGTATAGATACAATTTTCTTTATTTGAAAATAATAAAAAATATAAATGAATTTTTATTTAATAGTATTTCTACCATTGCTTATAATTTTATAAACACAATTTGCCATGAGAGAAACAAAGATTTGCAAAATATTAGGATGGATTTCATTGAAGATTATTGTATGCAGTCTTTTAAATCTTCTATTGAGAAATACTGCTTTTCATTTATGTACACTGTCTGGTTTAAAATTCCCCATAAATTCTTAATAGAGTTCAGATTTGGGCTCAGTGCTGAACAGTATAAAACCAATATATTTTGCCATTGGAACCACATTTTTGTAGAGTTTGAAGTAGGGATGGGGGTATTTTCCTGTAAAACCAAAGAGCTAGAATCACTAGAGGTAGCCTTTCCTTTGTTTGGTGATCTGTAAAGCATGGCCATTATGTCCCTCTTCACTGCTACAAATGAGAGTCAGATTTGGCACGTTCGCGATAGAACGGCGCATTGTAGCAGTTCCAGAAAATTGTAAAAGTGTGCCATTGTGGTAGTTTGTTCATTGTTATACACAACTTTCTTTTTTAAGAATCTTAATCTATGTATTTTTAAATCCAAAATATACTGTTTTAAAATGCGCGGATTAAGATTCTGCATCACTTTCTTTTTTTACATTTATTTTCAAATTTTGTTACTACTGTTTTAGCTTTCTTTTTCAAATTGTCATTGCAAATTATTTTTAATTAATATTTCAGTATTTTTTTATTCTAAAACATAAATTATATCTATAGATAACATTTTGTTAACGACATATAGGTAATATTTGAGCAAATCGTTACAGTAAACAGACTTCTATTAATTGCTAAACATTTTCTATTTTAAAAGCGCAGAACTTCGTTTCCAAATGGTTCTTTGTTTGTTTCTAAAATTCTACTTTGTAAATTCTTACCTTGAATCATTATATATATATATATATATATATATATATATATATATATATACATATATGTATACATATATGTATATGTATATATATATATATATATATATACATATATGTATACATATATGTATATGTATATATATATTTATGTATATATATCTATGTATATATATCTATGCATATATATCATATATATATGATATAATATATTTTTATCCTTAGTCTTGGTCTATAGTTACTTATTTGTAACAGATATGCTAGAGATGGGTTTTTTTTGTACTTACTATAGTTTATGCATAGTTTTGTGCAAAATCTCGAGAAAATGTGCAATATCTCGAGAACGGTTCATGTTAGCATTCTAAAATTTGTCAATCGTTTTCTAATGAAAAATTACATAAGAAATGTGTATTTGCGTAACTTTATTGGCGGTTTTGATTTTTTGACGATTTTTTCAAAATTTCACTCGAAAATTTAGGGGGGAGTTCTGAACATTCGATTGTGTACAAAAACAATAGGCTTCCAGTGTTTACGGATTGTAATTTTTGTACCAAATTTCGTTTGTATCGGTCCATTCGTTAGTCAGCTATAGTCTCCACAGACTCACTGACACACACACATACTTTCATACACACAGACACCACTTCAAAAATGTGTGATTCGTGATCAGGGATGCTTGAAACGTGCTCTCCCGTCAAAAACTAATTCGAATTTTCAACCCCAACACAATACTTTCATTATACATTATGTATATAAGGAAAGTAATATATCTATAAAATGAAGTAAAAGGATATTTTTATCCCCGCGGGATACCGAAATTAAAAGAATTTAATTTCTGATATCCCGGGATGTAAAAAATACCCCGGATTGCAATCTTAAAATTATAGCTTAGGAAGCACAGTTTCTTGCACTCATCCAAAGCACGCGGTCTCGCAGTTCCAAAACTTCCAAATATCGTCAAAATGTAATAAAACCCAGTTTAAGATGTTTTAATGAATATTTTGTTTTAATGAATATTTCTTTTATAAATACATTGATGGAATAATTTCTTCACGAAGCGCATTTCCTACAATTTTTTTTATCCTCCAAAGCTTAGGGGTAGCAGAAATAATTAAAAACTTGTATATTTTCTTTCAAGGACGCTTTGCCATTCACCTTCTACCATTGAAATACAGGGGAAATGGAATGCTCTGGGCGGGAAGAGTTCCTGAAGTCATATGACTTCGTTTTTGATCTTAGGGTTGCCGAGGCTTTCTCTACTTGATTGCTTCTCGAAGTGTAAAACCCAAGTTAACCCCCCCCCCCCTCCCACTGCACATCCAGCAAGTCACTAAATGAAGTTAAATTGTTTTCAACAGCTGTTTAGTAGTCTTCAAAATTCTATTTAAAAATGCTACGTTTGGCTATCCTGCCTACATTGATTGATCTGTCACCTTTCTGTCTACTAAGCTATTAAGAATAACCTAAGCTTTCACTGTAAGTCAACGTAGTGCATTACTGAAAGTTCACAAGCATCTTTTTCCATCCATCTCTATCTTTTAATTATTACACAGTAGACAGATTGAACTTGCTTATTTTTATATTCTGGTTAATTCAAAGAAATATTGTGCATTATTAACCAAGCATTATGAGAGCTAAGTATTATAAGTAAGATTATTATTATAGTTAACCCAAGTAACACACATACGGTATTATAACCGTTGTTAAACCGTTTATACGTTATATTTTCGTATGTGTTCTACGATAAATGATAATACATCGGTTATAATACCGTTATGAGTAAACGGTATATAAAAATACTGTATATCACACGTATGAATTACCGTGTATGAACATACCGTATGTAGAAATACCGTTTTAAATACGTATGTATTACTGTTTATTATACGTTAAAATAATCATTTTTATTACGTTAAAAATACCAATTTATCATACGTAAAAATAACCATTATTGTTCCCTTCTTTTAACCCCCCTGCTCAAATCCTCTTTCAGCTTTGTTCTCGAACCCTTTTCCCGAAGGCATTTTCATGGATTACCGTCTATCATACATTATAAATACTATTTATCATACGTTATCAATACCGTTTATATTACATTAACCCTTTCGGGACGGCGGCATTCCGGAGCTGTCGCGGCCCAAAAGACGAAGCGCTTCGCTTCCGAACTGGTCGAAAAGGACGGCACATTTTTTGTGCTAAGCCTAACTCTCGAAAAAAATTCACTAAAAATCACCTATTCAACACAGAAATCTACTTTTTTCAGGAATAAAAGAAATATTTATGTTCTATTTGATGTATAATTTTCTTACAAATCTGAATACAAAATACTCGTTAGTTGCTCCCATTCTTTTATCCGAAATAAACGAATAATTTCACTGCCTCTAAAACCCAAACAAAAAATATACTCTCTTATATTCCAATAATTCACCAACGAAATCATAACGCTGAAATCAAAATAAAAATCAAAACTCAATTATAAAATTGTTGATGCTACGAGAATTACTCTGTTTATATTACAAAATGATTTTCACTGCTCCAAATCGAGAAATAATTCATTCGATCCTCTTCTGCCAAGGTCATGCCTTTGCAAAATACATTGAAGTTAGTTCCATGGACAAGTAACGCCATCTAGTACACAAATTAAAACGTTCCGCGTGGTGGCACTTATAGGTGCCACTATCCGCTTGCGGTAAAATTTCCTCTGGCCCGAGGGCGTGCCGTTCGTCCTTGAATGCAAGTTCGCAGCTGGCACGTGGGCGTGCCGATCGTCGCGAAAGGGTTAAAATTACCATTTTTCATACATAAAAATAACCATTCCTTCTCCCTCCCCTTGGGGCTTCTTGCTAATCCCCTATCAGCTTTGTCCTCCAACACAGATGGTCAGGGATCTCCCTTCCTGTTTATCTTCACCCTCCCATGTACTAACCGCGGTCGATGCTACCTGATTTCGGTGATCGGATATGACGCCACATAGTTCTCGAAGCTTCCATCAACTGATTTCTACCTCGGCGGAAGAAGCATATGTTCTGCGTATCTGGCAACACTGAATGGAGTTATTCATTCTTTTCTGTTCCTGCCGCCTGGGTTGTATGTGGTTTGTATCTTCGTGTGTTGGTTTGGTTCACACGTTGCTTAATTTATATATTTTAACTTATTTAATTATATTTAGCTTTAACTTTTATTTTATTTTATATATCTTCCTAACATTATTGTATGCATATATTACTTTTAGCATTAAATATCGCCTTAAAAGCAAACGGGAAAAGTGCATGTTTTGAGCATCGTGGTATGTGTGCATACATGCTCGGAAAAATTACTATGAAAAGATGTAGAACCAGTAAGTGAACAAAATCATATAAACAGAAACGGTATTCTGCAAATACATAAAATTAATTATAAAAAATGTATTCTTCAAATGATTAAAATAATTTTAATATTTAATACTGTCTAAGTGGAGATTAAATAAAAACGTGGTCCGAGATTGCATTTGTTGTCATGCATGCATATTTATTTCAAATCTTGTAAAATCATAAATTATTCTTTACATGTTTTTATATATTTAGACTTAGACAGGTATAATTACACTAAATGAAAGTTTCTTCATTTATAACCCACCTGCAAGTAAAAATACTTATTTATTAGTGTTGGTTAGTGTTTATATTAAAATAATTTTAATCTATATAATAGTAAAGGAAGCAACCTTCATTTAGTGTAATTTTGTACATATCTAAAACTAAAAATACATAAAAAAAAAATCTGATGTGGGCAACACATGACTTTCTTTATATAATGTAATGAATTTACTACTTTTACAGTAAAAAAATAGGTTTTTCTTATAGTAGATACTAATATTCTTTCCAAGATATTGAATTTTCGACAAATAGTCGTCATTTTCATTGATTTAGCGTCATTTTTATCCATTTGGCGAGATTTTAGTTAATTTAGCAACATTTCAAAAAGTCGCCAAGTTGGCGACATTCCGCCAAAATTTCGCCAAGCGTTATGGACGAAGAAATAAGTTGTTCTTACAACAGAAAAATGACTATTGGTGTTCAAATACAAAAGTATTACTCACAGTATCTTTTTTCATGAATGGAACGAGCTAGATCTACGAGAATGATGTCACCCAATTTATCGCATGGTATTACATATGAAAAGTGAACATGTTTCTCAATAGGAAATATTTTTTTTCATTTTATATGACTTTTTAATAATTTTTTTGAAAAATGTGCAATATCTCGAGAATGGTTCATGTTGGCATTCTAAAATTTATGTCAATCGTTTTCTAATGAAAAATTACATAAGAAATGTCTATTTGCGTAACTTTACTAGTGGTTTTGATTTTTTGACGACTTTTTCAAAATTTTATTCAAAAATTTAGGGGGGTTCTGAACATTTGATTGCATTTAAAAACAATAGGCTTCCAGTGTTTACGGATTGTGATTATTGTACCAAATTTGGTTCGAATCGGTCCATTCGTTAGTCAGTTATCGTCTCCACAGACTCACTGACACACACACACACACACAGACATCACTTCAAAAATGTTTGATTCGTGATCAGGGATGCTTGAAACGTGCTCTCCCGTCGAAAACTCGATTTCGAACTTTTGACCCCGTCACAATACTTTCCTTATACATTATGTATATAAGGAAAGTAAAAACATGTAACAGAATAATTTGATTTTACAGGATTTGCAATAAACATGCATGCATAACAACAAATGCAATCTCTGTTCACGTTTTCATTTATTCTCAGCTTAGACAGTGTTAAATATTAAAATTATTTTATTTATTTAAAGCATATATTTTTTTTTATAATTAATTTGATATTATTTGCAGAATATTGTTTCTACTTGTACGATTTTGTTTACTTAATGATTCTACAATCTTTTCATAGTATTTTTCTGCTAATGCAGGTGCAGAATGCTATAAAAACATGATACTGAATAACATGCACTTCATTACCTTAAACTCTTTTTAGTTTATAATATTTCTTGTTATTTTAAGATTTTTTTTATTTTAAAATAAAAGTTTAAAGCTTTTACTTTCGCTTTTTAGAAACTTTTTTAAATTCACAAAAATGTGCATTTTTTTTCCATACTTAATATTGTCTCAAATTTGGTGATTGTTTTTTACACCAATTCTGTTATGGTATTCAATGTTTATAAAACTCATCTTTAACTTATAAAGAGGCTTTAAAATAAGCATGAATGCATAATAAATGCAATATGACCACGTTTTCATTTATTCTATGCTTAGACAGTGTTAAATATTAAAATTATTTTATTCATTTAAAATATAAATTT
The DNA here is from genome assembly GCA_951213105.1 of Amaurobius ferox. Classification (NCBI taxonomy): domain Eukaryota; kingdom Metazoa; phylum Arthropoda; class Arachnida; order Araneae; family Amaurobiidae; genus Amaurobius; species Amaurobius ferox. The sequence goes on from OX578143.1 coordinate 20,886,273, forward strand.
TTTATAATTAATTTAATCTTATTTGCAGAATATAGTTAAAGTATTGTGTTAGTTCTTACGAAAATGGTTATTTTTTTCCCATGATTTGTATGGTCTCGAATTTGGTGATGGTTTTTTACACAGATTCTGTTATGGCATCTGGTGTTTATAAAATGCATCTTTCTTAAATTATTTTATTCATTTAAAATATAAATTTTTTATAATTAATTTAATCTTATTAGCAGAATATAGTTAAAGTAATGCTTACGAAAATGATTATTTTTTTCCCATGATTTGTATGGTCTCGAATTTGGTGATGGTTTTTTACACAGATTCTGTTATGGCATCTGGTGTTTATAAAATGCATCTTTCTTATAAGAAGGCATTTCCTGCCAATTTTTTTGCAAATTTAATGATATTTAACTTGTAAAAGGAAATAGTCAAATGTGCATAAAATCAACAAGAAAGATCAATCGTGCATAAAGCATTTATGAAACTCTTTCCACAGCAATGCAATTTTATTTAAACATCTCTAAAATGCGATACATTCAATGGTAATATTTTTAAAATTATCACAAAACTAAAATAATTTATTACATTTGGTCACTTTAAACTTCATCAAAAAAAAAATGTACTTTATTCAAATGATGTCATTGAAATATAGATCGCTTGGCTCTCTATATCATTCATACACTTTTAGTCCATTCCTTTCATTTATCACAATACTGCAATAATTTATTTTATTTAAAAACTTAAAACCATGGACCAATGTTTGATCATTTAAACTCAAATATTGCAATTGTGTTGTTTCAGAATGTGGATACACGGAAATCAAGCAAAAATAAAGTCTGATACAACACTAAATATAAATTAAAAAGAACTTGAAAAATCACGATTTTGACACAATATGGATGCCATATCGTACTTTGAAGTGGGTCATGTGATCTCTTCATATAATATGGGTGTAATTATTACTTTAATTTTTATTTTAAAAAACTACCGAATATATTTTGCTGAAATTTTTTCCATATTTTTTATGGGATGATTTGAATATTTTCTAAAACTTTCGAAGCAATTTTCTCATAGGTTCCACAGACCGTCTGAACTTTGAACAGCATACTAAAATTTCATTTTGATAAAGTCATTTTTACTGCAGTTATTGTGCGAATGGACAGACAGAATGAACAAAATAAAGTCATAAACACTATGTTGTACAGTGTTAAAAAGGAAAAGATCTCATTATGAACAAGAGTACATTTTGAAATTGACACTGAAAAAAATGTGAAAATTTATGAAAAAATATGAATAATTGTCAAATTTTCATAAAAAAAAATCATACAGAAGTCTTATTTATAAGCATTTTAAAAATGATATTTCGATATAATTTTTTTAAATACATGATACTTTGAAAAAATAAAAATAAATATACTAGGAAGACATTTAAAATAATACGCTACTTAGAAAAAATTAAAAATAAGTTGATACATGGGTGAAATGTTAGAAAACACAATACTAAATTAAAACAAATTTGATACTTTAAGAAAATAAAAAAAATTATACTTGGAAGAAGTAAAAAAAGCCTTATACTTAAAAGAAATAAACATGATACTTATCAGAATTATGCATGTTTTTATTTCTTTTAATTTTTTTAAAGAAACATAATTAGTCGAAAAAATGTGAATTCATTTTATAGCAGTTTGTGTTCTGTGCATCTAGAAACATGTTCTACTTGGGCTTTGTGCCCAAATAGAACTCACTGTGTTCACTCTTAAAAATCATCACACTTGCATACCACCGTTGATCAGAGATGTGTAGTTTTAGCATGCACAAATATAATTTAAAATGGACTATCAACTTAATTACAATATTTTTGATATATTTTTAGTAATGAAGTTTTAAGTATTGCGTGTTTTAATATGGCCCAAAATTTTATTCTGTATTTTTAAATTATTTTCAATTTAAAATAGCTTATCTTTTAGATTTAAAATTATATTTCATAATGCAGTAGATTATAATTTTTGCAATTTTTAGAAATAATTAGAATTAAAAATATATTTAAATATAAACTGAAAATAAAGGAAAAAAACATTTTTGCATTAAGAATAATTTATGATTTTTAAAATAATTCTCCTGAAATTATATGATCTTTTATAATTATTGTATTAACAATATAATGTAAATTAAAATGAAAATGATATTACATATGGACAGTGGACTAAATATTGTGCATTTTGCATATATAACACATTTGATGTATCGTATCTTTGTAAAAAAAAAATGATTTAGATGAATGCATTTTAAAGATACTGTTTCAGATTGTGTTGATTTCAATATTAATATGTACTTAAATTTATAAAAAAAAAATATATAAATTCAAGTACATTATTAAAATCAACACAATCTGAAAATTTGACATTGTAAAAATATTTTCTCCTAGCTCAATATTTTTGTTTACAAAGATGCATAAAACTTTGTAAATGTCATGTCTGCAACATGCACTGTACTGTAGAGTTGTCCAATATGTAATAAATATGTATACAAACATATACTAAATACGTGTAGGAACACAATATAAACACGTAATAAATACGCTGTTGTTGTTGAGACCCAGACCGTCCGACCTACCAGAAAGGTGTAAGGTAACCGTTTGGACGGCCGAGAAGTGCCACCCAATTTAGACCGGAACCCAGTGGGGGAGGCATCCATAGGGACTGTACCCTTCTTCCCCTACCACCAACCTCTCGGAAAGACACGTAATAAATATGTGTAGAAACACAATATAAATGTATGGGAATACATTATAAATGCATATGGGAACACGTTATGTGGATATACGATATACGTAATATACACGTATGTGATGCGTAATAAACATGTATCTGGATACGTAATAATAATGTATGTAGATATACGTAATATACACGTATGTGATACATAGTAAACATGTATCTGGATACGTAATAATATGTGGATATACGTAATAATAATGTATGTGGATACGTAATAAACATGTATGTGGATACGTAATAATAGCGTATGTGGATATATATAATAATAATGTATGTGAATATACGTAATATTAACGTATAAGGATACGTAATAATAACCTTTTTTATAATGGTTGGTATACCGTATTCTAACGTACCGTTTTTGTGTAATAATTACGTATGGCCTGACACGTAAAGATTACGTATTGCTTGATACGCAAGAATTACGTATTTGTGCTACCTGGGAACATTCTCATGCAGTGCTTTGAATCTAAAGGCTATTTTTAATATTTCAGGTTTTCAAATTATTATTATGCTAAGTTTATTTTAAAACTAGCCAATTCACCCCGCTTTGCCTATTCTTAATGGCTGGTCACACAATGTGACACACACAAGTTTTAAATATCAAAATCTGTTTCAATTTTAAACAAAAAAAAATGGACTAGCGCACATTTTGAGAACCAAAATGATGAAAGTTTTTTTAAAAAAATCGCTTTATATCATCACACCTAATTGGAATTTTTGATTTTTTTCATTGATCTGGAACCTGAGACGAATGGAATGAGACCAGAACCAAGATTCTGGCTCAAGTGAATGTACTTGATCATTTTGAAACATTGTTTTGAATTGTTTAATTATTCCTTTGCATCGTCTTCCCTAATTCAAATTTTACAAAATACTACATTTTAAAAAAAAATATTAGATTATGACCTAGAAGATGAGACCCAAACTAAGATTGTAATTAGAGTGGAAGTGCTCGATAATTAGGCAAAGAGGTTTTGAGTTTTTTTATTGTTTGTTTGTACTATCACCCCTAATTCAAAATTTTAGCATTTTTGTTTTTCCCTTAGTCTTGAAGCTGAGACGGATTGGATCACATCAAATCCAAGATTGTAACAATAGTAAAAATGCTTGATAATTTTTAATTTTGATACATCATCCATTCAGTCAGTTAGTTCTGTGCATATTATATAGATATATATTTTTAATTGATACAGTAAGTAAAAAAAACAGTAAGTAAAAAACTAAAAATTAGTTAATATAATTTTTTTTATATATAAATTCGTGATAAAAATGACTGAATGAATTTCCACTGCTACAAATAATTCGAATTGTGCAAAGTTTATTTTAAATATGAAATTGACACTAAACTTAGATTTAGCTGTTACAAAACTGACAGCCACAGTTGTTATCTTGGCAAATTGCCGACATCCCACCCAGCCATACCTATGAAGTTTGACCTTGACATGTGCATTCGTTCATTGGCTATGTGTTCATGATATCGGGGGTAGGACGTAAGCATAATAATGTGACTCGACTATATATACAGTATACTCTCTCTATTCTGAACACTCATGGGGGGCGACCAAAATGTTCAGATTATGGGGGTGTTCATTATAGAGGGAGATTGGGAAATACATGTACGTAGTGAGTTTATAGACTGTATAGAATACTTAGCCTGGTTAGCCATGCCAGTTACCAAGATGGAGGTGCTGAATTTAGATTTGGCAGCTAGTTCAATGTCAAACTAAATTCAGTTGGACCTGTACTCTACCATCTCATTTGTTTGTTTTTTTTATTAAAAGAGTTTTACAAAACATATAATAAAATTTCATAATTACAGTATACACTTATTACAGTACATAATTAATTACTTCATGAAAAGTGAGTAATTTTAGTCTGTTTTTGCATTGTGTATGCTCGTGCAACGTACATGTTATCTAGTTGTTTAAGAAGTGGAAAGGCTTCCAAGTGGTGTTCAGCCGCATCAGGTGAATCCCTTGGTCATATTGCTTGAAGGTAATCGTACTTCTTGTTTCATCGGTCTCTTCTAGTTCTGCTTCTTCTTCACTATCCTCTTTCTCTTCAACAATGTTGTTGTCGCAAACCGGAAGGCTTCAGTCGGCTTCGAGATAAGCTCCAGGTTCAATTTCAGTATGAAGCTCCTGAAGAATTGACCCCAAGTCACTCACAGTTGTTGCTTCTTGGTCCTCTATTATTAATTCCTCCTTCTTACACAGGAATCCTACTTTGTAGAAGTATCTTTGAATGGTGTAGGGGGTTACTTCATTCCAAGCCATTGATATCCAATGGACAGCATCCATGACATTGACCTTCTTCGTTAGTTGGGTTGCCGAATGTGCCTCCTCCATCACCAGGGCCATTTTCTTCAGAAAATGAATTCGGTAGTGAGCTTTAAAGGTCTTGATCACTCCGTGATCCAGTGGTTAGATTATAGAAGTACAGTTCGGTGGCAGGAACTTCCGACTCACGTTGCTCAGCTGCATGATTCTATGTGATGTGGCATTATCCACCAAAAGAAGAATTCTTCTTCCTTCTCTCTTCATCATCTCGTTAATGCCCTCCAACCATTGTGAGAAAATTGTTAATATCATCCAGGCTTTTCGATTTGATTGATAGTACACAGGCAATGATGCGATCTTCACATCTTTAAACCATCGTGGTTTTTTACTTTATCCGATCACAAGTGGTTTGAGCTTCTCACCCGTAAAACTGGCACACAGTATGACGATAAGCCTTTCTTTCGACATTTTCCCACCCACGCATTTCTCAGTTCTTTGTGCTAGGGTTTTACTTGGAAGAGTTCTAAAAAATAGGCCGGTTTCATCGGCATTGAAAATGTCAGCGGTTTCGAAATTCTTCGTTAAGTCCTGAAGTTTAGTTTTCCATTCCTCCACAGTCTCCATATTTACGTCTGCAGCTTCACCATTGATTACTTTGAATTCGATGTTATGCCGACTTTTTAAGCGAGTCAACCATCCTTCCGATGCCTTGAATTCCGTGATTTTCTCCTTTTCTGCAAAATCCAGAGCAATCTGCTTTAGCAGGGGTCCAGTGATAGGAAGATGCTTCGTTCTCATTTGGCAAAAAAACTTCCACACATGATTGTTTATGTTCTCGTTTGTTTTTCGAAAATTCTACACTTTGAGGAAGGTTCATTTGCTTCAAAAGCGGCTATAATTTCTTTATCTTTCTTGCTGATGGCGTTGACTTGGCCTACTGAAATTCCAAACTCAGATGCAATTTTCCTTTGACTTACTTTTGATTTTAACTTTCGAACAACTTCGTATTTTTCCGGAAGCTTCAGTTCTTTCCGTTTTTTCGTTTTACTACTTATTTCTGACATACTGTATCTGCTGTGCTTCTTCCGGTTTTTTGTTTTCCTACTTATTTCTGACATACTGTATCAACTGTGCTTCTTTCCCTCCAACAACAGCGAAATGGCGAAAAAATTTTCCTTTGCCGAGCAAAAAGGAAGAAAAACAGAAGCGACAATGGTGTCCAATCAGGTGTACGGAAAAGAAAGCATAACTCTTTTTTGACCACTTCCTCTAATACATGGTGAACACCTGTTGTCACTTATCTGTGATTGGGGACGGGGTAGGCATTTCTCCGAATTTCTCCTCCAATTGCAAACACACTTTCAGTTTCCGTTCAGTTTACAGAGAGTTAAAGGGGAATGGGGATCAAAAGTAGCGTTCGTAATACTGGGGTGTTCATATTAGAGGGTGTTCAGAATACAGAGAGTTCATCTTATGTTAAGCCTACGGAGTTTCGCCGGGACTGCCGTAATGTGTTCATAATACCGAGGTGTTCACATTACAGAGTGTTCAGATAGAGAGAGTCCACTGTATATATATATAAAAATAATTTAAAAATCCAATGATAGAATAGAAAGAAGTTGTAACTCAAAAAACCCTAACTTTTAATGATGCTTACATAATAAAAGGTATTGTATAGAGAATCATCAATCATATGGATAATAAAATGCAAAGCTCTAGTCATCAAGCCAAAAATAATTGACAAATATCAATAGAGTGGATTTGATAATAGAAAATCAAATGAAACCCTAGCTTTAAAGCTGTACACGTGGATAGTGGGAAGTATATACTCCTCTGTGTGGAAAGTATATATTTATCAAAATGTCTCCATGTAAGACGAAGAGGATGATTTTCATAACTTCGCCTTTCTGATTTTACAGCCATGTTGGTAGAATTATAGGATTTTTATATTGTTTCCTCAGTGATTTCAATTCTAAAGTCAATAAGTGTTATATTTCTAGATGTTACCTTTATAGAATAAAAGCATTGAAGGTAATTTGATCAAGCAAGTGCCTGGATATTTTTTTATAATAAACCTTCATCCTTTTTCGTACTATCATAATACAATAAATTTCATACTGTATTGTAATACGAAATACAAAGATAACTGGAACTTGTACAAAATACTGCCTCCAATAAAATTTAGTTTGTAGGACTACTACTGCTACCTAGTGGAGAAGATTGTAAACATAATATCTCATACACAATCATATGACGTGTTATTTCCATCAAATACACAGGAGTCTCGGCTTTCAAAGTGCATGACGAATCTACCTTGTCAACCACATTTATGAGTAATGCAATGCATGATAAGATGAACTTGTCAACAACGCTTAAAGGGTTAATATGCATAGCATGAAATTTTTTATTTGATAATCTATAAATTCTAAAAAGTTGATTAAGTATAATATTTCTAAACAATTGAATCGAGTTACAGGAATTAAATGGTAATATTTTATATTAATGTTAAAATTAAAATAGTTTTTTTATCATATAAATTAGTAACTATCCCTTTAGGTTCAGTAATTAAATTTAAACCCAAAAAATTAATATTATTACTAATAGTGACTTCATTACAAATTAATTCCAAATTATCTGGATAGAAATCTATCTATATGACATACACTGCTGAACAATTGCTAAGGACGGATCACAAATTGCAATGTAGCACAACATTAAGCTGGGGGGTGGAGGCCCAGCAGGATAAAATATTGTTGGTACACTGTTCGGACATTAGAATAAAGATCATTTACTGTTCTGGAAAATACAGAAGGTTTTGAAACATCTGGAAGGAAAAACGTTTTCATTTGATGCTGTGTATGGAGAAATGGAAAAATGCATATGAACGACAGCAGGCACCTTTGAGAAAGGTATCAGTACGGGATATGTCCACCCTGGAGTGTTATGCAACATTCCACACGCCGTGTCATGCTTTACACAACATTATCCAGCAGCTGTTGAGGCAAGTTATCCCACTCGTCTGTCAGTGCACGGATGAGGGTGTTCTTGTTGAAGGATATTTTTGACCAGCAAGTCGCCTCCCCAAAGCATCCCAAACATTTTCAATGGGGTTTAGTTCTGAAGAACATGCTGGCCATATGAAGCATTGAATACCCTCGCTGACTAGACACTTCTGAACAGCGAGTGTTCAATGACATGGTGCGTTGTCCATGAAAAGAAATTTATCACCAACAGCACCACGGAAAAGGCGAACATGAGGTAGTTGAATTTCATCAATGTATCGTTGGCCGGTCATAGTCCCAGTTACAACCACATGTAGGGGCATGCAGCCATTGATCATGATGCTGACCCGTACCATGATACTGCATGTCAGATATCGGTCCCTTTCTGGGATATTTTCTGGATGATAAGCAGTACCACTCTCACACCAGATCAGTTGGCATCTACAATCCGATGACAAACTGAACCTACTCTCATCTGAGAATAGTACGCAAGCCCAGTTCTGTTCGGTCCAATTGCGATGCTCATGACACCATTGCAAATGGGTGGTATGGTGCAGTCTGGACAATGGGACACGGACAACAGGTCTGCAAGCATATAGTCCTCCTTCTCCCAAATGCCTGACTACAGTTTTTCGGGAGATCCGCTGTCCTGTTGTAGTAAGAAACTGATTTGCCACCTGCTGAGCTGTGGTGCGCTGGTCCCTTTTTGCCGATAGGACAATGTACCTGTCTCCTACAGGCATTGTACTTCTAACACGACTTCTGTCGTGAGCATAGATTAAAATTCCTACAAGAAGCATAGATTAAAATTCTTACTAAACAAGTGATTCATAGAAGAAATGGATAAACGAGAATGCCACTATACACCAATTATAAGGGCACTCAAATCGTAGTATGGTAAAACTACGTAAACTGGCTAAAGTTACAAATTTTTAGCGAAAATAAAATTCAAAACATTAATAGTAATGTATGTTATTTTCCGATTTTTTTATTTTTCTAATTGCTTTAGTTTATTTTATTATTTTTTATTTTTATTTATTTATATAATTAATAAATAATTATAATTTTTTTTTCTTGTTATCCACTATAATTGGGAAAGTTGTCTTGCATGTTATCAAGTGGAAGTTGGTACACTGAGTTGATAATTTTAATAACGAATTTGGGAGGATATGCATTATTAGTCGCTGTACTCAATAATTCCATAAAATGTGCTAATTTATAATTTTTATCACAAATTTTATTGATTCTAAGAATCTGGTTTATTATATAATATTTCTAAAAACTGATTGTATATGCAAACAAGTCAAAATGTTGAATTTTTGATGTATTAAATTTAAAATCTTGTCTTTTATCATATAAGTTTATAGCCAGATTACAATTTTGTAAATCTAAATTTAAATCTAAAAAGTTTTCAACATTAGAGTCATTATTAATTGCATTTATCTAAACATGTGCATATTTTGCAATCCTGGATTAATGTTCTTTTAATAGAAGAATAAATACAGATTAGCTAACAATAATGAGGCACACCCCCTTGTGGGATACCAAACTGTTGCTTAAAAAAAGTACCACCATGTTGAATATAATTCTCAGAGAGTTAAATTAAGTAAATTTTTAAAAAGAAAATTTGAATATTTTAGGTTGATATTATATTTTTCAAAAATTTCTAAAATAATTCCATACAGATCATCTATATCAATATTATTAAACAAATCTTTGAAATCAAAAGTATAAATGCTATGAATATTAGTAAGATTTTTTAATTTTTTAACTAATTCAAAACTGCTTTTTACAATATGACAATTATTTGAGATCTCATCTGACAAGGATACTTTATTTAAAATTTTTAATAATAATTGACCAGCATTAGTAATGTAAGAATTATGCCCACTAGTAATAGTTCGAAAAGCAACAGGGGATTTATGAAACTTGGGTACTAAAATAATATATGGAATGCTTTTAGATGGATTTGCTTATATTTGGCTGTTATTCTATAAGATTTTAAAGTTAGTATTATGCAAATAAGTATTTGATTATTAAGTAAGTGTAACTGGAGGGTACTTATATAGTAATAATTACATATGATTGAGTAGTTACTACTAGCCTTATCGATATATATATATATATATATACACACAGTGGCTCCCAAAAGTACACTTTAAAAATTTGTAGAAAAAGTGCCGTTGCCTGGAATTGAATTCGAATATAAAGTGTAATATTTTTTTTATATCATCTCCATGTGATTCTGAATAAAACCTAAAATTTTTTTTTAAATATTGACTTATTTTTTTTATATAAAAATGAAAATGCAAGGAGGCAGACAAAGAACATGTCACAAAAGTGATCGTACACAGAAACATTTTCGGATAAATTCATAAAATTATTGTCTGTCGCTTTTTTTTATTTTTGCATTGTGGTGACATTTAAAAAATCGTTTGGCTTTAATCTTTACTAGCTTACTTCGTAATATTTATAGTATTATTTAAAAATGGCTCGTAGTTGTAAGGAAACAATGAACAGCATTCAAAAATTGATTATTTTTCATCATAGTAGTGATAAATCAGTTCGTAATATCGCTAAATTAGTAAATTTATCCCATTCTATGGTACAGTATGTGATAAAATGCTTTAAAGAAGAAAATCGGATCGAAAACAAGGTATGAAAAGGTCATTCGGCAAAGTTAACTCAACGTGATCAGAGATTTGTAGTTAGAAAATTTGTGAAAAATGCATGTTTGAGTGCTGTAAAAATTTCTACAGCATTTACTGAAAAATTTTCTACTTCAATTTCACATGAAACTGTTGGACGAGTGCTTAGATCAGCTGGATTACATGGGCATTCTGCCCAAAGAAATTTTTTTGTAAGTGCGAAAAATAGAAATCATAGGCTTTCCTTCTCAAAATCAATGATAAATAAACCCGAAATGTATTGGAATCATGTCTTATTTGCAGATGAAAACAAATTTGTATGGAGAAGAAAAAATGAAGAACTTAATCCCAAGAACTTAGTTGGAACAGTAAAGTATGGCGGTTGAGGTGTCCTTGTATGGGGGTGTATGTCAGCATCAGGACTAGGTAATTTGGTATTTATTGATGGCATAATGAATCATGCTCTTTATTTAAATATTTTAAAAGACAATTTAAAATTATCAGCTCAAAATTTGGGTATTGGAAACAGGTTTGTTTTTTATCAAAATAACAATCGAAAGCATACAGCTTTTCATATTTGCCCCTGGTGTTTCCATAATTGTCCACAAGTTCTGAAAACACCACTTCATTCTCCGGATTTAAACCCAATAGAACACATTTGGAGAGAACTGGAGGCTAGAGTACTAAGACACGACATTAAAATGAAAGCGAACTAAAAGCAGTAATGATCGAAGAATGGAGGAACATTGATGCAAAAATTACAAAAAAACTAGTAAACTTTATTCACAGATGTTTAAAAGCTGTTGTGGATGCTAGAGGATATATTACTAAGTACTAATTTATCAAAATATTACAATATTTACTGTATGTAGAGATTTTTTTTAAATTGTACGAATACTTTTGTGACTTAACTTTTTGGTTACTTTTTGATTATTAATTTTTCATAAAAAGTTTTACTATGTTTTTAAAATATTTTATGCAGTTTTGTTAAGAACAAGTTATAGATATTATTTAAAAATTTCCATTCTGAAATATTAATTTGTATTAATGGATAGAGTAGTATTTTATTGAAATTCGTAAGTGTACGAACACTTTGAGAGCCACTGTATATATATACTGGGATTGCTCTGAATTTTTGATTACTTTTGCCAACCTATTTGCCAAATGAAATTTTCTTTCACCAAATAGTTTTTATTCACTAAATTTCATTTTGATGTACCGTATGAAACATTTGTTTTGATTTAAATTCTCAAATTCCAAAGATTGTTTTGGAAAAGACAAATAGTATAGTAGTACTATTTGTTTTGGTAATAATTACCTAATTTGGTAAAAAGTTTGACTTTTGTGAAATAATAGGCTTATTTATACTTAATAAAGATTCTGAACTATGTAGAGTTTAATTGCTACACATTTTTAATTGTGCCAAGTCTTAATTTTCAGTTATACTGAATACATACAGTACACTCAAAACATCATACTTTAAATTGTCTATTAAACCAAATTCCAAACCTTTTTGAATTTTTACCTTATTTACAGCGGCTGTTATTGGGGAGGCCACTGGGATGCATGGCACCCTTGAGAACACTCCAAATTATTTTTTTTTAGTTATATAGATTTATCACAATTTCTCTTGAAAAAAAAATCTGAATTTTCAATTCAGTTGAATCGAGAATAGTGATGCAATATATCACTAGATGGCAGCACTACAGCTTTCATGAGGGAAGGAGATCTACGAAAGCTGTAGTGCATTGAATTTTCAGCACATAGGGAAAAGTACAGGGATATTTGTTAAAGCCACGCTCCTTTTATTGGCTTCTCCTGAGCGAACGAATGGTATGGGAACAATATTAGAAATTTGGCATGATACAAAATAGATATTGCAATTTTAGAACTTGATATGTGTCGCGTTTTGCGAGCGCTTCTTGCTAAAAGGAAATTGAAGAGTAGTAAAATATGAAGAGGGACCTCTCAAATTGGCTCGGTTTTGCTAATTTGGCTTCAGTTTTCTACATTGAAGAATGTGTGTTGTTCTCTTTCTTGTCCTTTTTTTAATAAATGAATTTGGAAGTTTAAATAAACATTTGAACAAGTGAGTGGATTAAATGTGTGTGTGGTGGTGGTGGTGGGGAGGGGGAGGGATTGTTTATTATATTTTAAGGATTTCTGTCTATCGTGAGTAAAATGTGTTGTTTGGGACACTCAGTTTGAGGGGTCACTTTACCCAGCCAGCTGTCTTATTGAAGTTGTTTCGCATTTCGTCATTTCTAATATGGTGTGGTTATGTCCTTCGGGAAAGGGGTCATTTCTGGTTTGTGGCAGTTCTGTTCTCTGACTGATCAGCTGGCAATGAATTTCAATATGTTTGATTTAAAATTAGTTCTTTAAACGTCAGAGTTTCCTATTTTTGGCATACCTGTGACCGATAGGTTATTTTTAGTGACACTTTCAGAAATGTGTTGTTTCGGCATTTAGTTTGAGGGGTCACTTGACATATTCAGCTGTTTTACTTTTTCAGCTATTTAACATTTAAAATACCTAAAAATCAAAGAAATTCTAAATATTTGTTAAAAAACACTTTAAAATTAGATTTTCAACATTATCCTTTTATCTGACATCGTTTCCCACGAAAGTTTGACCCCCCCCCCCCCCCCCCCCCCCCCCCCCCCGCTGGTGATTATGTTGCTCAGATACCTCCTGGGCGTAAATTTTACTTGAGGTAGCCCTCAAATATCTTATCTCGACTTCTAATTAAGCGATTTTGATTCTGATGATGGTTTTAGTCTCTGAACCCTCTGTACGTGTCACCTGAATATACATGTTTTGTGTGAGCTACCTGGGCATAACTTTTAGTTTAACTAGCACCACAATTTTTCATTTCATTTCCTAATTGAGCGATTGTGGTTCTGCTAGTGGCTATAGTCTCTGCAACATTTGTATGTATCACTTAGATATGCATCTTTGTTGTGACAACGCTCTGAGTGTAACTTTTACTTCAGTTAACCCCCGCCCCCCCCTATCTCACCTCTTAATTGGGCGATTTTGATTCTGCTGATGGTTGTAGTCTGCACCATATCCATATGTACGACTGACCTTGATATATATATTTGATCGATTTAATATACATGCATTTTTAGTGTCAACTCCCTGGGCGTAACTTTTAGTTTAACTAGCCCCCACAATTTTATATCTCAGTTCCTAATTGAGTGATTTTGATTCCGGTGACTATACTCTCAGCAACATTTGTACATGTCACCTGGATATACATATTTTTGTATCAACCCCCGAGTGTAAATTTTAGTTTAACTATCCTCCACAATTTTGCATATCTGTTCTTAATTGAGTGATTTTGGTTCTGATGATGGCTATAGTCTCAGTAGCATTTGTACATGTCACCTGAATATGCATCTTTAACGTGACAAATCCCTGAGCGTAACTTTTTAACTTTTACTTTAGTTACCTCCTTCCCAATTTTCCATCTCACCTCCTAATCAGCCGATTTTGATTTTACTGGTGCCTATATAGTCTCTGAACTATCTGTACGTATCACCAGAATATGTATATTTTTTTAGTCAACCCCCTGGGCATAACTTTTAGTTTAACTAGCCCCCACAATTTTACTTTAATGTAAATTAGGACTATGTAATGTTTTTACCAGGAGGGATGTGTCCAGGAATTTTATGAACGAGCGAGCAGGTGGAAGGTATGTTATTTTACTTAATACAACCGTCGTTTACTTAATAGATTCTTAATACATCCGTCGCTATGCCCAAAATATGTATATGTATTTTACCTTACACACCAACATATATATATCAGGGATGTATCTACAGTGGTCGGTGGTGGTCGGGGTTTCCACCACTCAGAATTGCCGACCACCACTCAATTGCCGACCACCAATCATCCAAAAAAATATACATATTATAATTACATTTAAAAAAAAGTTATATTCAATTTTATCAAATGTTTTTCTTTAATATAAAAGTATACAATACTAATACTGTTTGTGTGTGCGAATTAACGTGAAGCTCGTTTCGAAATTTTATATTCTCAATTATAATTGTTCTGGAAAATCAACAACCACTCACATTTCTCTAGATACATCCCTGATATATATATATATATATATATAATAAAAGTTTGAAAGTCCAATTAAATGTATTTTGCATTGTCATTCCTATTTACTCATTTTTTTACATATGAATATTTGCAAAGTATATCCTTAATTTTTTAGTATGCTACGGTATTTATAAAATTTATATATATATATATATCACTAACACATATATAAGCATAAATACATAGGTGAACGCCCCTCCTTGACATATTGCTCACGAGCCGCCACTGCTTATTTATAGTCCTTATACATGTATGAAATTTAAAATTTTAACCCGAGGGTGTTTAAAAATATACAATCATTTGAAGGATGATTTAACTTAGTTCTAAAGCTTTGAAAAGAGTAATATGAATTAATTTTTTTTGTTGAAAGAAACCATTGACAAGGGATTACATATTTCTATATTATATAATGCAAATCTATGCTTATATAAATCTTAGATTTATGTTAAATATATGCTTATATTAAAAAAGGGTTTGTGAATTGAAGCTGATTCTCTAGCATATAACTAACATATTATATTCTATTATTGAACAATTAAGTATATCATTTGTAATACATAGTTTCCAGCAGAGCATTAATTTATTGAGTTACACTTGTATACCAATGTTAATATTTTTTAAATTTTAGCTAACTTTGTAGATGCGCTTTAAGATAAAATATAAATCTCGCTCTTTCATTTTTGCAAAAGAAAAAACATTCTTATTTTGATTTATTTGAAACCTATAATGTGCAAATAATTTGTTTTGACAATTTTTCTTCTACTCTATTTTATTGTTTTTATGCACTTCGAAAGTTTACAGAAAATTTAATAATAGTATTTCTGTAAGCAGATATTTGCTATTTTTGTTTTTAATTTCTGGCAGCTTATTTTTCTCTATCAGGTTTTGCAGTTGATTATAATTGCATTTAATATAATTTCTTCATAAGAATACTCATGCATAACAGGTTTGAAATTTTTAGTTGTCTTTTGGTCAATGGTAAGTTAGTTTTTCTACTTGTTGATTAAAACTTGTAGATGATTTCAAAGAATGGTGATCAGATAATTTTTGCTGTTGATGCAAAATATTAAATCCTGTCCAAAATGCAGTAAAATATATTTTCCTTTAAATACAATAAAATTGTTAATCCATTTTACATTAATGGAATTTTTTCTGCTTTGACATAAATTGGCATCTTGGGAAAATGCCAATATTTTTATTTCACCGAATTGGCAACTATGGTACCATGCTTTTTCCAGAGCTGTTAATTTCGAAAATTTTGGGGTATAAAGATTTTCATATTTTAAATTGCATTGCAATAGAAATTTTCCTCTCCAATTGATATAAATTTTTGATTGATCAAAGATGATTTTCATTTATCAATGAAATGTTTCTTTGCAGCCCCTTTTTACTGGAATATTTTCATCATGATCTCTTTTTCTGTATTTTGTAGTGTACTATTTTATAATTTTCAGTATATCAGGTACATATAATGCAAACTAGATTAAACTAATTATCTATTATCTGTATGGTTGTTTGAGTATTTTATGAAGAAATTCTTATTGAATGTTCATTCTCATTAGTACAAAAGTTATAGAAATTTTAGATGAAACAACCCACTGAGAACCACTAATGTATATATTGATTATTTACTATATATTATTTTAAATTTATCTAGCGCTTATAAATTATAAATTGAGATTTAATCAAGTAATTTATCTAGCATTCATAAATTTACATTTAATAAAATAATTTATATAGCAATATATTTAGTAAAGACTACAAATATTGTAAACCGTCTTTATTCAATACACCATCAATGATATATATAAAAGTATTTCAAAAGGCCAAAATGCTTTCGGACAACATAGTGTCCATCATCAGTGGCAGTAATATAATAAGGATTGCCAGATATGAGCTTGGTCTTTCACAACCAGCAATCGTGAATATAAATTTGCATAGGGCAAATTGGAAAAATCGATCAATGATTAATTTATGTAGCACTTATGAATTATGAATTTAGATAATTTAATAAAGTGTGGACAATTAATTAATATTTATCAGAGCAAAGACTTCATATAAGCAAAAAAGTGCTCCTAGTCAACCCTTCATCACTCTTGGACTGTGATTTCATGTTTTTGCTGTCCATCAGCAAGGGGTAAGTGATGGGATGAGCAGCACTCACAAAACTTTTAATCAATGATTTTAGAATTTTTCAGTGGAAGTTTTAAAATGTGTTACTTCTGATTGACAACATTCTGGGTATTAATTTAGTCCTAATCATTGTTGGCAAAACTTGTGAATGAAGCACTTGTGATAACAGTGAAGTGACTTCTGCTCTATGTTTTCAGAATGGTGATAGATGACTAGTTCAGCATTTTCTTGCTTATATGGAAAGCCCTGCAATAGGGCATAAGTCAGTTTCCTGCTAAAGTTTCATCCTCAATTGCATGGAAGAGAAAAAGAAAAAAATATATATATTAATTGAAATTTCTAAAGTTTTGGAGGTTGTGATGATTGTAATATAGAAGTGTGGGTGAATTTCAAATAAACAGATCCTATCTGGCAAGTTAAAATAGATGATGGAATTTTAGACGAAGTTCTACTGAAGAATGTGAGAAAGAAATGAAAGGTAATACTTTTCAAACCCTTATGATATATTTAAAGTATTTATTATAAATTTAACTTTTGTTACAAGATACAGAAATCATACATTTTATGTGCTCTTAAAATTTAAGATTTAATGTCAACTATACAAAGTGTTTTTGATTAATATTTAGGATGCTTTTGACATTCTATATTGTTTATAAATATCTTTCAAATGTTATCTTTCATTTATAATCAATTAATTCAGTATTTATATAATAACCTTCTAATCATATAATTTTATTAATTTCTATCTAATTAATTAACTTTTAATATTAATTCTTCAATCTTGTATTTGTGGGGGAAATATCTTGAACCCTACTAAGTAACGAATGTAATCCCTAAACTTTTTGCTTTTTCCAGATCAATGATCAAAATATTTTTATTGTTTTTCAGAGTATAATTTAACTGATTTGATACAGGGTATGTCTGAGAAAGTGAATTGAACTGTATCTTAAATTGAAGTCTTAAAATTACATTATCTGCAGTAGCTACTTTTGGTTATATAAATAAATTAAAAAATATACAAGTTTAAATGTCGGAATTCATTTTATTCATAGTATTAATGTCTATTAATGCTTCTAATAATAAATTATGTGAACCACTTTATTCTGCTGTACACCTTAAAATGCAGTTATTATGAAATTCGTTATCCTTTCATTTCTGTGTATGTATAATTTCAAGTCCATATGTGTCACTTTAAATCAAGTATTTTAAACTAATTCAATAATTTGAATGTTTTGCTCATCATCATCCCTAAAGTAATAAAATTTGATCTAAATGTTTTTGTCATTATTTTTTTAACAAGCTGCCCTTTAACAAAATTTTATTTCTTTTATCTCATTGTAATATATATAATTTGGTAACACTTCTTTAAAAGAATCATTTTTAAATATTTTTTCTTATTTATTTTGTCTTATTAGTAAATTTAATTAGTAAATTTTTAATATATTTTGTTTAGAAATTATATTTATACTTTAATTGCGTAATTCTAGAACTGTAAATATTTAACTAACACAATATTTTCCCCCTACTGCTAATTGCCATTTTTACCAAAGTTTTAAATATATAATGTTTCACAATATATATTTAGTGTTTTCAGGAATTCATAAGTTTTGTTCTGAGCACACTCTAAAATACAAACAT
This sequence comes from Amaurobius ferox, assembly GCA_951213105.1. Lineage (NCBI taxonomy): Eukaryota > Metazoa > Arthropoda > Arachnida > Araneae > Amaurobiidae > Amaurobius > Amaurobius ferox. The sequence goes on from OX578143.1 coordinate 20,904,860, forward strand.
TCGAAATATGCAATTTTCCTATTAGCCAGGTTGGATGATCTATATGTTGAAGACCCAGACCGTCCGACTCATCCTAAGGACTCGAGCAACCGTTTGGACGGCCGGGAAAAGATGATCTATATGTGTAATAGTTTTGTCTTGTTATTGATCTTTCGCATTTGATTTGATAACTCAAATGTTTTGATCTGCAACAACCCTAAAATAATAAATTTTCAAAACTTTTGATTTTTACCATTATTTTCACAGATCTGCTCTCGTAAATTGTTTTAAGATTCCATCTAGTCGAAAAATATGTTTCAAATTTATTACAGAATTCCAGCAATTTTCTTCAAAGCAACCCTTGGAATGAATATGCTTTAAATATTTTATTTTACTATTTATTTTGTTGAATAATCTATCTATTTACCAAAATTTAAATCTATCTCATTAAGAAATTCTATTTATACATCTACTCAAAATTTTGAATTTGCATGTTTAGTCTGTGTCACCAGTGAAATATTTCATTTTTCTAAAAGTGCAATTTTTTTTCACTGTTATATAACAATATATTACAACAGCCAATTTCAAGTTTTTATTTAAATTTTTTCTTTTCAGAATTCCTGCACCCCCTTAAATGTATGACTTTGAAAAAAAAAAAAAATCTTTTTGTCTGATTTCTCAAAGAACCTTTCTGTTAATTACATTTTAGGCCTTATTTTAAAATATGATTTTTCGTACATTATTTGCTATTTTTATTCTATTTAAATAGATGGAATTGTGAGAACAAATTTTATTCTGTAGTTAGAAGATAGGATTATTGTTATAGGTACATTTTTGAGGATTCACAAGAAATAATTGTATCATGGCTTAGGTATATTTTTCCTTCAGATAATTTATTTGTCAGTTGTCATAAGTTAAAATAAACTTTGTTTTATGTAGTAAGAGTTATCTAAAAAATCTTTTGCTTTTAAAAAGACATTTGTCATACAAGATTGGATTTGAATCCACGCTTTATCTACTGAATCCCTTCCTTCACAAAGCATAAATCAACAACATTTTATTTTACAACTAGTTTTATTCACATAATTGACCAAAGTTCCAAAACAATATAAAATCTGAAATATTTTCAAATAAGGCTTGTATACAGGACACAAATTGAATGGAATTTTATGTTGTTACTTTCCTTCCATTGTATAATTTGTTGACATTTGATAATTTTATGCAGGTGGCAAATATTAATTTAATTTAAATTGGCGTTTCTTCATTAATTCAGAATATTAACAGCTATGAACTTTTTTATCATAGAATTTCTGGTAATATATAACAAAGTTGTAACATGAAATGCAAATTAGCATCAAGTATATAATTTGATGCTGGATCTTAAAAATAGTCTATTTTCTTCTATACATTCTTCAATATTTTTACATTAGATTTCTTTGGCTTTAATACAAACTTGACTAGTGTTGACTAAATTCTGGCTTGACATGTTCATTCAGATAACACTTGTATTGGGAATCTCAAAATTGTTATCCAAATTTTTCCATTATGCCAGAAAACTTTCATTTTAAATACTTCAAGTAATTTTATTGAAATGACAAGTCCTAGTTTGTCATAAGTTTTCTGCCAAGTTCTGACTTCTTTGAATATATTTCATTAAGCTGCTTTTAAAATTTTTAATTATGAATATGTTATTGAAATAAATCTCTTGAGGTTCAAATTTTTTGCAAGTAATAGCATTTAGTAATTCATTTTAAACTCGAAATATTGTGTATATCTTGAAAGTTTTTTTTATTCATGGTGTAACTAAAGGTAAATTGTATAATATTGAAACCTCATATTTGATTACATTTTGTTCTGCAAATGTATGCATGCTTCATAAAGATTTTACTCGGAGAAAAAACTGGAAATTGACTCCACAATATGTAGTTGCATATCCATTCACATGACTTTAAAAATAAAGTTTTAAAGAAACATGCTTTGGTGAATTTATTTCTATAAATATTGTCACAAAATGAACTCCTTTAGAGTTTCCAAATTTCTTTTGAGAAAAATAGATCCAGAAGATGTCGGTCAAGTAGCATGCAACCAGGAGTCTGTTTAGAAGAAATATGGGATTGTTCCATAGCCGGACCATTCAAAGTCAATTTCACAAAAAAAAAAGAATCCTTCACTAAATTCCTAATGTCAAACAGATTCATCACAAATTTCAAAATTGGGCCTTTCATAAAATTTCAAGATGAAAATGAGCTCTTCCCATAAGTTTGATTAATCATCTAAAATAAATCATTTACAAAATATGAACACTAAAATGTTCAATTAGTTAAAAAAAATACTGTATTCAAAGTAAATTAGTGAATATGCTAGAAGTTTTTTTACCACATTTATTATTATTTTTTTTCACAAAAGTAGAGTTTTGTGAAATATTCTGTACAGACCCCTGGTAACATTGAAATGATAAACTCTTATTCTATTGCACATTCTATAATTCCAAATCTGTCATAAGCCAGTGTATATCTGCAAATATGTCACAGGATTTTTGCTCGGTTTCTTCAAATTCATGCTCAGCATCTCTCGTTGATTGACGAGAGAGAGACAGAGTACATGGTAACAGTTCTGGCATCACTGAGTGATGTATTATAAGAGCATTTAGACTTGAGAATTCTTTCGTAAATCCCTGTAAAATATAAAAGTATGTTATTGAACAATTGATATATGGTAATTAATATAGTTAAGCAATTATAAATATGAAAGTAAAAGGAATAAATAACATCATTGGATTAGTAAATTATGATTTTTTTTTCAGACCAAATGTCTGTGCTGTGCAAGTTATTATATATCTGCATCTTTTGACTTTTGTAGACATACAGGTATTTATTTCCTTATAATAACTTATGTTTTAATTATTGTACATATATTGATTTGTTTATAATTTATTTTTTAATATATATATATATATTTGTTTAATGGTGATTGAATCCAATTGTGACAGCAAAAGTTGCTTATTTCCCAATTTCTAGAGCTTTCCCCCCAATTCAGTACTATTTTAATTACTTTCATAAGTATTTATATTTCATAAGGGTTTATATATCACAAACTGTTTGTATGTCCCACAGGTGTTTATATATTTTATATGTTCATAAGCCATCACATATTCATACAAAATGGTGTCTTTTCGCATTAGTTTCAAATTCACAGTTGTTGAGTATTTTACATAGTATCTTTATCACACATCATATACATTACAATTTCTTGCCAACTATCACACAGTCAATGGATTTCGTAACAAGGGTTTTATAAAACTGTAAACCTTATGGGTCAGCTCTTTGCCTGTAGTGATCAAAGATTAAAGTTATTTCTTATAATATATAAATTTATTCTGAAATATACTATAAAACAGCAATGACAAATATGTGGTATGCATGCCAGACTTAGCATCCAAGAGATTTTCAGAAGTGCGCTGAAGAATCTAAAGCACAAAGTCAGGAGAGATTATGATAATGATCTCTTTAATTGGATTCAATTAGGAAATTTTGGAATGCAGATTATTGACATCCAATCTAATCCTATATATGGGCAGAAAAATGTGTATTCTAAAACATATTGAATTTGAATGTCATTGATTGTTACAAGATGGAGAATCAGAATGTTATATTTAAAAAACAATATTAAAAATGTGGAAGAGCATGTTAGATGCCTTTGTACTTGCATAAACACTAGTTGTATGTAAAATGAGAAATACCCCACCCTTCCATAAATTTTGGTTTTATTTTAACATGTTGATTAATTTTATTTGCCATCTCTGCTCCAAGAGGTATTAATAAAAAATATGCATTATTTGAATAACAAGTAATAAATTTTGTTTCATTTATAGAGCTATAATTAATAAGTTTGTTAATATTAACATTTTGATGAAATTTTTCTTTGGAAATTCTGAATCTAATATATTTGTTTTAAAAGTATGTAATAGATGTCTGTTCCAAACCGTATACAAAGTTTTCATATTTGGATAAAAGATAAAGCCTGAAGAAAAAAAAAAAAAGCATTCTGTAAGTTCAGCCTTGACTTTCCATAATTTGAGGCAAAAGAGGACACTTGCCATTTCTATATTTTGAATTTGATTTTTTACATAAGAACAAGTATATAAAAGTAATTTTTTTTCCCAGAATTTTAGTGATAGTACATTTTTTATCTAAAATTTCGTAAAATATCTACTTTTATGGTGTTTTTGGTAAAGTACTGTATCGCAGTTTTGTATGTCAAGCATTCTGTTGTGAAAAAAGTCTGTTTAAGGTACACAATTATGTCTAAAAAAATCTTTAAGATGGAAGAATGTAAATTCAGCATCTTCTCCTTTTTTAGTTTCTTTTTTTTAAAAAAAAAGTAGCGCGTCTTATGTAAGAAATTTAAATAATGTTTTTCATAAAATGCAGTATTTCTTTTGCTGACTTAAGATTGCAATGTTCTTTTTTTTAATTTTGTATATTTCATGGCAATTTCTCTAAATTTTTATATGTAACCCTTTTTTTTTCAATAAAGAGAAGGGTTTGAGAATAATTGAAAGGGACGAAGAGGAGAAAGTTATCAAATTCAAATTTCTAAATTTAACACTTTCGTGAATCTAGCTCTTTCCATTCATGAATAAAGATACTTTGAGTAATATTTTTGTATTTGAATGCCAATAGTCATTTTTCTGCTATAAGAATAACTTATTTCTCCGCCCATAACACTTGGCGACGAATTTGGCAGAATGTCGCCAACTTGGCGACTTTTTAAATTGTTGTCAAATTAGTAAAAATCTCACCAAATGGATAAAAATGACGCTAAATCAATGAAAATGACGACTAATTGACGAAAATTCAATGTCTTGGAAAGAATATAAGTATCTCCTATAAGAATAACCTATTTTTTTTTACTGTAACAGTAGTAAATTCATTGCATCATATAAGGAAAGTCATGTGCGGCCCACATCAGATTTTTTTGTGTTAGTTAGAAGTTGGAACTCGAAATTTCCCAAATAATTTGTTTTATCAATTTTCCTTTTAATTATTTTATAACCAACATAAGTTTATAGAAATTTGCTTCCCAATTGTTACATATACAGATATTTTATTTTTATGAACTCTATCCCCTATTTAAAACAAGGTATGACTATGTCCTAGTATTTTATAATTAATTGCTATTGAAGTTCTGAATTAAATTCCTTTCGTTTGTACAGGGGATAATAGAAAGATTTGAAAGATTTTTGGGATGATGACATGAAGTCTATTTTGTGTGGATTATGAATAGGCAGAAGACAATCAAATAAGAAGATTCCCCAATGTGCTTGATAATGACATTAAAAGATGAAATCTATATGGTTCTAAATCTGTGATCAAGCGCTGTGGACAAATTCTATGTAGATGAGATGTGGTGTGCTATAAAATAGTGTAGGTATGATTTTAGTGATGTTTATATCAGTTATTATCACTGCTCATAGTTACTACCTTAACTATATCTTATTCTAATAAGTCAAACTCTCTCTTCATTATCATACTTGGAGCACATAACTTGAGGACCCCGCTCATACATCAGGTTAAGTTCAAGATCGCTGACAAAAAGTAGAATATAGCCTTTTTAAATTAGTAGATATGTATAAAAGTGCAATATGCTTGCATTATTTATTAGGTGCACAGTAGAACTAGATCTGAGAAAGAAATATAAAAGTTAAATGAATATACAGTGCACATATTTCGTAGTTTAGAATAATTTGGTCCATAGCTTATAGCTCTGCTGACACATGTAAATTAAAAAAAATAATGAATTTATTGTAGTTTGGCTCTAAGAGATGGCTTATTTTTACTTTCCTTATATACATAATGTATAAGGAAAGTATTGTGATGGGGTCCAGAATTCGAGTTTTCGACGGAAGAGCATGTTTCAAGCATCCCTGATTACGAATCAAACATTTTTGAGATGATGTGTGAGTGTGTATGAAAGTGTGTGTGTGTCAGTGAGTCTATGGAGACGATATCTCACGAACAAATAAAGCGATTCGAATGAAATTTAGTACAAAAATTACTATCCATGAATACTGGAAGCCTATTGTTTTTAAACATAATCGAATGTTCAGAACCCCCCTAAATTTTTGAAAAAATCATCAAAAAATCAAAATCTTTAATAAAGTTACACAAATAGACATTTCTTATGTAATTTTTCCTTAGAAAACGATTGAAATAAACTTTAGAACACTAGCATGAACCGTTCTCGAGATATTGTACATTTTTTAAATAAATTTATTAAAAAATCCCATTTATTAAAAAAAATATATTAACTGTTGAGAAACATGCTAACTTTTCATATGTAATATCATGCGATAAATTTGGTGACATCATTCTCGTGGATCTAGCTCGTTCCATTCATGAGAAAAGATACTTTGAGTAATATTTTTGTATTTGAACGCCATTAGTTATTTATCTGCTATAAGAATAACTTATTTCTCCATCCATAATGCTTGGCGAAATTTTGTCTCCGAATATGATGGAATGTTGCCAACTTGGCGACTTTTTTTAAATGTTGTCAAATTAACGAAAATCTCGCCAAATGGATAGAAATGATATTAAATCAATGAAAATAACGACTAATTGACAAAAATTCAATATCTTGGAAAGAATATAAATATTTACTATAAGAAAAACCTATTTTTTTATTGTAAATGTAGTAAATTTATTGCATTATAGTCATGTGTTGCCCACATCAGATTTTTTTTATCATGTTTCCTTGTAACTTTAGTATTCACTAGTGCAACACTATTAATTTCTCCAGAGATCTCAACAAATCCCTGAAAATCCCTTTTGGTAAGACATCCCTAAATATCTTTTTATGATTCTGTTCCTAAAAGTTTCCCAATTTTAGCAAATCACATGTTGTTAGTTTTGTAACATATATATCAATTACTTTTATTTCTTAAAGTTTGACAGCTAAAATATGGTGAAAAAAAAAAATTAAGGATTTTAACAGTACTTGTATAATCTTACTTAATAAAAGAAGATGTTTGTGTGGGTGACTTCTGTAGTGGAAAATATAAGCTTCGGACATGGCTCGTTGACGATTTAAAAAAATTTGAATTAGTTTATTTTATGTTTTAGCATGATTTTGAGCAATTTTCGCACAAATTGGTCAAGAATATTATCATGGAGTTTTCATCTTGACACCATCGGAAAGATCGAAGATTTCTTTCCATCTTCGAACCAAATCCATAGGACAATTCTTTCATATGTATTTATGTTTAAATGCATTGAAATTCACATTTAAGCTATCTGACACTTTTTTCGCCACATCCGAAAAAGGAAGATTAGCACAAAATTGTGTTTATATTTTTGCATTCTATCAAAAAGAATTTTTTTTAATTATTACATTATTTTATTTTCTGTGAATTTTAAAGCAAATGTATAAAAATGGAAATCATAGATTCTGTTAATGGCATATGTATAATTTTTCTCCTCAATGAATATTTGTGCGCATGCCTGTCAAATGGTTGTACATGATGCACATGGAACTCATAGTGCTGTTTAAGCTACACTTTCTCTCCTAGAAAAAGGATTGTTTTTATTTTTTATTTTTTTGCTTTCTATGGTTGATTTAGAGCGGCATGTTAGTTTCGTAATAGCAAAACAACCCCAATGAAGATAATATTAAAGGTTGCAATCAGTTTTAATCCTAACACTGAGTTTTCAGCAAGTATTCATTTATCTAATACCAGTTTGGTCATTTAAAAAAGAATAAATGGATCTACTTTTAATTTTGGGTAACACCAATAAATTTTCTAGTTTTCTATAATAAAAGTACACTACAAATAAATCAATATCTGTTAGATGCAAACACAAAAAATGAAAATAGATTTCAACTTGCAATCACTAAAAGAAAAAAATATATTTGAGTGAAATGCCAAAACCAAAGTTCAAAATTACATAAAATTCTTCATCAAAACCAGCAATCACAGAACGGTTAAATATGTCTTGTTAATTGAAATGCAAACCTCTCATAAAAGTGTACTACAATATATTTTTCAAATAAATCAATTTCTCTGTTAGAGATTAACTTCTGACTTTGTTAATAATAATCAGAGCTTAAATTTTTTAAATTCCTGTCAAATGGACATTTATTTTATTACTTTTTCATTTAATAGAAATTTTGGGTTTGGTTCAATTTTCTGATTTCTTTTAATTTAAAAAAAAAAAAAGATTTTTTCTAATTAGTGTGATTGCTTTTAAGCAGAAATCAGAGTGTCCCTAAAAGTCCCTATTTTGGGAGTTTAGTCCTTAAAATTGTCTCTATTTTTTATTTTTCCAAGTTTCTAAATCCCTATTCTTTAGATTAAATTCTGTTTGGGATCACTGTTTCTCTCAAAACTTTCTCCTTAAGTGTTCAGAATTGTACTAACTGTTTGGCAAGCCTAACTTAGTTTACAACTTTAGTTTTTATTTAAAACTAAATGACAGGGATAAGATGTTGACATATTACTATTCTCAAGATATACCCATTCTCAAGATATTGGCCATTTTTAATCATAAATGAAAAACTAAAGTTAACTCATTATTATCATATAACTGAATGCTTTATAAATATTTTTAACTAGAAATGAATGTACACCATTGTTTAGCAGTTATCATAATATTATAGTATTTATTATTTCACATGCAATGCAATATCTCTCTAAAGAGCCATGTGATTTTAATGAAATATGGCCTGTTTTTTGTTGCCAATGCGTCATATTTTCAACAAGAAAGTTCTAATTTGTTATATTAAAATATCTAAATTTGTTAATCTGTAAGGAAATTCTTGCATTAGACCCATAGGATATTTTTTACGAATTATAGTTTTGTATTATATGTATATGGTATAGTATATAAAAGATTAATATATACTATGAAAAATTAATTTCAATATTTGGGAATTATAATGCAAAAGAACATGCTTAGAATTTAAATATTAGATTAAACAAATTAGAATACAGGAAAACAATGGCATCAAAGTAACACATTTAAATCTGAAAAACGTATTTAATATGCAGAAGCATGTTTCAATCACAATGCATGCAAGTGTACACACTTTGATTAGCCATTTAAAAGTTTACTTGTTATTTTAGGAAGTGAGTACGCGCAGTTTGAAAATGAGCGTTTTGTCCTGTTACATTTTGTTTCAATAATTGAAATTATGATTCTGCAAAACTGCTTGAATTTAATCTTCTTACTTACTGTAGTTTTCTAGTAAAAGGGATAACAAAATTCAGGTAAATGTTGATTCCGCTTCATTAGGAATGGAAATCTCTCATCTATAATAAAGGTGTCATTTGGAATTGTTTTAAATATTGAATCCATGAGTTCAAAAGTACAAAGTATTCGGTAATATTCACTGTTTCATGGCCAAATAAGTTTGACAACTGATTGATAGGAAGCCAGGGGTTGCTCTGCCGATCACCATTGTAGTGTTTTGTGAAAAAAATTTCAATTTGGTGATTTAAAAAAAAAATTGTCGATTATGAATTCTGTTGATGTTAAAATCAAATATCGTGCTATACTAAGTTGTGCATACCACTAATGTGTCTTTTCTAAAGTAAGGATCTCTGGAATTTGAGAATCTATAAATCAAATTGAAAGTCAAAATAAAATTAAATTTAGTGAATACATTGGCAAAAGTAATAAAAAAAAGTCAGAGTAATCTTTATGATTTATGTCTTAGGTGGGTGGCTTAAAGAGAGCCTAGCACAGTGACCAGAGATCTATTGTACAGTTCCTAAGAGAAGGGATCTGTAGCTGAGGCAAAGATCAGCAGGCACTTGACAGGAATATCCTGCAACTTCCAGGGCTCGATCATATGTCGATCCAAATGCTCGAACATATGGGCAGAAAATGCTTAACACTCAGAGTATGTGTGTTGAAGGCCCAGACCACACAGCCAACCCTAGGGCTTACGGCAATCAAACGTGTAGCCGACAGAGTATGTGTGTGGCAGTTTCTTCACTGTACTTACAGTCTCTACATATCGGGTCCTTAGTGACACCCATAATGTGTAGGTATCTTTTAAGGGTGCAGTACCCAGTAAGGAGCCCAACAGCCCTTCTAACTAATGCCAATTCTATTGAGCTTGAAAAGCTCCCTATGATGCGCACTAGGGCACTTACAGTTCAGTTCTTTCACCTGTCTTTGGCCCTTGATGTTACGCCAGTTCTTGCACTGCAGCTTCCTAAAGATGTCATAAACAGTTCTGATCAGTTCATCAGAGACACCCAAAGCTGGCTCTGGACCAACAAAGGGTGTGCTCGAACCTCTTCTAGCCAACTCATCAGCCAATTCATTGCCTGAAATGCCTGAATGTCCAGGCATCCAGTAAAGTGTGATTTGATTGTTGCTGACAATATTACAAAGTGAAGTATAGCACTCCCAGACAAAGAAAGAGGTCATAGTAGACTTCCCTAGAGCCATAAGAGCAGCCTGGCTATCAGAGCAGACATAAATGTGGTTACTCCTATAATTTCTGTCAGAGCAAATTCTACAACACATTAGAATAGCAAAGACCTCAGCCTGAAAGACAGTAGCGTAGCTGCCAAGTGGGTAAAACAGTTTTGTACCATCATCTGGACAGCATACTCCAGCACCAGTGTTAATACCTAGCTTGGAGCCATTAATGTACCATACAATGCACTTCTTTTAATTGTAGGTAGGATTCTTCCTCCAGTCATTCCGTGAAGGGACCTGAATCCCATAAGGCTTGTCAAGGGCATACCTGACAAGAATGCCATCAGAGGGCATATAGAAATATGGATGATTCATAACATTACTATTAAGATTACTCCAAGACAAATATTTTGAGTAATCTTTCCAGTGACCCAAATATTCGAGTCTTTTCAGGCTTATGAGAACTTCAGCCTCAATATGTATGTAGAGAGGATGTAGTCTGAGCAAAAGTTCAAGAGTTGCAGTGGGAGTAGTTTTTATGCACCCAGAAATTGCAATACAAACCATCCCTTGGAGCCTAATTATATCTAACTTGGCAGTTTTACACCCGACTCTAAGGGTGCTGTAGCCCAGTGGTTAGCTTGCTGGAATTGCACTCGGTAGGCCTGGGTTCGATTCCCGCCACTGCCAAAACTGCTGCAGTGTTCAAGCGGAGTACGATCACGTTAAACATGTGGGTCTAAGTCCTTCCGAGAGGTTGGTGGTAGGAGAAGGAGGGTATGGTCCCTGTGGATACCTTCCCCACTGGGTTCCGGTCTAAATTGGGTGGCACTTCCCGGCCGTCCAAACTGTTACCTTACACCTTTCTGGTAGGTCGGACGGTCTGGGTCCCAACAACAACAACACCCGACTGTAGACTAGCAGATAATAGAGCCATAGGTAATGATAGGACAGATCACCATGGAATAAATCCAATGGATAGCCCTTGGGATTTAATTCCCAGGTTTTTCCAATAGCACTTCTGCATAACCAGGAAATTCATCTAGCTTTAGTCACACAGTAATCAAAGTGTCTCTTCCAATTGAGGCCCATATCAAAATAAATTCCTAAGAATTTTACTTCTTTAGAGCAGATAAGCTTCTGACTAAAGAAACAAATGTCTCTAAGATTGAGAATATTTTTTCTGGTAAACTCAACTATGGCTGTTTTTTGCGGATTAAGAGAGAGATCCGCATTATTGCACCATGACTCAACACTCCTAAGGGCATCAGACATAATGTCAGAGACAGTATTATCAAACTTTCCTCTAGCAACGATTACAAGATCAGCATATCCAATGCAGGATAAGCCAGAACTAGTTATGTTCTCCAAAAGAGAGTCTACAACTAAATACCATAAAATAGGTGAAAGAACACCCCCCTTCCCCCTGCGGACAACCTGCAAGAGCATGAACAGTCTTGTTATCACCAAGTACAGAGACACAGATATACCTGGTAGATAACAGATTCTTGATCCAGTGAGGGATGGTCATATCAACACCTTTCCTGTCGAGACCATGAAGGATGGTGTCAATGGGCACTTTATCAAAGGTACCTTCAATGTCAAGAAAAACAGCTAGAGCAATTTCTTTAGCATTCAAGTTTCTTTCCAACATGAAGGTGAGACTGTAAAGGGCAGTATCCGTGAATTTACCCAGTTGATAGGCATGCTGGGAGTTAGAGAGCGGCATTAAAGGTAGGATGTCTTCCCTAATATACTTGTCAATAAGCTTTTCAATCGTCTTTAAAAGGAAAGACGTAAGGCTAATAGGCCTAAAAGACTTGGCCTCACAATAGTTATCTCTCCCAATCTTGGGAATAAAAATGACCTTAGTATTCCTCCAGACAGATGGTATGTGTCCAAAGACAATACAAGCCCTGTAGATCTTACAGAGAATGGGAGCAAGCACCTGAATTCCCTCCTTAAGAAGAATCGGAATAATGCCATCAATCCCCGGGGTTTTATAGGGTTTAAAAGAATTAATTGCCCAATTAACCCGGTCAAGAGTAACCATCTTCTTAGTAATATCCCACTTGCTACTATCACAAGTAGAAGTGGAACAAGCAATAGGAATAGTATTATAGCTATTCATCTCTGAAACTGGAAAGTGAACCCTAAACAATTCAGCAAGGGTCCCCTCCCCAATTTCAGAGAACTTACCATTAGGCAATTTAATGGTGTTTAGACAGCAGTTTCTGCCCTTAGACATGATTTTTACCAGTGGCAGAAATGTCCTTTATACCATCACAGTAATTTCTCTAAGAGTTCCTCTTAGATTCTTTAGCAGCCTTATTATAGGCGGTAAGGGCAGTCTTGTAAGTTTGCCACTCACCACTCTTTTTAGCTCTATTAAAGTCAGAGTTTTCTACAGTTACCACGTAGACAGCTGAGCACTTTTTGCCCACCAAATGATTAACCTTGGGGAGTCAGCTTTTCAGAGCAACCTTTGGAATGCTATAATGTAATATTTAGCCCGATTGAAAATTTCAATTACTAACTTGATGGAAGAGAATTTCATTTGTATTGAAATGTATACTGTATTTGTTGAATATTTATCTTTTAATGCTTAGTAATTTTTTTTAGTTAAGATTCATTATTTTGAAAAGAGAAATATTAAAGTAAACTTGTCTATTCAACCACAAAGATTTTGTTGAACTACTGTGCTGTTAATATGGCAAAGTATGTAATTTAAATTCTTCTCTATTTCAAAATAATTAATCTTACTTGTCAACATTAAGTAAAATCTAATAAGCTGATCACAAATAAAGATAAGTAAGTATACGTACATTTCAGAAATCATTGGATTTCCTTTAGTGCAGCAAGCCTGGATTAGAATGCTGGTCCAGACTTGTTGGATTGAAGAAGACAATTAAAAGATTTTTGAAATGTATGTTTTTTTTTCTCTATTATTTGTGATCCAATGTATTATGCTCAAAGTCATGTTCTGCACTTTTATAATTTTTTTAGGACTAAACTCTGAATGCAGCATTAACAATAGTTGGACAAGTCTTTGAAGTATTTAAATGATTAGTACTCTGAAAATTGGATTCATCAATAAAACAATTCTGAAAAAAATTGTTATAAGTTTTTTTATCCTTATGAGGTGGGGAGGGGGAAAAAGTGTGTTAAGTATAAAAATTGTTTTGAATTCTGTTTATTTTTTCTTCATTTTTGTACTTTGTAAATTTCCTTATAAGAATTACAGATGCCTATCACTTGCACATGATGCAGTTTTTATTTGAAAGTAGTCTGATACATAAGGCATGCTTAAGTTAAAAAGAGACATAACCTTTATTTTATATCCCTTGTTCGTTTGTAGAATGAGGTAATGTGCTATTCCGTTTGGGTTTTTACCAGGAGGCACACGTAGTGAGAGTGCATAGCATCCAGGCTTTGTAGTACTTTCACGAACAATGAAAGATCCCTCGGGTTTCTCAGCCAATACTTCCAAAGCAATTTCGCTGAAAATAAATTTCACAAGTTATAAAATTAATTTTATGTTGCATTTAAGTATTGATCAGTTCCTTCACTTGTAAGAGCTAGATTGGCAAGGAATGCTTGAACAGAAAAGGCAGTTGACAACAGTAAGAGGAAAAAAAAAGGCAAAAAAAATACAAGGATGTAGGACACTATAAATGACTAGTAAAATACCAAAGTGGTTAACATCCAACAAAGGATTCAAAGCATTTGTTTAGTGATCAGTATCCTATTAAGGATACTGATGTTTGTTTTACTCACTGAACAAGTGCTTTGACTCCTTTTCTGGTTATTCACTTTCCTTTCTTGCTGTTCATTTATAGTGTCACACCTCTTGTTCCTTTCTCCTTGTTTTTTACCTCCCATCATTGGCAACCCTCTTTGTTGTAATATCAGCTGCCGATCTAGCTCTCAATAGTGAAGGTTGCACTTTGACAAATGAAGTCGACACTTAATTTTATGTTGTTATGTTGTTTTTAATGAAGTTTAGTTTTATTACATCAGCAGCAGTTTAAGCTGTATATATTTCATCATGAAATTTTTTAAAATTTTAAATTAAGTAAAGCCTACAATTACCAACCCAGGCATCTAGTCTTGGGGATAGCATACAATGTAATAATCAGAATCAAACTAAATTTGGCTAATTTATGCATTAAAAATGAAGGTGGTATATATTTAAAAAGTCAAGATAAATTGCTAAAATTCCATTTAATTCTGAGCATATGAAGTTGTTGTGTCCTTTTTAAAATATACACATAATATGTCAGAAAATCTAAAATATTGGATATAAATTATCAAAGTTTAGTGCAGACCTGGTGCTCCAGATATTTTTACATACCATGCTACATGGTGACATTTTCACAAATATTTTTAATGCATTAGTAAGATTTTAACTTGATTCAATAGAAAAAATAATTTCTAGATAATTTTGACTAAATTTAGAACTTCAACATAATTGTACATTTTTTTCTTTATAATTTAAAATACATTTGGTTGATCCGTATTAATAAATACTACTTCAATACTTTATTCATAGCACTCATTTTCCAGTACAGACTACCACTATGTTTCGTGAATTATTGTTTTCAATAGGTAACAATAATACAAAAATCCTAAATTTTGAATCAGAGTTTTAATAATGAAAATTGCTTAAAATTCTATCTAGTTGTAGTTTTTCACATATGTCTACAATTTTATAAGAATATGTGCATTTGTTCTTGAATTATGTCATACACAAACTGAAATTTTCCCAAGTCCCTTCTAAATGTGTTTGAGTCTTAAAATGCCCTCATCATCAAACTTTTCAGGTAAACATATTTTCTCCATACAATATGAGAAAACAAACATCTGATGTGTCCAACACTTGACTTTCTCTACAAATTAACATATTTCAATTTTGTGGGAAAACAAAAATTTGAGCCTTCTTAGGATTAATTGGGTTAAAATCTTGCTCATGCATTAAAACATTTGTGAAAATGTTGTAATGTAACATGATATAAAGAAATTTCTGGAATGCAAGTCTTCACAAAACTTGGATACAATTTTATTCCATATTTTGCATTGTCAATCAAAAGGCTTATTGCTGTCTCAGATTAAAAAGAGGATATAAGATTTCAAATTTCATAAATGATTTTACAGGGTTCATACACTTCAAGAAATTTAAATTCAGCTCTAAATCTCAGAGAAAATACATGGAAAATTGTAATTTTTCATTAAAAACCTGGAAAATTTTTATTTGAGCCTAGAATAAGCTATGTTTTTGTTGTTTTGAAAAATTCAAACTGTTTTTAAAAAGTATTCTTTACTTTACTTTCTTATAATTTGAAACCTTGTAAGTTTTGATTTTCAAAATTTGATTTTATGTTTTTATCATCAAATAGGCTAATTTTATATTTAAAATTTTTTATATGTTCATATTTGAATTCCTTTTACTAAATAAAGTTATTATATACTACAAAATGTCATGATTTAGATTATGGAAGGTAGCAAAAATTCTTCTGGAAAACCTTAAAAACTCTGGGAATTTCATTGCCAAGTATGAGTATGAACTCTACTGTATTCCTTTGAGATGTTCTTCCCATGTGGGAAATTTAAATTTCTATCTGACTCATAACTTCTAAGCCAGGTATGTATTGATGGCTAGTTAAGTGTACTCTCATAATTTCCATTCGTTTTGCAAGTACTATTTATTATCTTTATTTTCTAGTTTTAAATGAAACCAACATGTCAAAGATGTGCTTAAAAATTGCATGAAAACGTTAAAAGAATAGTCATATTAAAACAAACTATTTTGAATTGTTTAAGAAATTCTTGAAATTAAGAATCTTATCTGATTTGACTTTGTGAAAAATCAACAGGCCTTGTAATCTTTACTGATTAAATAATTGTACCCAGTTTCATTTGATCACTTAAATGTTAGATTTTGTACTCGGCAGAGTCATGATTAAAAATAAAAATGGTTGATTTGTGTTTGGGAATATTTAAATGTGCAAATCTATCAAAATTTGAGAGTCCAATTTTTGACCCTTTAATGACCTCTTTATATAGAATATGTTGTAGGGAAAGAATAAAGACATGACTAACATTGGAAATGTGTTCAGATCTTCATTTCACATATCTTATTCAAAAGTAATTAAAATTTAACATAAAAAAAATCTTATTTTAGTCAGGGATAAAACAACCATACTGCAAAACTGTGCAATACAGAGGGGTTCAAGTTAAAATTATTAAACTATTTAAGAAATTATAAGTGGTAAGAGGCACAATTTTTTTTAAAGTTCTATTACTGTTGGGTCATAGCCAGACATGAAATATCAAGAGAGGTTCAAGTAGAATCCTGGGAACAGCTTATCAGGACTGTAATGGGGTTCACTGTAAATCATTATAAAATCTAATATTGCTGTTTGTTTTAAAATGTTTAAATAAGAAAAATATAAAATAATATCTTAAAAAAATTGAATGCTAAATTTCATAAAATATTTAAAAATAAATTAAAAAATAGTATGATGCCAATATGCATGTTCCTTGTATGCTCTTTGGTGCTCTACACTGCTCTCCTCCCTCAATTTTTTTTATCCGTTATTTTTCATTTCTCCATGAATTTATTCCATAGTCTATTCAACTGAAAAATAAATGTATGCTTAAATGTATAGATTTATATATCATTCAAACTATTTCTCTAATTACGACTCTTATTTTGATAATTAATGTAAAGTTATCACTATGTAATGTATCACTAGATTATATACAACTAAAGTTTCATAACATTTCCTTCAATTACTTGCTTGTGAGGCAAGTTTCAGCTGAATAGAAATTAAAACTATAATTTCAGTTGCATAGCTTTTTTAGAGGGTTATTCAGGTAAGAAGGGTGTCAGCCCCGCCTGGCCCTACATAGCTACAAGCCTAACTTTAATTACTACAGTAAATGTCAGTGCTTGCCTTGTGCACACATGTAATTTGACCAATTACAATATTCACTGTGCTACTGGAATATAGCTTAAACTATTCTGCGGGAACCAAAGAATTTATATTCAGAGTGAGGACTGTTCGCAACATACCTGTTCTGATGTTAAGCTTGTATGATCAAATTGAGGGCATTCAAATATGAAAACTTTTATACTATCTAAATACATCTGCAGTTACAATCAAAAATGTCTTTGAAGTTTCCAAGTTAATGAAACTTGAACAAAATGTACTTTAGTACCACCAGTAGAGTGAGGGGGCAACACTACTTCACTCATCGCTACGAAAGATTCGCTGGCTATTCCCTTGGCCCAAGAGGATCCTTTTGGGCTAGATGGCATAGTACAGGAGCAGTAATCGAAAGGTTCAGAGTTTGAACTATATCTCCTACCATTGGGAATGTGCGCCCCCCCAGCATTGGTGACCCGTGCACGAGATGGTAGCACTACAATTGCCTCACACTTTCTCCTCTCCTTTCCTGGTTGATCAAGACTGATGTAACGCCGCCGCACTATGAGGTACTACTCGCCACCCGGCTATTTCAGCTCACTGACTAAGTTTCAGCTTGGGGACACATTGGGAAGTTTTCTGGCCGGCACCTCTCCTCACTGAAATTCGACCGAGCATCGAGGGAGGGGAGTGTGAGGAGGCAGCATTGTGTCACTCATCACTACAAAAGACTCGCCGGCTATTCCTTCGGCCCGTGAGGATCCTTTTGGGCCAGATGGTCTAGTTCGGGGGCAGTAATCGAAAGGTTCCGAGTTCGAACCTATCCCCCATAAGAGCAAAAATTTCTCAATGTTCTGAATTTAATGTGGCAGCAGAGGTGTAGCAAGAGAGTAGGGGGAGGGGGGGCATTCCCCCTGTTGCCAGAATAAGATAGGTTAAGCTAAAAATTCTAAAAGGAAAAAATTCATCTGATGTCTATAAGACAGAGTATAATATTCGGCTCTGTGGATCTAAGGTTCTGCAAATTAGTGGACAGTCATTCAAATTTTAATGAAAGAATACCAGGTCATGTATGAGAACATATTGTATAAGAAATGAAGTGATCTTGTTACAAATGTAAAATGTGCATATTTAATTAAATAAAAATTATAATTACATAGGTGCAATTCTTTTGATAAATTAAAAGAAAATATTTAATGCTTTAATCATTTTAGTTATTTATATATTTTTTTAGATTTAGGTCTTTCTATTTCACGTGTATAGGGGGACAGGGATTCTATGCCTTAACTTCGAGCACCATTCTCTGTAGCTACACCTCTGTGTGGCAGCAATGAATCATGGGCAGCTAATGTCGAAAGAGATTTAGTTTGATTTTTATATAAACTTTGAGAAACATAACTGAGTATTACACTGAAACATACTAATATTGTGTTCATTTCTTACCGTGGAATTCCGGCCTGGAACCATGCGACATTTCTTAGATCTTCTCTCTCTTTCTGGATCTCCTCTTCACTTCTGTAACAAGGTAGAGAAATATTGAAGTGGATGCAATAACATTTAAAACAAGGACTACAAAAATCACTTCAGTCACTTAAAACATATCCGAAGTGGGTAGTACATGAGTTTCCCTATTTATACTTGTAGAACCCATCAAAAAGGGGCGTAGGCAGCAAGAATATTGTGGTGTTGCAAGTTTATTTGCTGCCATTGTAAATATCAGCTATTTCATATTGAAGAATGTGAAACCTGTTCAAGGATGCTGGTATTTGCAATGGGAGGGCAATTCTTTTCTTTCTTACTCAAATGTTTAACGCTTAAATTTGTAATATGCTCCCATTGAAGATAACATCATCCATGGATCAGTTTCACAGATATTGCAAAATATAGACTTTTAATACTGACAAGCACATAATAGCAAGAAATTTTCTATACGCTACAATTTTACAAACTGTAACCATGAATGTGTATTTATTAAAAAATATACACTAAGGATTGCAGTTTCATAGTAAGCATCTATAAACTGATTTCATGCTTATTATGCTTTTAGAGCAGTTGATATTTGCAATGACAAGAAAACTTGTGCACAATTTTGTGAACCTCTATGGGAATCTAAATTTCAAAATTTCAGAGAGGTTTGCAAAATTGTGGCACATTGTAAGTTGTCGTCCAAATGGTTACTCAAGTCCTCTGGATGAGTCGGACGATCTGGGGTTTCCACATTGTAAGTTGTGCCATGATCAATACATTGCAGGTATCAGCTATTACAGATTGGCGAGTATATAATAAGCATAAAATCAGTCACTGGATATTATTTGCATTTGGAGCTTAATCCAAACTTTGGAAACACTCTCTACAGGCAAGTTTTGCTACTATGCAACAGTAAGGTTCCTTTTCATGGTGGGGGTTACGTTTTTGAAAATTAGGTTACAAACATTACTTGCATACATAAATTGTTTTCAATATTTTAGAATGCATGCACACTCCAAGTCTGTTTAGTTTTTAATCGGCATGATAAGAAAAGTCCTCCCCATACTAGATCTTTCAACTATGAAACTAAGTGGAAATATTTTTATTAAATTTTTATGTTTTTATAAATATGATATTTGTAAATACGATTGGTACTGGGAAAAATATATATATATATATACAGGGTGTCCCCAAAATATTAACCTTGGCTTTTATTCCTTAAATATTGATCTTAGACATATATAAAAAATTAGAAAGTTATGTAAAAAAAGGTACAGAATTTTATGAAATCGATAAAAAATTTCAGAGGATTAAATTTGAAGAAATACAAAATTTAAATTTTTATACGGCCCCCGTACAAAAACATTTCCAATGAGTGAAATTTCAGCATTTTGTCATAAAAAGTCCCAGAGATATGTTTAAACAAAGTTGGTGAGGGATTAATCACACATTAAAATGTAAATGTTTATAGCAAGAGTGCAAATGACACAACGCAGAAATGCATCATAGACAAATAATATCTGCCTCTTATCTTTAATGGATCTTTGGCATGGATGGAAAACATTTTGAACAAGCTTTGTAATCTTTGTGTAAAGTTATTATTTCTACACAGTGTAAATACTTTTGTATCAATAAATAGCAAAAATTATTATTTATTTATGTAATCATTGTTTTCTTTCGTAATTTGTGTATGACCCCTGAAACGCAATCTGTCGACATGATTTTTCCCCTCTGAGAACCCATGTTGATGCATCGAAAAGTGGTTTAAGTCAGAATTTTTATCTTTTCATATCTCTGGGACTTTTTATGATAAAATGCTGAAATTTTATACATCATTTTATTAGTGTATAGAGCACATTTTACTCACTGGAAATGTTTTTGTACGGGGGCCGTATAAAAATTTAAATTTTGTATTTCTTAAAATTTAATTCCCTTGAAAATTTTAATCGATTTCATAAAATTCTGTATCTTTTTTTACTCAACCTTGTAATTTATTATATATGTCTAAGATCAATATTTAAGGAATAAAAGCCGAAGTCAATGTTTTTGGGACACCCTGTATATATATAACACGTAGAGTGTGAGTCTCTACAAGTCTGGCCAGGTGGTTAGAGTCAAATATCTTTGCACACTATGCTGGGATGTCTCTACAAATATCCCTACTATTTAAAATTGCATTATATATCTGCAAAAAAAATGACGAGAGAGGAGAGGATGTTTGTTCACTTCTAATTGAAATCCCTTTTATTTTTAAGAATATTTTTTCAAAATAAAAACGTCAATTTAACGTTTTTTTTTTTGCTTTCCCTGCAATACATGGCAATGTATAGGGAAAGTATTTGAATCATGCCGAAAATCGCAACACGAGTTTTCGACGGATCTACACGTTTCGAGACCTCTAGAATACGAAAAAGCTATTTTTAGCGTGATGTCTGTGTGTCTGTGCAATGTATGTATCCACTCTAACCCAAAAACTTATGGACCGAATTTCATAAAATTTGGTAGGTAAGTCACTTGGGCATGACACTGGTGCTGATAAGTTTTTAGTATGATTCGTAAAAACAGAGCCCGCCTTTTTTGCGAAATGGCCAGTAAAAATTTCATGTCCACTCTAGCTAAAATACTAAATGACTAAATTTCACAAAATTTTTTAGATAAGTTACTTGTGGGACACTCTGGTATTGATTAGATTTTGGTACGATTCGGAAAACAATAACCTGCCTTTTTTTCAAAATGGCGCTTTAAAATTGTTAAAATCTAAAATAAAAAATTACGTATGCTCAAATACATCCATTAAATGCTTGTTTTATACGTAATTTTTAACGATGAAAAGAATAAGACCAACCCCATTACACTTGGTATAGCCGTTCTCGAGATATTTTATTTTTTTTCGTATTTTCTCTACGCCACTTTGAAAATAAGTCCAACTACAAAATGAGAACGAAAATTGAATTAAAAGTGAATTAAATTTAATTGAAATAAAGAGAACGTGAATATAAGTCCGCAGGAAAAGTCATGTGCTGCCCACATCAGATTTTTCTTTTTGTAAAGAATAAAAACCGCCCAATTTTTCCATACTAAAAATTCATTTTTAATTTTCCTCATTAGAATAAAAAATCAAAATCTTAATTTTTTTTTAAGTTGCCAATCTCATGGGACTCAATTATTATTGTGAAACTTAATTTTTTAAAAGAATGCAAAACAAACTTCATGCTCACACAGAAGTTTAGTTTTCACTTTTGTGACAATCTTTTAAAAAATAAATGCATGTATTTGAAATGCATTAAAAGCATTTTTTTTTCTTCTGAAAATTTAATCCAGCTGAAATTTAGTGGGCGTGGATAACATCCTGAAGCCACATTTTATTATTTTAAAGAATCCTTAAAATTTAGTTATTTTTAACATTTGTAAATTATTAACAAATTTAGAAGAAAGATTTCACCAGGTGTCGTCATTTTTAAAACCTTGCTAACAATGTGTTCAATTCAATATTTCCATTACAAGTAATATTGGAGACTCGTATTCAATGAGATGTCCCATTGTTTCATATATTCTGGTAATCAGTTTACATAGCCTCACAAAATAGTGTGGTTAAAAACATGAGGAATTCGATAATTATCTTAATTTTATAAATTTGATTCGGAAAACAGCAATAATTTAATGTTAAAAATCTTTAAATACCGAACTATATTTTAACTTTATGCTGCGAATGTAGTAACATAGATGCATGTTTTCATCTCAAGTCAAATTAAAGCAGTAATTAACTTTAAATGAAGTTTCTAGTATTAAGTATTTGATGAATGCATGTGTATGGTTAAAGTTAAAGAGCTGTTTTATAATTAAATACTGTCGATTAGTTCAATTATTTATAAATTCATTTTGAAATCCAATTTTCATGAATTGAGTGAATACAAACAAGAAAAACTCTGATGTGGGCAGCACATGACTTTCCTTATTTAATGCAATGAATTTACTACTTTTACAGTTAAAAAAAATGTTATTCTTATAGTAGATACTTATATTCTTTCCAAGATATTGAATTTTCTTCAATAAGTCGTCATTTTCATTGATTTAGCGTCATTTTTATCCATTTGGCGAGATTTTCGTTAATTTAGCAACATTTAAAAATGTCGCCAACTTGGCGACATTCCGCTAAATTCGTCGCCAAAATCTCACCAAGCGTTATGGACGGAGAAAGAAGTTATTCTTACAGCGGATAAATGACTATTGGCGTTCAAATACAAAAGTATTACTCAAACTATCTTTTCTCGTGAATGGAACGAGTTAGATCCACGAGAAAGATGTCACCCAATTTATCGTATGATATTACATATGAAAAGTGAACATGTTTTTTAACAGTTAATATTTTCTTTTAATTTATGGGATTTTTTGATAAATGTATTTGAAAAATGTGCAATATCTCGAGAACGGTTCATGCTAGCGTTCTAAAGTCTATGCCAATCGTTTTCTAAGGAAAAATTACATAAGAAATGTCTATTTACGTAACTTTATTAAATGTTTTGATTTTTTGATGATCTTTTCAAAATTTCACTCGAAAATTTAGGTGGGTTCTGGACATTCGATTGTGTTTTAAAACAATAGGCTTCCAGTTTTCACGGATTGTGATTTGTGTACCAAATTTCATTCGAATCGCTCCATTCGTTCGTAAGATATCGTCTCCACAGACTCACTGACACACACACGCACACAGACATCACTTCAAAAATGTTCGATTCGTGATCAGGGATGCTTGAAACGTGCCCTCCCGTCGAAAACTCGAATTCGAATTTTCGACCCCTTCACAATACTTTCCTTATACATTATGTATATAAGAAAAGTAAAAATGCAGCTAGTGTCGCCGCAGTTTGGCAAATTTCTTGTTCCTTGAGTTCCTGTGCTTCGTATCTAAAAAAAAAATCTGATGTGGGCAGCACATGACTTTCCTTATATAATGCAATGAATTTACTACTTTTACAGTTAAAAAAATGCTATTCTTATAGTAGAAACTTATATTCTTTCCAAGACATTGAATTTCCTTCATTGAGTCGTTATTTTCATTGATGTATCGTCATTTTTATCCATTTGGTGCGATTTTAGTTAATTTGGCAATATTTAAAAAAATCGCTAAGTTGGCGACATTCCGCCAAATTCGTCGTCAAAATCTCGCCAAGCGTTATAGACGAAGAAATAAGTTATTCTTCCAGCAGATAAATGACTATTAGCGTTCAAATACAAAAGTATTACTCAAAGTATCTTTTCTCGTGAATGGAACGAGTTAGATCCACGGGAATTATGTCACCAAATTCATCGCATGATATTACATATGAAAAGTGAACATGTTTCTTAAGAGTTAATGTTTTTTTTTTATTTTACTTAATTTTTTGATAAATTTATTTGAAAAATGTGCTATATCTCTAGAACGGTTCATGCTAGCATCCTACAGTTTATGTCAATCGTTTTCTAAGGAAAAAATTACATAAGAAATGTCAATTTGCGTAACTTTATTAAAGGTTTTGATTTTTTGATGATTTTTTCAAATTTCACTCGAAAATTTAGGAGGGTTCTGAACATTTGATTGTGATTAAAAACAATAGGCTTCCAGTCTTCACGAATTGTGATTTTTGTACCAAATTTCATTCGAATCGCTCCTTTTGTTCGTGAGATATCGTCTCCAAAGACTCACTGACACACACACATCACCTCAAAAATGTTCGATTCGTGATCAGGGATGCTTGAAACGTGTTCTCCCGTCGAAAACTCGAATTCGAATTTTCGACCCAGCCACAATACTTTCCTTATACATTGTGTATATAGGGAAAGTAATTATGTAATGCTTAAAAAATAAAATGAAATTATGCAATGCTTTTTATAGTATTAAGGTATTAAGTATGGTATTTAGGTATTTATGAAGCTTTGAAGTAAAATTAAAATTTTTAAATTGTTCTTAAAATGGAGATAAAGTTATTTTACTGGTGAAATATATTTCATAAACTGTCCTATAGGATTAGAGATCTGGTGCGTGATTTTAAGCCTATCTTAAAAAGGAACAAGAAATATCAATCATGTATAAAGCATTGATTATGAAACACTTTCCAACTTCAATGCAATTTTATTTAAACATTTTTAAAATGCGATATATTCCTCTGTAATGTTTTTAAAATTATCACGATACTACATTAATTTATTATATTTCAAAACTTCATCGAAAACAAATGAAATTTATTCAAATGACGTCATTGAAATATATATCGCCTGACTCTCTTTGTAAAAGCTGTAAATATTTAATTCATACACTTTATTCCATTCCTTTCATTCATCACAATTCTACAAACATTTATGTTATTTAAAAACTTAAAACCATGGCGGGAAATGTAATTTAACTCTATGTTTAAAACTTCATCGAAAATGTCAGTTTTGAAATCGTCTGGTTCTCCATGTAAAATCAATGAATGTTTCATTCATATCAGCTATATTGCAGACTCCATGAGCTAAATAATTTTGCGTTAAAGAAATGCAGCAATTCTTATACAACTCATTCTACATCTTTTGGTGTTTACATTCTCCATAAGTGAAAATTAGGCTTCGTTGTAGAAATAATCAAAGTTGGATGATCATTTAAACTCAAATATATTGTCATTGCGTTGTTTCAGTATGTAGATGTAAATATAAAAGGAATTAAAGCAAAAATAAAGCGGTTTTAGGACGGATACGACACTAAATATGAATTAAAAAGAACTTTAAAAATCACGATTTTGACACAAGATGGACGCCATATTTTATTTTGAAGTGGGTCACGTGATCTCTTTATATAATGTTCACGTGATCGCTTCATATAAAAGGTGTATTATTTTAATTTTTATTAAAAAAACTACTGAATATATTTTGCTGAAATTTTTTTTTATATTTTAAGGGATAATTTGAATATTTCCCAAACCTTTCGAAGCAATTTGTGAATTTTAAATCCGCTTAAAAATGTTTGAAAAATTAGATCCCATAGGGTTCAATGTATTTCATTTTTTCAACCCGGGTTTAATCCAAAACTAATTGGGTGATATTATTCATTTATATTCCCATAGGCCCCGCAGATCATCTGAACAACATACTAACATTTCATTTTGATAAAGTCATTTTTACGGCAGTTATCGTGCTAACGGACAGACAGACAGAATGAACAAAGTTATGAACGTTTTTCAACTTTGTTGTAAAGTGTTAAAAACGTTCTTGTTTTATCATTTTAAAATGTTGAAATCTAAATATCCATATGTTTATGACAGTTTTGGTAAGAAATCTTTTTGTCCCTAGAGCAATAATTTGAGCTCAAAAGTCTTTACGCGTATTGAGAAATCTTTACTCCTGACCACAGTGGCACTCTCCACTTGGCTATCTCATACAATCATCAAGGATGTTGATGTGCTCCAATTGCTCAGTACGACCGTTTTACTTCAAGTGTATTTAATTTCGGGTTATATTATTTTTAATTTGCGCATTTATTTAAATTTTTTGTTGATATCCAGAAATATTTATAAAACAAACCATTTAAGAATTTTAATTAAGACAAGAAAGTATACCCTACATAACTCTGAATTTAAGATGGAAACCGCTTATTAAAATCACAGATAATTCTCGTAAACCAAAGAACGCTTTAACAATACGTCCGCCTATAACAATAACCCCCCTCTCCTGCACCGATGGTGCTGCGATCTAAACTCGGCTATAATACCTTCGATCGCAAAAGGAACGAACCGATTTGTGTGAAAATCGCTCAAAATCGTACTGAAACACAAAATAACTAAAAACAATTTCGAATTAAAAAAAAAAAAATCTCGCAGACTTATTTCTCGGGCCTTGAAGTACCTCTGTACCAAATTCCATGGCCTTATGATGCTTACATTTTTTGCCGCAGACGACACAAACATATTTTATTTTTACAAACTAAAAGGGTACCCGCCGTTGTCCAGGATTTAAGATGCAAACCTCTGATTAAAATCACATCGGAACTCACAGTAAGATCTCGAAATCTAGACGACGCTTTAACAATACACCGGTTTATAATAACCACGCCCCTGCCCTCTGGACACTACTTACATGTACGGCACTTCGTTACTCTCTTTTTGCATGGATCTTGAGTTTTTAGTCCCGACAGCAGTCAGGTAATATCATTATCTGCGTTAATATAAACTTTTTGTATCACAAACATCTATAACTTGGTTCAAATTTTACCAATTTCCCCAAATGCAATGCACTCAACTTATTATACCGGGAATTATTGTTTACCATAGGAAAATAATTTAATCAAAATCTTTTTTATCACTTTACAACATAGTTGAAAAGTGTTTATGACTTTGTTCATTCATTCTGTCTGTCTGTCTGCCCGTTCGCGCGATAACTGCCGTAAAAATGACTTTATCAAAATGAAATTTTAGTATGTTGTTCAGACGGTCTGTGGGACCTATGGGAATGTAAATGAACAATAACACCCAATTAGTTTTGGATTGAACCCGGGTTGAAAAAATGAAATACACTGAACCCTATAGAACATAATTTTTCAAACATTTTTTAAGCGAATTTAAAATTCACAAACTGCTTCGAAAGTTTTAGGAATTATTCAAATTATGACATAAATATGAAAAAAAAAAAAAAAAATCAGCAAAATGTACTCTGTAGTTTTTTAAATAAAAGTAATAATTACACCTATATTATATGAAGAGATCACGTGACCCACTTCAAAATAAAATATGGCTTCGATTTTGTGTCAAAATCGTGATTTTTAAAGTTCTCTTTAATTTATATTTAGTGTTGTATCTGTTCTAAAATCGCTTCATTTTTGCTTAATTTCTGTGCATCTATATTTTGAAAGAACGCAATTCCAATATATTTGAATTTAAATGATGAATGTCATCTATCTTGTGCCAAAATCGTAATTTTTAAAGTTATTACTTTCCTTATATACATAATGTATAAGGAAAGCATTGTGACGGGGTCGAAAATTCGAATTCGAGTTTTCGACCCCGTCACAACCGCCAACTTGCGACATTTTTAATTGTTGCTAAATTAACAAAAATCTCGCCAAATGGATAAAAACGACGCCAAATCAATGAAAATGACGACTAATTGAAGGAAATTCAATATCTTGGAAAGAACATAAGTATCTACTATAAGAATAACATTTTTTTAACTGTAAAAGTAGTAAATTCATTACATTATATAAGGAAAGTCAGGTGTTGCCCACATCAGATTTTTTAAAATTTTTATTTAGTGTTGTATCCGTCCTAAAACTGCTTTATTTTTGTTTAAATAATGTGCATCTACTTTCTGAAACAATGCAGTTGCAATATATTAATTGATTATATTAATTATGTTATTATAATCAATTAATATATTGTAATATATTAATATTGTAATATTATATCAATATATTGTAATATTATTATAATATTTTATTAATTGATTTAGTTTAAATGATCATCAAACTTTGATTATTTCTACAACGAAGCCTAATTTCCACTTATGAAGAATGTAAACACAAAGATGTAGGATGAGTTGTATAAGAATTGCTGAATATCTTTAACGCAAAATTATTGATGAATGAAAAGGAATGGAATAACTGTGGATGAATGAAATATTTACAGTTTTTACATAGAGAGCCAGGCGATTTATATTTCAATGACGTCATTTGAATAAAGTTCATTTTTTTTCGATGAAGTTTCAAGTTTTAAAATATAGTAAATTATTGTAGTATTACGATAATTTTAAAAATATTACTGCTGAATGTATCGCATTTTAGAGATATTTAAATAAAATTGCATTGCAGTTGGAAAGCTTTTCATAATCAATGCTTTATGCATGATTGATATTTTTTGTTACTTTCCTTATATACATAATGTATAAGGAAAGTATTGTGACGGGGTCGAAAATTCGAATTCGAGTTTTCGACGGGAGAGCACGTTTCAGGCATCCCTGATCACGAATCAAACATTTTTGAAGTGATGTCTGTGTGTGTGTGTGTGTCAGTGAGTCTGTGGAGACGATAACTGACGAACAAATGGACCGATTTGAACCAAATTTGGTACAAAAATTACAATCCATAAACACTGGAAGCCTATTGTTTTTATACGCAATCGAATGTTCAGAACCCCCATAAATTTTCGAATGAAATTTTGAAAAAATCGTCAAAAAATCAAAACCACTTATAAAGTTACGCAAATAGACATTTCTTATGTAATTTTTCATTAGAAAACGATTGACATAAATTTTATAACGCTAACATGAACCGTTCTTGAGATATTGCACATTTAAAAAAAATTCTCAATAAGTCATGCAAAATAAAAAAAACAATGCCTCCTGTTGAGAAACATGTTCACTTTTCATATGTAATACCATGCGATAAATTGGGTGACATCATTCTCGTGGATTTAGCTCGTTCCATTCATGAAAAAATACTTTGAGTAATACTTTTGTATTTGAACGCCAAAAGTCATTTATCTGCTGTAAGAATAACTTATGTCTTCGTCCATAACGCTTGGCGACGAATTTGGCGGAATGGCGCCAACTTGGCGACTTTTTGAAATGTTGCCAAATTAACGAAAATCTCTCCAAATGGATAAAAATGACGCTAAATCAATGAAATTGACGACCAATTGTTGAAAAATTCAATATCTTGGAAAGAATATTAGTATCTACTATAAGAAAAACCTATTTTTTTACTGTAAAAGTAGTAAATTCATTACATTATATAAGGAAAGTCATGTGTTGCCCACATCAGATTTTTTCTTTTTAACAATGGACAAGCACTTGATACACATCATTCACCTATACATCAGCCAGGATCGTAAACCATTTAGCCGTCACATGACGTTGTCCAGCGCACCAGTTGGGGCGGAACACACTGGGCCTCGAACCCACAATCCAGCAGCCGAACGAGCATGGACCGTTCAACCAAATCAAAATCTTAAAATCTGAATTCTATATTCATGAAAATTACTGAAAAGTGTATGTAGTTTTAATAATAGTGTAAACCTTAAATGAAAAGTCGGAATTTTCGGAAAATGACCATTCCCGCAAAATTTATTCCTTGCAATTTGTTTGTTCCCTGTTTCTCCAAAGGCTGAACGCCGAGAACGTAAGTGACAATTTCTCCACATTCCTCGGGATTCAGATTTACAATTGCAGCATTTATGATTGCAAAGGGGGCGGGGGCATTCCATTCATAATTACTACGTTCGCCTCTTTGGGTCGCCACGCAGAATCCCGAAATGTCAAGCCTTGTAACTCAAACAGCATTTTCGCTCAAACATTTCGCGTAGACGCATCGCGAGTTATTTTCGTATTAATAACACATTATAACTTGGGCACTCTGTATCTGGTGCAATTTAACTTCGAGATATGTGGTTGTCAGAAGCGCGTAATAGAAATGAGATTTTCGGGATGCAGTTTATACAAGTTGAGCATCACAAGTTCAACACAGTTTTAAGGGCAACTATTATATGGGTATTTAATAGATTGCGTAGTTACATGTATTTAGTAGGTTGCATAGTTACATTTATTTTATAGGTTGCATAGTTACATGTATTTTATAGGTTGCATAGTTACATGTATTTAATAGGTTGCATAGTTACATGTATTTGATAGGATGCATAGTTGCATGTATTTGATAGGTTGCATAGTTACATGTATTTGATAGGTTGCATAGTTACATGTATTTAATAGGTTGCATAGTTACATGTATTTTATAGGTTGCATAGTTACATGTATTTGATAGATTGCATAGTTACATGTATTTTATAGGTTGCATAGTTACATGTATTTGTTAGGTTGCATAGTTACATATATTTAATAGGTTGGTTGCATAGTTACAGGTATTTAATAGGTTGGTTGCATAGTTACAGGTAGAGATAGGGATCAGAAATATTTCCGTTCCCAACTTTTTACTTTCCCTGTAGTATAGGGAAAGTATTGGAATCATGCCGAAAATCGCAACTCGAGTTTTCGACGGATCTACACGTTTCGAGACCTTTAGAATACGAAAAAAATCTAATGTGGGCAGCACATAACTTTCCCTGCAGACATATATTCACGTTCTTTTTATTTGAATTAAATTTAATTCAATTTTCGTTCTCATTTGATAACTGGACTTATTTTCAAAGGCGGCGTAGAGAAAATGTGAAAAAAAAACTAAAATATCTCGAGAACGGCTAGTCCTAGTGTAATGGGGTAGGTCTTATTCTTTTCTTCGTTAAAAATTACATATTAAACAAGCATTTAATGGATATATTTGAGCATACGTAGTTTTTTATTTTAGATTTTGGTGATTTTAGCGGGACATTTTGCAAAAAAGGATAGGTTATTTTTTTTCGAATCGTGCCAAAATCTAATCAGCACTAGGATGACCCACAAGCGACTTATCTACCGAATTTTGTAAAATTCGGGTCATTAGTTTTTCAGTTAGAACTGATTAGATTTTGTTACGATTCGGAAAAAAATAACCTGCCTTTTTTTGCGAAATGACCCGCAAAAATCGTCAAAATCTAAAATAAAAACTACGTATGCTGAAATATATCCATTAAATGCTTGTTTTATAAGTAAATTTTAACGAAGAAAAGAATAAGACAAACCCCCATTACACTAGGACTAGCCGTTCTCGAGATATTTTAGTTTTTTCGTATTTTCTCTACGCCACCTTTGAAAATAAGTCCAGTTACCAAATGAGAACGAAAATTGAATTAAAAGTGAATTAAATTTAATTAAAATAAAAAGAACGTGAATATAAGTCTGCAGGGAAAGTCATGTGCTGCCCACATCAGATTTTTTAAATCAATTTAAAAATTGAATGTTAAACTTTTTCCACCCCCTTTTTAGCGCGCTGGAGTTGCACTCGGTAGGCCCGGGTTCGATTCCAGCCACTGCCAAAACTGCCGCCGTGTTCATGCGGAGTACGATCACGTTAAACA
This sequence comes from Amaurobius ferox, assembly GCA_951213105.1. NCBI lineage: Eukaryota > Metazoa > Arthropoda > Arachnida > Araneae > Amaurobiidae > Amaurobius > Amaurobius ferox. The sequence goes on from OX578143.1 coordinate 20,936,615, forward strand.
TGTGGGTCCGAAAGTCCTTCCGAGAGGTTGGTGGTAGGGGAATGATAGTACTGTCCCTGTGGATGCCTCCCCCACTGGGTTCCGGTCTAAATTGGGTGGCACTTCCCGACCGTCCAAACTGTTACCTTACACCTTTCTGGTAGGTCGGACGGTCTGGGTTTCAACAACAACAACCCTCTTTTTTTTACTTTCCCTGCAATACATGGTAATGTATAGGGAAAGTATTGGAATCATGCCGAAAATCACAACTCGAGTTTTCGACGGATCTATACTTTTCGAGACCTCTAGAATGCGAAAAAACTATTTTTAGCGTGACGTCTGTGTGTCTGTCTGTCTGTGCATATTTCGTATCCACTCTAACTAAAAAAGTAATTGACCGAATTTCATAAAATTTGGTAGGTAAGTCACTTGTGGGCGACTCTGGTGCTGAATAGTTTTGGGTACGATTCGGGATAAAAGAACCCGCCTTTTTCTGCGAAATGGGCCGCACAAGTTTGTATCCACTGTAACTGAAAAACTAATGTACTGAATTTCACAAAATTGGGTAGATGAGTCATTTGTGGGTCACCCTGGTGCTGATTAGATTTTGGTACGATTCGAAAAAAAAACCTGCCTTTTTTTGCAAAATGGACCTCAAAAATCGTCAAAATCTTAACTAAAGAACTACGTATACTCAAATATATCCATTAAATGCTCGTTTAATACGTAATTTTTAACGACGAAAAGAATAAGATCAACCCCATTACACTAGGACTAGCCGTTCTCGAGATATTTTAGTTTTTCGTATTTTCTCTACGTCACCTTTGATAATAAGTCCGGTTACCGAATGAGAACGAAAATTGAATTAAATGTGAAATAAATTTAATTAAAATAAAGAAAACGTGGATATAAGTCTGCAGGGAAAGTCATGTGTTGCCCACATCAGATTTTTGTCCCTGGAATCAAGATTTTGAGAACATTTATCTTTTTAATTTTCAGATGGGAGAGAGTAATGCTTTACTTTGAAGAAAAATAAGAGATAAGAACCAAAAGGATACAAGTGATATTTTGCTTATTCTGGGGAAAAGTTTTGGGAAGCCTGTTCTTTCAGTGTTAAGTTCTGTGAAATTTAAAAATATTAAAAATGTGGGATGCTTGCAAAAGGACTTCTGCTAAAGAAATATGCTTCGATAGATAGCACGAAATATACGCTTAACCCTTAACTCATCTTCCACGAAAATTGTTTCTTCTATCTCATCATATTCACCCATTTAATTACAGGCAGGTATTTAAAACAATTTTTAATGTTATATAATTTATTATTAAAAATAATTTCTTTCTAAGAACGTTTAATATATATTTTTGTCTTTAGATTTAAACTCTAATATTTAAAACGTTTTGATTAATGATTATAAAACGATTTAAACTAAAAGTTTTGATATAATTTTTTTATACATAACTAGGGGGCTCTGTTCCCTGCTCGTTCCGCTCACGCAACCCCCTTCGGGGGGCTTCCCTCCTACTCGCTGCATATCTATCTTTTCTAAAAATTTCTACTTTCAAAAATCTATTTTCTATCCCTGCCTATTTTCCGTAAGAGGGAAAAGCAGGGATTTTTCTTAGCCCAGGGAATCCAAAAACTGAATTCCTTGATAACGAGCTCGCTTCGCGAGTTATTTCATGCCAAACTAAAGTTTAAATCGATAAACGGTTTATTTCATCGTGTTACCCTATTATTTCTCTATAAATGTACCAAATTTCATATTTTTGTATGCTTTAGTTTTTACTGTACGAGACAGAGAATCGCTAGACGTGCTATATGAAAAAAAAGTTCACTTCAGAAGTGCATAAAAAGTAAAATATCTCAAAAACTACATAGAAATTAAAAAAAGGGGCAATTCACTCATGCCCTGCAAAAATTTACCCATGTAGGAGCCTGCCTGAAAAAATTCGTGGTCTTGCTATTGTTAGTCTATTCAGGACGCGAATTCGCAGCTCAAGTATTTTGACTTTGACATTAAATATTTCTTAAACTTAATTATTTCTTATATATATATATATATATATATATATATATATATAACTGTTTATTTCAGCGTATTTCCCAAAGTTTTTTCTACAAGTGTACCAAATTTCATATTTTTATATGCAATAATTTTTGCGGTACGAAGCAAAGAATCTCGAGAAACGAGAAATTTGTCAAACGGCGGCGGCGGTTACTGTTTTTTTAATATAGAGAGAAAACTGGATAATTTATTATTTTTAAAATAATGGTAGTAACATTTATATCTAAAATTTTTGCAGGTATTTTTTAAACATTTGTTAGTATACTATTTAATAATTTATTTCAAAATTGTAAACAATATTTAATTTTTTCTTATAATACTAGGGCGCTCGGCCTTCTGCTTGTTGATGCTCAGTAACTGCGAGTAACTCTCACGAAGTGGAGGCTTCGTTCCCTACTCGCTGGCGCTTTCTTTGCTATCTGTTTCATGTCGGGTGGGTGGGTGAATAATCGTCTCCGGAGGAGACTTCGCCTCCCCCCCGGCTGTATGCCTGAAAGAAAACACTGATACTGGATTGTGTGTTGCAATTTATGTTATAAAAATGACATTATATAAGGGGCACCGATTAATATTTAGCGTACGACCCCCCAAATTTTTTGTCAGTATCCGATCTTCCCACCTTGCTGGATGAAGCATAACTTACTGCCGGTTAAGTATATTTGATCTAAGCAATCTTTGTGCCCTCTGCTCAATGTTTCTTTTAAGCATACATCCGGGGGAGAGCGCGAAGCCGTCCCGGAAACGGCCATTTGCCTCCCTCCCAGAGACATTTTATGATGCTTCTATATATGTAAATATGGTAGATACTGGGAAAACTTGCCCCTCTAAGGTTCCATTCGCCCCTGCCTCTGATAGTATCGATCACTGGACAGAACCTAATTGAGCCAATTTTTAATTAAGACGCCGCTTATTTTCGACACTGTAGGCCATACATTGTTCAACAGAATAATACACTTTATTTAATAAGTTGCAAGTTGATTTTTAAAGCGCGCCAGTTTTCATGTCCTTGACGGGCTTAAATGCTAGTATGAAATATTATTGTACAGAAAACCGAGTACAGCCCTCTGACTCCAGATGTCTTAACACTAATTTTTCATAGTTTCTAACTTGCAGACAATTCCCCGTTCTGTTATGTATTATATATTAATGTGGTAAACCATCTGGTGGTTTGAATCGCCGACAGTTGAATTTATTTCTGATTGTCAGAATACGAATGATGGGGCAGGGGGGGGGGTCTATATTCTGCGGACCACTCGAATTTATGCCTGGCGAGAACTTCGGGAATAGGTTTGTCTGTAACCGCACCGGCGCGGTCTGTTTATTGATGTGTGGCAGACATTTTCACTTGACTCATTTCGGCAATTGCATTGGGAAGGGAATAATTGAAATTTCGTATTATAAATGATGGCTCCGATTACTTTTCCTTTTCATAATCACATAGAAGATGTGGGTCTATGCATCCGTATCGTCTGCAGCGGAAAATCGAAACTTCGGATAGCCGCAAAATGCGGTGCAGTAGTAGCTGAACTCCCGGGACGATACGGCTCGGTGAAAAACATTTTTTTTTAATTCTCATTAGTTTTTTAATTATTTTAGGGTGTAATACAATTTTGAGCGATTTCCGCACCAATCGGTTCCTTAACGATTGAAAATATTATTATGATAGAGTTTCCAGCTGGAAGAACGTTATTTCTATCTTTATATTGGTCTTCCTTTATATTGGTTTATTTACTTTTTAAAACATAGAAATAGGCATGTTTTAGGTTATTTGATTTTTATTTTGCCGCATCCGAAAATGGAAGATTAGCAAATTCTATACTTTGGCAAAAATATGGGTGTAGAATGACTCAGACCGTCCGACTCGCCTAAGGGCACGAGCAGCTAAATAGATGGCCGAGAAAGGGTACCAGAGAATTCCGGCCCCCGTGGTCAGCGATACTGCGGTACTTATTTATTTAAGAAAAGTTTGGTTACACTTGAAGGATATATTCATAAATACATACAGTTTTACAATAGAATAGGAATAATAATTTAGCAAAAGAGGTCAAAAAGGAAAATAAATTAGGAAAAGAAAGGCCAGAAAAGATGAATATAGAAAGAAGGGCCATAAAAAAGGAATTTAGAAGGAGAGCTAGAAAAGAAATTTAGAATGAGAGACCAAAAGTGCAGGGAAGAAAGTTAAAAAATAAGAACAGAAAAGAAAATTTGGAACGCGCGTCAAAAGAAGAAAGATCAATGGTTAAGTAGAAGAAAATAATTAAGTAAAATAAAATGGTTCAAGGAAAATACAATAATATAAGGAATACAACAGTTCAAGACATACAATAGTTCAAGGGACAAATAGTACGAGGATCACACTGAAATTTTTGAGACAGCGGCAGACGATATACGCTAGAAAAAAATTATTGATCGGATATTTAAATTCTTATGTCCGCAGACGAAAATTTGTGGCAACAATTACAATTTAGCTATCTTAGAATAAATTTTTAAAGAAAAGAAAATTGAGTTGACTCGAGAGCATTATTAAGCTATAATTTTCTATGATTTTAAAGTGGGGCTAAGTCAAGAAGAATGTCTTTAATGTCTACAATTAGCATATGGAAATAATGTTCCATCTAGTGCCACTGTCTTCATATGGTTTACAGAGTTAAGAACAGGTCGAAATTCTCTCTTGGGTGAAGAACACACAGGAAGATCTTTGTCAGCTGTAGTCTCAGAAATATTAATCGATGATAATCGTTGTACCTACCAAATGACACAGAAGGAACTTAACGTTGGATCCGCAGCTATACATAAAATTATTCAGGAAGAATTGCATATGAAAAAGTTAGTTTGTCGTTGGGTCCCCCATAATTTAACAGAACATCAAAAAGCGGAGCGTCTCAGAATCAATAAAGAAACCCTAAAATTACTTAATGATGGTGGACACCGTATTATTTCTAAAATCATAACTGGAGATGAAATGTACATACCGTTTTTTGACGTTCCAACACGTCAAGAAAGTAACGTATGGGTCTTTGAAGATGACCTCAAACCAACAATGGTGAAAAGACAACAAGCAATGAAAAAAGTAATGTATGCCGTGTTCTTCAGAAGTACAGGTCTGATCAAAGCCATAAAGCTAGAGGGACAGAAGATAGTTACAGCTAACTGATACACCATTAAGTGTCTTCCAGAAATTCTTCAGAAAGTGAATGTTAGGGGACTCATACTTCACCATGACAATGCACCTTCTCATTCAGCAAGAATGGCAGTCAAATGTTTTGCACAAAAAACATCAAAAGTGATAGAACATCCACCCTATTCTCTTGGCCTTTCTATATGTGATTGTTGGCTATTTTTTAATGTAAAAAAAATTGCATGGGCGTCGTTTTCATTCCGAAGATGAGATTGTTGAGGCTATAAAAGCATATCTTTCATAGATTCCAAGAAATGGATGGCTTGAAGCATTTAATCTTCAAAAAATTCGCTTACAAAAGTGCATTGATATGAGAGGGGAGTACTTTGAACACTCTTAAGAGTTTGTAAGCTTAACTTGCACCACTTAGCCGTATCTCAAAAATTTCAGTGTGACCCTCGTATAAGAAAAATACAATAGTGCAAAGGAGTAAGAAATAGAGAAAGGAACAGCATTAATTTCATTGATCAGAAAAAGTTAAAAGCAGTAATTACTCACAATCATTTAATTTTAGGAGATATCTCTGGCAATGGCAATACAGTTTTTGATATAATTAATTGAGAAGGGTTTTTGCAAACGTTGGAGAACTAAATCGCTTGATTAAAGAGGGTTGGTTTAGAGAGATGATATTGTGTAGTAAAAGGGCAGGAAAAATATAATGGCCAGCGTCTCCGTATTGATTACAGAGACAGTTGGAAGTTGATTTAAATTTAAAATAGTGAAGGTAATCTAAAAATGGGCCATGATCAGTAAAAAAACTGATGTGGGCAGCACATGACTTTCCTTATATAATGCAATGGATTTACTACTTTTACAGTAAAAAAAATAGATTATTTTTATAGTAGATATTTATATTATTTCCAAGATATTGAATTTTCGTCAATGATTCGTCATTTTCATTGATTTAGCGACATTTTTATCCATTTGGCGAGATTTTCGTTAATTTAGCAACATTTAAAAAGTCGCCAAGTTGGTGACATTCCGCCAAATTCGTCGCCAAAATCTGGCCAAGCATTATGGGCGGAGAAATAAGTTATTCTTACAGCAGATAAATGACTATTGGCGTTCAAATGCAAAATTATTACTCAAAGTATTTTTTCATGAATGGAAAGAGCTAGATCCACGATAATGATGTCACCCAATTTATCGCATGGTATTACATATGAAAAGTGAACATGTTTCTTAATAGGAATTTTTTATTTTATTTTATATGACTTTTTGATAATTTTTTTGAAAAATGTGCAATATTTCGAGAACGGTTCATGTTAGCGTTCTAAAATTTATGTCAATCGTTTTCTAATGAAAAATTACACAAGAAATGTCTATTTGCGTTACTTTATTAGAGGTTTTGATTTTTTGACGATTTTTTCAAAATTTTACTCGAAAATTTAGGGGGTTCCGAAGATTCGATTGCTTATAAAAACAATAGGCTTCCAGTGTTTACGGATTGTAATTTTTGTACTAAATTTTGTTCGATACGGTCCATTCGTTCGTCAGTTATCGTCTCCACACACACAGACATCACTTCAAAAATGTTTGATTCGTGATCAGGGATGCTTGAAACGTGCTCTCCCGTCGAAAATTCGAATTCGAATTTTCAACCCCGTCACAATACTTTCCTTATACATTATTGTATATAAGGAAAGTAAAAATATGTCAGATATTTATTAAAAATTTGTAATTTAGAATTTACTATGGGAAGGTAATTTAAGATTCTAGATGGATCGTGAGTTCGGAGGGGGGGGGGGGGGGGAGATATAATTATTAAGGTAAATTTGCCATTTTTTTTTTAATAGAAGGGTTTTACAGAATTTATTAAGGGAAGAATAGGGAAAGAGGGAATTTTAAAAGGCGTTCCAGATTTGACGGTAATTTTAGCATGAAAATCAGCGATTTCATTCCCCAAGTTATTTGTATATGCTTTGATCCAAAAGATATTTATTAGATGTTTTGAGGGGATGACTCAAATTTTTATATTATTAAGAAAATTTGATTTGTTTTTTATAGATTTAAAAGACATGATGGATGAAGGACTGTCCGAAAAAATATTAGCTTTTTGATTATTTTTGAGAGCTCAGCTAATAGCGAAATGGATTGCTGTGATTTCAGCTTAGACTACTGTATTGCCATTCTCAAGTTTGAATGAGAATTCCCAATCTAGGATATTGTCAATGAAAATACTGGTGGCGAGATCAATGTTGTTGTCAATCTTGGAGCCATCTGTATAAATATTAATGTTGGAGAATTTAAGGGGGGTATTGAATATTAAAATTTACAATGCGATTAGGTGGGATAATATTAGAAATGGGGGAATTAAAATCGAAAAATGATGGGGAGGAAAGATCGGGGTGAGAGAAAGAATTGATGCGTTGTTTCCAAAAAAATGCATTTGTTGTAATGAATATTGATTAATAGATGTATTGGGGGAATGCCTGTGATTGAGTAAAGGGAAATGTTTGAACTAGTCTGGAAATCTGGAGAAATTTTTAATAGGAAAATTCTCTGTAAGGAAATAAGATTTTTAATTTGAGCCCCCGTTAAATGTTTACCCCAAATCCCAGAACCGTAGATAATAATTTTTTCATTTACAGAGAGATACCAGATTTAAAAAATATATATATTTGTTGCCCCCCCCCCCCCCCCCCCAGTTTCCACCCGTTAATTTGCCAAAAGTTGAGGCGAGTTTAAAACATTTTTCTTTCAAATAAAGGATGTGTGGACTCCCTTTTAGGTTATCGTCGATGATAAAAATATTGGTGTATATCTTCGCATCCCCCCCCCCCCCAAATATATTGCGTGTATATATATATTTAATTACTCTACTTTTTGATTTTCTGTAAATTTTCAAACAAGCATTAAATTGAGATTGTTGATTTCGCTGGGGGAAAGGTCGCCATTCTTCGGTCACATGAACTGGGTGTTGCAACTAAAGTCTCAATCTGTATCCGTTGTTCTGGAGGTCAGTGCATATTTATTGCAAAAGCGCTGTTGGGTTTTCGAGAATTCGCTATATGTTCGCTATGTGTAATTTTAATCGGAGGTTCGCATCTTAAATCGACATCGGGTACATTTTTTGTATACAAAGTATTGTTTTCTCGAAAATTTTCGGATAAATTAACAAAACTGCACGTTTTAAGACTTCCTAACCGCAATGCAATTTAGCGACATTTCTATCAATTTGGTGACATTTTCGTCAATTTGGTACCCTTTAAAAAATGTCACCAAGTTATGTCAATCGATTTCTAAAAAAAATTGTATAAGAAATAAATATTTGCGTAACTTTATTGAAGGTTTTGATTTTTTGAGAATTTTTTAAAAATTTTATTCGAAAATTTGGGGGTCTTCCGAATATTCGATTGCATTTAAAAACAATAGGCTTCCAGTATTCACCGATTGTAATTTTTGTACCAAATTTCGTTTGAATTGCTTCATTCGTTCGTGATCGTCTCTACAGACTCACTGACACACTCGCCACCTCAAAAACGTTCGATTCGTGTTCAGGGATGCTTGAAGCGTGCTCTCCCGTCGAAAACTTGAATTCGAATTTTTGACCCCGTCACAATATTTTCCTTATGCATTATACTATGAATATAAAGGAAGTCTTATTTCTCCTCCTTTATCGTAAAGGAGGAGAAATAAGATTTCAAAACGTGATTCCAAGAATAAAGTTTCAGTAAAGGATTCATAGTTATTGCTGACTTTTCGTACAGCGGTAAATTAAAGTTAAGAAAAGCCGAAAAAAATGATAACATCAATTCAACCTTTTAGCTCTTTTATTTCAAGAAGTACCACCATCCCTATGAGTATGAGTCTTAATAGAGTAAGTAGAATTCCACTAGGCTAACAGTCACACATCAAAATTTACCGCTAAATTTCTGGAAGAAATGGCAATATATAGGTAAAGCTTTACCTTTTCTTCATATTCCTTCCAAGTTCCCTGATGTGTCACCAATGGATTATTGTGCCTTTAGATTGTTAAAAAGAGGGCTCCCTAACTACACACCTAAGACAATGGATGGACTATGGGAAAACTGTGAGAGAGGAGTGGAACAAAACACCCCTCACAACTTGAAGTAAAAGCTCTCTTATCTTGGAAATCAAAATATAGAATGATAGTCCGGAGAAAGAGCTATCAGATAGAACATTTAAGAAATAAATATTGTTACTTCAAACCTTAATATTGTTTTAAATTTGTTCTAGAAATGTAAACAGCCTCTGTAGTATATGTAAAGGGAAAAAGCAAAAAATAATAATAAAAAATAAATGAATAAAAACAAAATAAGAATACTGAAAAATATACCTCATGCTAGCATAGGACTCACAGTCTTGGAGTTCATCGCATTCTGAGTTGTCCGCTGGGTTTTGTAGACGATCTTCGGCTGGGTGGGTACACACTGGATCGGACGAATTGTGCACGCAATCTGAGGTCTCCCTGGACTGTCTTTCCTGTTTTAACAGATAAGATAAAGGGTTAAAAGTTGCTTTGGCAAAAGCTTGCAATGCAGAAACTTGGTTTAGAATTCCCTACGAATCATAAAGTGGAATTGAAATAAAAAGACAGGGGGTGGGAGATCTAGAAAGCTTTTTTTTAAAACGATATTAAGGAATAACATCTCGCGACAAAGCTATGATTTGATTGTAAAGAGATATAGTACTTATAGAACTATAAACATCAGCTAGGTTATACAGGGTGTGCCAAAAAGATTGAAATGCGCTTTAATTCTTTACCTGTTGGAGATAAGTGGGCAAGTAAATTGCAAAAATGTTGAAAGTAAGGTAGGAAATAAGACTACGTTAATGAAATAGTCCTCCCGTTCCTTTTCAAAAAGTTACAATTTTTAAATTTTTGTACGAACCCCTTAGACAAATTTGGTTAATCAGAAAATTTTTATTTTTAATGTAACAAGATATTTAAAAAAAAATAGCATATCTGTATCTTTAAAATCAACTGAATTATGATAAAAAAAAAATCTGACTTATGTCCCTTTTCCGTACCATGTGAAAGGCTGTTTCATCAGTTAAAATAGGGATCATAAACAAATTACGCTTGCCCCCCCCCCCCCCCCCCGGTGAAGATTATTCGCCCCCCCCCGAGAGACATTTTATGTTAATCTAGTTTCTATTTATGTGACAGCATTTAGAATAGGCAAATAGAACCCCCCCCCACACCTTAAAATTTCATTCGTCCCCCGGCCAAGAAGTCCTGAAAGAAACACTACTTTCGATTGATACTAGACCTGACAATGAACCCACCAAGGTATTTAGAAAGACCCACGGTGGGGGAGGTACCCTTTCTAAATACCTTGGGTACCCACGGGGGGGGGGGTAACTTTCCCTCCGAGAGGGGGATAATGGCGTCACGAACAATAAAAATTGTATCACGACTATCTTCCACAGCAGTGATTGAAACGACAAAGTCTTGTGATCATTGAGCCATAAATAGACCCTTTTATACATGATTACGTCAAATTTTGTACTGTGCTGCCATATTAAAAATATAAAAAATTTCGAATAACTTTCGAAGTTTTTGCCCGAATTTAAAAAAAAAATTCTATCTAGTCTAGATTTTTCAATAACAAAGCCGGATTTAAAGTTTCGTGAAAATCTATTACTTTCCTTATATACATAATGTATAAGGAAAGTATTGTGACGGGGTCGAAAATTCGAATTCGAGTTTTCGACGGGAGAGCACGTTTCAAGCATCCCTGATCACGAATCGAACATTTTTGAAGTGATGTCTGTGTGTGTGTGTGTGTCTGTGGAGACGATAACTGATGAACGAATGGACCGATGCGAACGACATTTGGTACAAAAATCCCAATCCGTAAACACTGGAATACTTATTGTTTTTAAACGTAATCGAATGTTCAGAACCCCCCTAAATTTTCGAGTGAAATTTTGAAAAAATCGTCAAAAAATCAAAACCTCTAATAAAGTTACGCAAATAGACATTTCTTATGTAATTTTTCATTAGAAAACGATTAACATAAATTTTAGAACGCTAACATAAACCGTTCACGAGATATTGCACATTTTTCAAAAAGTTATCAAAAAGTCATATAAAATAAAAAATATATATATTTCCTATTGAGAAACATGTTCACTTTTCATATGTAATACCATGCGATAAATTGGGTGACATCATTCTCTTGGATCTAGCTCGTTCCATTTAGGAGAAAAGATACTTCGAGTAATACTTTTGTATTTGAACGCTAATAGTCATTTATCTGCTATAATAACATATTTCTCAGTAAAGCTTGGCGAGATTTTGGCGACGAATTTGGCGGAATGTCGCCAACTTGACGACTTTTTGAAATGTCAAATTAACGAAAATCTCGCCAAATGGATTAAAATGACGCTAAATCAATGAAAATGACGACTAATTGTCGAAAATTTAATATCTTGGAAAGAATAAGTATCTACTATAAGAAAAACCTATTTTCTTTACTGTAAAAGTAGTAAATTCATTGCATTATATAAGGAAAGTCAGGTGTTGCCCATATCAGATTTTTCTTTGCGATTTCCTTTATATCTGTATTAATTAAAGTGAAGTATTATTTTCTGAAACGTATGTTTCTTTTTTAAACTTGCTGGTATAAGGTATGTAGTCTCATTTCTCTTTGATTTGGGTTATTTTATATCATGCTGACAAAAAGTTTAACCTTATTTTGCTAATATTATAACTTGTTGATATACATTATATATCATTTAAAGCATTTAGGAAAACCTGAATTTTTTCTTTGGTTATTATTTATATTATGGCTTATAGTCCAAGCAGAGATTTTTGTTTTTATTTTTAATATTTGTGGTCGCTACCTTGTACACAAGGAATCGACCACAGACATAGAGTACTCCAAAAATAGTTAAAACGTGCTCATGTCTTAAAACATACCGAGTATATTGGCACCCAAAATAATAAATTCGAAAACAATACTTTCTCTATACTATATTACGTAGTATGAGAAAGTAAAAATTCTCATTGCTTTCAAGGTCATCGGTCAGTATAGGGCCCCCAAATTCAAGGGCCTTTGGCGATCGCCGGGAAGCTATATGGCCCAGACTGAAATTATGTTTTTTTTTGCAGAAGCACAGTAGTGTCGCTAGAGAAAAATAAAGGTGGTGGTGGTGGTCGTGGTGGGGGGACTAGTAACCAAAAATTTTATTTCTCCTTTCTTCAAATATCATTTCTCCGAACTTCAATGGGTTATGATGGAGTGGGGGGTGGGGGCATGATCCCGTGACGACGCCACTGCAGGAACTTTGCAATTTTTTTGAAGGAATTGTCTTGAAAATGTGAGTTTGAGTTCACAGTTTGTTTACGATTCATTTAACGAAAATTAAGACTCGAAATACATAGAAATATTAATGTTGTATGAATTTTTTCTTTAATATTAAGAGTCGTATCAAAACACTTTCTTGTTAAAATAAAAGAAAATATTTTAAAGATAACCAGGGAAGCAAAGATGAAAGAACACGTCCTATAAATTCATACGAAAGACTTACGACTTACAGCTAACTGCAGCAAAATAGAAACGTAGTTTAATAAAGCAGGACTAAGGCTAAAACATACTGTATATCAATATACAGTCCGTTTACAGAAGCAAAACAAACTTCCTTCTTCAGAAAAACTATAACAGCCAGTTACACGACCAGACTGTTTTGAATGATAGTGTTTTCTTTTCCTGAAGAAGGCAGTCCGTTTTGCTTCCTACATCGGTTATAACGTACTTTTCGTGTTATAAAGACGCGTTAAAGTGAAATAATTTTTCATAGGAAATTTCCTTAAAACTTGCATATTTCTCAATTCAGAAAGTAAAGTTTAGGAACAAACATGAAAATATTTCTATTTAGAAAAGTAACTGGGATTTTGACATAAAATTGCATTTTATGAAATGCATCAATTTACAAAATGATTGCTAAAATGTGTTTTGAAGGATGATTTTTGTACAATATTTCTATATTTCCTGCATATTTACCCTTTTGGGCGATGATTTCACCAGGCTGGTCAAGTCCTTTCTATCTCCCGATCGCACATTTACATAACCGCTGGGCTTGTCCTGAGTTTTCTTAATTTTGTGACTTCTTCCTGTAATAAAAAATAGTCGGTATGTACTGATAGATGACTAGCGACTGTCATTTGATTTTGTCACCCCTAGATACTAAAATTTGTGCTACTTAAACCTAATTTGTTCATTCTTTGCAAATTAACTCGAATTGCTTTTAGCATTTATAAAGGGGATATGAAAGACAAATGCAATTTTTTTTAAACTGAGAAGCTTAGAAAAATGCTTTGAATTTCACAGATTGCGTTAATGTTTTTAGATCATAGAATGACTTAAATGTTCTGCATGGTAATGTTTGATAGTATATGCTACCAAAAAGTTTAGATACTTCCTGTTTTTTTTTATAACATTTTATTAATATTAAAATTCTACTCTTCTGTATTTACAATTTAAGCCGTTATACTTTCACAAGCCCCAAAATTTGCCGCTCGAGTTGGTCTTAGTTCAGGGTTGCCAATTATGGCTAGATTTAGTAATTTTTTAGAACTTTTAGCACACAAAATTTGACTAAATCCAGCCATAAAAGGGCTAAGTTTATAGCTACTTACAATGACCATTTATGAAATCTAGATATTTTTTACCATGATTCTAGCCATAAAGTTCATTCAAATATTGGCACCACGCTTAGTAGGAGTTTGTGATTACTGATAACTGCTGTTAAGAAATACATAAATTGAAAGTGTTTGACTTAAAGTCATCGCTCATGACGGATTATATTATCTATTATTTAAATTATATGTTACTTGTGAAAGAATTACATATTTAGATTATATGAAATAAAATTTTATCCGTTTAAAACTATAAAATTTATGGAATATAGCATATTTATAAAACGCATTGAACCAATTAAATTTTGAAACAAGAAACATTTAGAAACAAATAATTGCAAGTACCTTTAACTTGCTTAACGTTTTTTAGAATCTCAATTCCTGATTGTGGGGTATATGCTGATCTAGATTTCGAATTTACAAGAACTGGAATTAACACGAACCTAATTATACACCTAATTAACAAGAACATAATTATATTTTAATCACACGTATAATACTTGCTTGTTATAGGATAATAAGCAAGTATGTATATGTAATAATTAGATTGATGAAACAAAGTTTAAGCAAAGATAAAGCTCAGAGTTGTTTTCTGTGGAGTCCATGTTCCACAAGCAGTTTTGTTCAAGTCCTCGGGTAAATTTATGCCGTACATATATTCATACATTTGCACTATATTATACAGAGCAAAATATACATTGTACCGTACTAATTCGAGTATTTTGTGATAGTTTACTATGGAATGATTTCTTAGGTTTCGATTTTATACTTCTGCTTTGATATATTTAAGCTTAATGATATACGAGTATTTATATATTTAAGCCTTATATACTTAGTTTTCCTATATATAGGTGACCAAAACTAAGGATCATGGACTGAGTTTGTCTGGCGGGCTTTTGTAAATACTGTACAAGGCTTCAAAATATTTTTTTCATGCAATAAATGCATATGCTTCAAAATATTTATTTCACTCAATACATGCATAAACTAGTGCATAGCCACCTCTAGAGAGAAGCATTATATGGATTTACATCCATAGAGAATTATAAAAGCAAGTATGAGTTATGCTTGAAAAGCTTTAACAGACATAATTAAGCAAGGACTGGAATGTACACGAAAATACAAACTAATTTGAACTGTTATTGAAGTGTTAAATATCAGACCTTTATAAAGATCATTTTTAGACATTGAAATAAAAATCCGATTGATTATTGAGACCATCTAAAATATTTATTAGAAGTCTATGAGCAGTTTCACCTGCACTCACACGATTGAAAACAAATTGAGCGATTCTTGAAATCTTAAATATATTAGACCTTTATAAAACAAGGCACAACACAAGGTGCACCAAAATCTGAACGAGTTTTAATAGTACAAATATTAGGTCTTCATAAACAGGATCTTGTTTACACATACGGGATTCCAACAAATCTGAATGATTCCTGATGTTTAAAATATGAGACATTTATAAGCAAGGTCTTGATTGTATGCTATAAACAAACTATATGGACGGCATTAACACTGTCAAGACTTCACTATCATTAAGAAACTCCTCAGGATAAATCCACTCTATAATACTACTACGTATTTCTGGCCATAAGTATCGAAAGAAATAACAACTATTTAAGGCTTAATCCACTCTAGATTATACATTTTAGTTACATATCTTATAAAAACAAAATAATTTAACTATATTTGATTTAGAAAGTAAATTTCACTTACTGTCTGTTTTTACTTGTGACGACGTCCACCCAAAATCCACAGTTTTGTCTTCCAGTGCTGGTTTATCCCAATTGATGCTATTAAGGGCCGTCGGTGAGTTGTTTTCATCACTGCTACTGCAGTCACTACAGGGACTCCAGAGGTTGGTGGTGTCTTCATTTGTAAATCGCTTGTTTCCTGCAACAAGGCATTCGGGCCTGGCATTGCCTTGAAAATCGGGAAGCGCACTGGAATGTGGATTGGTCTTTGAGCATGCGCCACCTGGTAACGTCAGTACCCTGTTGCCATTCATGGTTTGACTAGAGAAAATATTTAAAGATTGCACACATGATACTGTTGAATGAAGGGGTGGAAGAAGTTAGTTCTCAGATAACTGTCGAATTTCCATTAGTCAGTTTCTTGGATTGTTGATAAAGTCCAGTAGTGTCATCATGCGACTATAGCAGGTTCATGATGAGAAAGGGAAAGTAAGTTATGTTCACTTTTCACATTATCGACCATAAGTTATTGTAACTGTTCAAGACATAAAGGAAAATTGTAGTTTAATGACGTGGGTTTATTAAATTCATTATTAATAACTGAATTAGATTATAAATATGTAATAATACGATGAATATGTATTCTATGTCATTAAATATTTTACAAGGAAAACTGAAAGTTTTAGCTTTCTGATGAGATAATTGGCATTAGATATTAGCATAACTTATATCTCGAAACATTTTAGTAAGATTTCTTTGAAATATAGTCTATTTTTAAAAGTTGTTTTAAAGTACTGCAATATAATGAAATTACGTTTCAATTAAATATTTTGCATTGACTAGAAAGGTCATTAGAATTCATCTCCAAAACCAATTATTCCAGTTTGATATAAATTTATTTAAATTTTAATGAAATATTATGCAGTTTTTAATATGAAGTTAAATTCTGAAAAGTGAACAAAATTTTGATTGCCAAAATGACAAGACCGAAATCTAAATTCGTGCCATTAAAATATTTAAAGAATACTTTTTATCGTTGGATTTTAAACGATTTCTCAAACATTCTAGAAAGTCTTTTAGATGTTTTCATTAATAACTGTTATAGGTAGAATAATTATTCTATACCGACAATCCACGTACAAAATCGATAAAAGCAATTTGTTTTCAATATATTATTCAAACGGTGGTTTCACACAATATTTCATCATATTCTATGAACACAGTTGTGAAAAATTTCTTTTAAATTTCTACAAGAATTAGTTTGCAGTTCAGTCCATGGAACTTTCGTGGAATTAGTCATAGAAGATAGCTACTGTGACCACGTTTGATATCCAACACATGTAATTTGAAATCGAATTAATTAATAGTAATTTTCTTTGGGAGTCTTTATTCCTCTATCCAGGATTTTCTGCAGCGCTTTTCTAAAAGGAAAAAAAATGCTAAATATAGAAAACTATTACATAATATAGCTGTAAAGAACACTTATTTAAGCAGAAAGATTCATGAGTGTAGACATTAGACTTGTCCATAATAAACTGACCATGCTCGATCGAATAATGCTCGATCGATTGCAGCGTCACTTGCTGAGAATTTGAAAAGTTAGGATCATGAGCTCGGTAGCTAAGTGAGATAGACAAAAAATGTCAATTACAAAGTTGTAGAGATTTATCTGATTAGAAGGAATTGACATCAGGTATACACAAAACACGTATGAGGAGGGCAATAAATTGTTGTCAAAATGCCATATCATTAGAGTTTGTAACACGGTGACACCTGCAATTTTTGTCAAAAGTACGAGGTCATATCTTTTCTAGAATTCAAATAGGCATTGTTGTTGACATTTTGAACAGGTTATATATTAGATTCCTGGGAATTTAAGTGTTGTTTATTTTAACACTTGTGAGTGCTCGTGAAAAATCACGAGAAAATTTGTATTCTCTGAGAGTTGACAAATGTAAAAGATCTTTAAGTTTGATTTTTTTTTTATGTCAAAGATTTCTTCATAAATAATATATTTAGTATAAATTTATATAGCATTATTTACCTTAGTAAAAAGACTCAAAATTATAGAGTTCGATAATTTTCATTTACGAAAACTGCCATTGACGAAAAGATACCGACGTGAGAGATTGCAATGGACTAGGTCTCTTGGACGACTGAATGGGACAAGGTAGTGTTCAACGACGAGCCTTGGTTCTGTTTGTCGAACGACAGTCGCTGTGTGAGAGTTTGGAGGCGACGTGGAAACAGATCCAGCATGTATGGAACGTGATTGGCCGTTATTTAACCGCCCTGTTCCGTCTCAAACATAGGACGACCTGTATCCATCCTTCAGGAAACTATCTGCACGCTCACTGCATCTGTTCCTCGAAGGATTGCTGCTTGTATCGCCGCAAGATGTTGTCCTACTGCCTACTGATTACCCTGTCTATGCCATTGCTGTATTGCATTATTCTTCTGGAATTAACATCACTTATTTATATATGCCATCTCTGTGTATCCTTTAGCATACACTTTTCGCTCGTTAATGGTGTTTCATATTTTGTGGCAGGTAGTGTCTTCTATATTTCATTTACTATTCTCGTATATTTACAAAAACAGTGGTGACAACAATGTCGATCGCCATGGCTAAGTTGATCTTTGGGGGATTTTGAGGGAAAAGAGGAGTTTTACATTGTGCTTTACGGGAACAAAAATTCAGTTTTCCATAAAACTCTCATCAAGTAAACGAGTAAGGTTAAATACATTTGTAATTTGATTATATTTTTACTTTCATTATATGTATAATGTATGAGGAAAGTATTGTGACGGGGTCGAAAATTCGTATTCAAATTTTCGATGGGAGAGCAAGTTTCAAGCATCCCTGATCATGAATCAAACATTTTTGAAGTGATGTCTGTGTGTGTGTGAAAGTATGTGTGTGTGTGTGTTAGTGAGCCTGTGGAGACGATAACTGACGAACGAATGGACCGATTCGAAAGAAATTTGGTACAAAAATCACAATCCGTAAACACCGGAAGCCTATTGTTTTTATACGCAATCGAATGTTCAGAACTCCCCTAAATTTTCGAGTGAAATTTTGAAAAAATCGTCAAAAAATCAAAACCGCTAATAAAGTTATGCAAATAGACATTTCTTATGTAATTTTTCATTAGAAAACGATTGACATAAATTTTAGAACGTTAACATGAAGCGTTCTCGAGATATTGCACATTTTCCAAAAAAATTATCAAAAAGTCATAAAATAAAAATAAAAAAATTTCCTGTTGAGAAACATGTTCACTTTTCATATGTAATACCATGCGATAAATTGGGTGACATCATTCTCGAGGATCTAGCTCGTTTCATTCATGAAAAAAGATACTTTGAGTAATACTTTTGTATTTGAACGACAATACTCATTTATCTGCTGTAAGAATAACTTATTTCTTCGTCCATAACGCTTGGCGAGATTTTGCCGACGAATTTGGTGGAATGTCACCAACTTGGCGACTTTTTTCAATGTTGCTAAATTAACGAAAAACTTGCCAAATGGATAAAAATGACGCT
Organism: Amaurobius ferox; assembly: GCA_951213105.1. Lineage (NCBI taxonomy): Eukaryota > Metazoa > Arthropoda > Arachnida > Araneae > Amaurobiidae > Amaurobius > Amaurobius ferox. Next base: position 20,955,698 of record OX578143.1, read on the forward strand.
AAATCAATGAAAATGACGACTCATTGACGAAAATTCAATATCTTGGAAAGAATATAAATATCTACTATAATAATACTCTATTTTTTTACTGTAAAAGTAGTAAATTCATTGCATTATATAAGGAAAGTCCTGTGCTGCCCACATCAGATTTTTTGTAACTGTAAAAGTAGCAAATCCATTGCATTAAATAAGGAATGTCATGTGTTGACCACAACAGATTTTTACTTAAGTAATACTTAAGTAGTTTACAAAAGAAAATAATACATGCATGTGACAAGAAAGAACTTATGGAATTAAATAAATTTTTTTGTTAAAAAGGTGGTAGATATTTAAAGACGAATTTAAATTTCCTGTGAAATTCCATATCAGTGCAACATTTATTTCCATGTTAAAGAAACATACTCTCTATCGCTCTCTAATTTATGAGATGTATTTGTGTCGTATTTTAAATAGAAATTTGGAAGGGTTTTCGTAGATATTTTCGTCTAAAATAACTGAAAATGAATAATCACAATTTCATTGAGATTTTCTTCAAAATTTTTCAATTCGAAAGAGGAGGTTGAGACTCCCTCCCCTTTAAATACGCCCCTGATGATATGCTATGTTAGCTACAGATCGAACTCGATCTTTATCTTAAATGCATATCAAAAAATCTGATGTGGGCAGCACATGACTTTCCTTATATAATGCAACGAATTAACTACTTTTACAGAAAAAAAAATAGATTATTATTATAGTAGTTATTTATATTCTTTCCAAGATATTGAATTTTCGTCAATGAGTCGTCATTTTCCATGCCGTCATCATCAATGAGTCGTCATTGATTTAGCGTCATTTTTATCCATTTGGCGAGTTTTTCGTTAATTTAGCAACATTTAAAAAAGTCGCCAAGTTGGCGAAATTTCACCAAATTCGTCCCCAAAATCTCGCCAAGCGTTATGGACAAAGAAGTAAGATATTCTTACAGCAGATAAATGACTATTGGAGTTCAAATACAAAAGTATTACTGAAAGTATCTTTTTTCATGAATGGAACGAGCTAGATCCACGAGAATGATGTCACCCAATTTATCGAATGGTATTACATATGAAAAGTGAACATGTTTCTCAATAGGAAATATTTTCTTTTATTTTATATGACTTTTTGATAATTTTTTTGAAAAATGTGCAATATCTCGAGAACGGTTCATGTTAGCGTTCTAAAATTTATGTCAATCGTTTTGTAATGAAACATTACATAAGAAATTTCTATTTGCGTAACTTTATTAGCGGTTTTGATTTTTTGACGATTTTTTCAAAATTTCACTCAAAAATTTAGGGAGGTTCTGAACATTCGATTGGATATAAAAGCAATAGGCTTCCAGTGTTTATGGATTGTGATTTTTGTACCGAATTTCGTTCGAATCGGTCCATTCGTTTGTCAGTTACCGTCTCCACAGCCTTACTGACACACACACACACATACTTTCACGCACATGCACACACAGACATCACTTCAGAAACGTTTAATTCGTGATCAAGGAAGCTTGAAACGTGCTCTCCCGTCGAAAACTCGCATTCGAATTTTCGACACCGTCACAATACTTTCCTTATACATTACCTTGTACATTATGTATATAAGGAAAGTAAAATGGATCTTGATGCCCCAAAGGTTGGGCACCACTGTCTTGAAACATAATATTTTGCTTTATTTCGAATCCCCCATACCTCTAATCAATGAATATCAATGCTAATGCTTGTAACTGCCAAACTTTCTAATTAAAGCACTCTCCAAATCTTCAGAATACTGGCTCCATGTAAACTAATGAGTGTATTGCAGGCACAGAACAACTCAGCATGTTGCTGACGAATCACTCGTCTCGAATGGTTTTCGAGAAAGCTGCTATTTATCACAATTTGTACCGAGTCTCTCCTTCCGACGTCCTAGATAGCGTCGTAATCTGCATTGTAAAGTGTCCTTAGAAACGTCAGGTAGTTTCTACAAATCGAGGGTACTTACAAGTCTGATATACTGCCGGGAATAGAGTTGAATGTTTATCTGCGGGTGGGCTGTGTCTCGACTTAATTCGATTGAGAACTGAATGTGAATCGAATGTATAGAAAGAAAACTAATTTGGAATGCAGGATGGAATGGTATATTAAGCATTTAACCGAGAAGTATTTCGTATAAGCATTAAACTCGATTATAGTATTTTCTAAAAATTTTTTTTGTTTAAAAAGTATAAATAAATTATATTTTTTTAATTTCCTCGCACGGAAGGCTAAAGAAAAAATCTGATGTGGGCAGCACATGACTTTCCCTGCAAACTTATATCCACGTTCTATTTATTTCAATTAAATGTAATTCACTTTTAATTCAAATTTCGTTCTCATTCGGTAACCGGGCTTATTTTCAAAGGTGGCGTAGGGAAAGTACGAAAAACTAAAATATCTCGAGAACGGCTAGTCCTAGTGTAATGGGGTTGGTCTTATTCTTTTCGTCGTTAAACATTACGTATTAAACGGGCATTTAATGGATATATCTAAGTATACCAAGTTCTTTAGTTTAGATTTTGAAGATTTTTGCGGGCCGTTTTGCAAAAAAAGGCAGGTTATTTTTTTCCGAATCGTACCAAAATCTAATCAGCACCAGAGTGACCTATACGTGACTCATCTACCGCATTTTGTGAAATTCGGTTCATTAGTTTTTCAGCTAGAGTGGATACAAGCTTTTGCGGGCCATTTCGCAAAAAAAGGCGGGTTTTTTTATTCCGAATCGTACCCAAAACTAATCAGCACTAGCCCCGCCCACAAGTGACTTACCTACCAAATTTTGTGAAATTCGGTCGATTAGTTTTTTAGTTACAGTGGATACAAAATCTGCACAGACAGACAGACAGACACACAGACACACAGACAGACAGACAGACAGACACACAGACACACGCACAGACGTCACGCTAAAAATGGTTTTTTCGTATTCTAGGGGTCTCGAAACGTGTAGATCCGTCGAAAACTCGAGTTGTGATTTTCGGCATGATTCCAATACTTTCCCTATACATTACCATGTATTGCAGGGAAAGTAAAAATCGGATGTGGGCAGCACGTGACTTTTCTTATATAATGCAATCAATTGACTCTTTTTAGAGTAAAAAAAAAATCTGATGTGGGCAGCACATGACTTGCCTTATATAATGCTATGAATTTACTACTTTTACAGTAAAAAAAATCTGATGTGAGCAGCACATGACTTTCCCTGCAAACTTATGTTAACGTTCTCTTTACTTTAATTAAATTTATTTCACTTTTATTCAATTTTCGTTCTCATTCGGTAATCGGGCTTATTTTCAAAGGTGGTGTAGGGAAAGTACGAAAAACTAAAATATCTCGAGAACGGCTAATCCTAGAGTAATGGGGTTGGTTTTATTCTGTTCTTCGTTAAAAATTACGCATTAAACACGCATTTAATGGATATATTTGAGCATGCGTAGCTTTTTAGTTTAAATTTTGACAATAATTTTTGCGGGCCATTCTGCAAAAAAAGGCAGGTTATTTTTTTCTGAATCGTTCCAAAATCTAATCAGCACCAGGATGATCTATACGTGACTCATCTACCGAATTTTGTGAAATTCGGTCCATTAGTTTTTCAGCTAGAGTGGATACAAGCTTTTGCAGGCCATTTCGCAAAAAAAGGCGGGTTCTTTTATTCCGAATCGTACCCAAAACTAATCAGCACCAGCCCCGCCCACAAGTGACTTACTTACAAAATTTAGTGAAATTCGGTCCATTAGTTTTTTAGTTAGAGTGAATACAAAATCTGCACAGACAGACAGACACACAGACATACAGACACACACACAGACGTCACGCTAAAAATGGTTTTTTCGCATTCTAGAGGTCTCGAAACGTATAGATCCGTCGAAAACTCGAGTTGCGATTTTCGGCATGATTCCAATACTTTCCGTATACATTACCATGTATTGCAGGGAAAGTAAAAAATATATGATTCTTATAGTAGATACTTACATTCTTTCCAAGATACTGAATTTTCGTCAATTAGGCGTCATTTTCATTAATATAGCGCCATTTTTATCCATTTGGCGAAATTTTCGTTAAGTTGGCGGCATTTAAAAATGTCGCCAAGTTGGCGACATTCAGCCAAATTTGTCTCCAAAATCTCGCCAATCGTTATGGACGGAGAAATAAGTTTTTCTTATAACAGATAAATGACTATTGACGTTTAGATAAAAAAGTATTATTCAAAGTATCTTTTCTCATGAATGGAACGAGCTAGATCCACGACAGTGATGTCACTAAATGTATTGCATGATATCACATATGAAAAGTGAACAAGTTTCTCAAGAGTTAATATATTGTTTTTAATTTATGGATTTTTTTGATAAATTTATTTGAAAAATGGGCAATATCTCTAGAACGGTGCATGCTAGCGTTCTAAAGTTTATGTCAGTCATTTTTTAAAGAAAAATTACAAAAGAAATGTCTATTTGCGTAACTTTATTAAAGGTTTCGATTTTTTGATGATTTTTTCAAAATTTCACTCGAAAATTTAGGGGGAGGGGGGTTCTGAACATTCGATTGCGTTTAAAAACAATAGGCTTTCAGTATTCACGGATTGTGATTTTTGTACCAAATTTCATTTGAATCGCTCCATTTATTCGTGAGATATCGTCTCCAGACTCACTGACACACACATACACACAGACATCACCTCAAAAATGTTTGATTTGTGATCAGGGATGCTTGAAACGTGCTCTCCAGTCGAAAACTCGAATTCGAATTTTCGACCCCATCACAATACTTGTACATCATGTATATAAAGAAAGTAAAAAGTATGTGGTGATAGCAGTGAAGTAACTACAATTTTCGGACTAACAAGAAAAAGTTATGTTGAGGCGCCATCTCCTTTCTATAGTCGAAATTTTTTGGATGTATTTTGAAATAATTTACAACTGATGACTTTATTTATTATATGTAAGAAATAACGTACAATTGTATCACACAAATATGTTAATCAATCAATAAATCCATCAATCTATGTGAGCGAGGAGCCGACCCATTGGGTTTACAACCTGACTGTGCCTCGTCATGGAATTTGATATGCTTTGTAAGATCATAACGATACTAAGTAAAACATTTGCAAAACAGTTTTTCCCGCGTGTTTTCTGCAGCAAACTCCGTCGTATTCTGGTCTCACTATTTGGTCTCACTTTCTGGTCTTACTATTTTCAATTATCAGAAGGGCTAAATCACTTAATGGCGACTGTTTGATAGAATTTCTTTTGCCGTCTTTCATAGGCTTTAATTGCTTAATGACCTTTCAACAGGAGTGGCGGATTTACCAATAGGCTAAGTAGGCATCTTTATGCATTATTTCAGAATAAAATAAAATATATTAAAATAAAATGTTTTAGTAAAATGCAGTAAAGCGTAAATAATAATTTCTACCTATCACAATACTCTGTCATATTCGACTAAAAATAAAACCATGGGGCGCCCAGAAGAGAATTGTATTTGGACATTAATGGAATTTTAAGGAATAATAGAAGTGATAACATAGAATAAAAGTAATAACATAGAATAGAAGTGATAACATAGAATAGAAGTGATAACATAGAATAGAAGTGATAACATAGAATAGAAGTGATAACATAGAATAGACATATATAAGAACGATTACATTCAATTCATTTAAATTTTTGTTTGACAATTTTTATTTGACAATCCATCATTCTTTTCTCTTATTATTTTTAGTTGCATGTGACCAAGAATGTTGTAATAGATAAAAATTATTTTTTACCTTTCAGTGCATTTTAATAAAACCGTCTAACTTATTATTTTTTTTTTATAATATTTTATTTTATACTTTTTAGTCTTTTGAAATTTTATAATAAATTTTTTATCAGATATCCAATCAAACCTTTTTTAAATATTTTATTGAATTCGTTATGACCGTTGGTTGTCTGTCTGGATGTTTATTTCAACTTTTTTTGATGGCATTTTTAATATACTTCCCGACATCTTAAAGATCTAAAACTTGGTACACAGCTAAGTCCAGTGTAACATTTTAATTTATTAAAATTTGGCGGATCCTCGAAAAATGAAACCGACTTTGTTTTTGCAAAATGGCTCGCGAAAAATCGCTTTACAATGTCTAACCGAATAACTATTTTTAATAGAATAGAATCTGATGTTAACTTTAACAGTATGCCCCTATTCAAGAGAATAAACTCTTTATATAGTTACAATTGGTTGAATCGAAAATGGTTTTTAACAAATTTTATCACTTTGACATTTATTGTAGCGCCATCTCACTTTGCCCTCGGGTCCAAGTGTGCCAGGTTCGAATTAGGGGAACGAGAAGGAAGCACTGTATATACATGGATAGACGCAGTTGTTCGAAATCTACTTTACATTGTATAGATACCGGTCAAATTAACCCTAGTGTGAAAAAAGAAGACCATAAAGCCAACCCATTGTTGCAGCCTAGAAACTTCACGTTAAAGAGTTAGGTTGCTATAGACACAGTGTTATGAAAACAACATTTTAAATAGTAAATTATACCCAAGATTCTAAGGTTCGGATATATTACCGTTTTATGGCCAGTTAATCCACAAGATGGCTAAATTGACTGAGAACAACAATTTAAAACTTAAAACTTACAACTTAAAATGAATTTCAAATGCGGTATATCATGATTTTTATGCTAGCTATCATGAGATTAAGCCTGTTGAGTATTTTGTTTTTCTAGAATTGTGCTTGAATATTCCTCAGGTTCTTTTAAAAGTTTTTGCCTCTAGTATCTCTTTACATTTATGACTACTAAATTTGTATTATAAGGCCAGGATAGCCTAGTGGTCAAGTCATGTGGGGTCCAGATTTCGATACTCGAAGCCGCGCAAAACAATTCCCGTGTTTACGCGGAGTATGATTACGACAAATCTGCATATCCTGAAGTCCATCTGAGAGGTGATGGGTCAGGGGAATGATCGTAAGGTTCCTATGTTGTTGTTGATGAGACCCAGACCGTCCGACCTACCAGAAAGATGTAAGGTAACTGTTTGGACAGCCGGGAAGTGCCACCCAATTTAGACCGGAACCCAGTGGGGGAGGCATCCACAGAGACCGTACCCTCCTTCCCCTACCACCAACCTCTCGGAAGGACTTACGGATCCACATGTTTAGCGTGATCGTACTCCGCATGAACACGGCGGCAGTTGTGGCAGCGTGCAAATCCAGCGCGCAAATCACCGGGCTACCGCTCCCGAAATGTGCCAACAGAACGCGGTGTTCCCAGGTGGTCACCCATCGAAGTACTAACCGCACCCGATGCTGCTTGACTTCGGTGATCTAAGGAGAACCGGTGTTTTCAGCACGGTACGGCTCGTAAGGTTCCTATGTGTCACTCTCAATGGGTTCCGGTCTAAATTAAGTAATATTAGGCAAAAATCCGACTTCTACCATGGAGTACCCCTAGGGTCTTTGAACCAACAGAATCTGCTCTCTCTCTCCCTATAACATGGCCTTGTTTCAGACAAGTGGGATTAGTAACACCAACAGTTAAATTGTATTATTTAAGCCTATATTTTAATAACCATATTTAAATATACCAATATATATTTTAGAAATGATTATTTGCACATAATCCTGAAAAATTAAAATGAACGGTATTTATGAATAATACTTTTTGACTGAAATATAAAGCGACACAAATTTTCAAAATATGAACATATTCGAATCTATTTTATTATCGAACACTTTACTCCTTCCTTTATGAATAAAGACCATGATTTTCAGGCCACTATCTGCATCTGACAATTCTTCGTAAATGGTTTTCGGGGGTGTGTTTGATATTTATCACCCACTTCACGAGATCCCTCATCCTATTGTGTTTCCCAGAATGCTCTGCAACTGGACCCGAAAGCCCTCAGAAATTCTCATGACAGTAGTATGGGACAAAGATCTTTTCAAGGATGTCCCGTTCTGATGAATTGCTGCCAGAGTCAGATGTTGCCCACTGTAGAGGGATATGTCAGAAGGGTTTCATCAATTAGTTAGAGGTTTCATCAATTAGTTATTGTTGGTTGGTGTTGAAGATATCAAGAGATGGGCGACACTTTATGTGCATTGAAAGCTAATTTGTTTTTAAATAGTAAATAAATATTATTGATTCGTAAAAGTATACCATTTTGTATATGAAATAAGTATTAGGAATCGAAATAAATTTTTTTATGTCCATTTGAATCAGTACCAGACTGAAAAATCTGATGTGGGCAGCACATGACTTTCCCTGCAGACTTACGTTATCTTTATTTTAATTAAATTTAAGCCACTTTTGATTCAATTTTTGTTCTCATTTGGTAACTGGACTTATTTTCAAAGGTGGCGTGGAGAAAATACGAAAAACTAAAATATCTCGAGAACGGCTAGTCCTAGTGCAATGGGGTTGGTCTTATTCCTTTCATCGTTAAAAATTACGCATAAAACAAGCATTTAATGGATATATTTGAGCATACGTAGTTTTTTATTTTAGATTTTGAAGATTTTTGCCGGCCATTTTACAAAGAAAGGCAGGTTATTTTTTTCCGAATCATACCAAAATATTATCTACCGAATTTTGTGAAATTCGGTCCATTAGTTTTTCAGCTAGAGTGGATACAGACTTTCGCGGACCATTTCGCAAAAAAAGGCGGGTTCGTTTATCCCGAATCGTACCCCAAACTAATCAGCACCAGATTCGCCCACAAGTGATTTACCTACCAAATTTTATGAAATTCGGTCCATTAGATTTTTAGTTAGAGTGGATACAAAATTTGCACAGACAGACGCAGACACACACACAAGCCAACGGCCCTACCGTTCTGAAAATACCGGTTCTCGTTAGATCACCGAAGTCAAGCAGCTATGGGCACGGTTAGTACTTGGGTGGGTGACCACCTGGGAACACCGCGTGCTGTTGGCCCATTTCGGGCGCGGTATCCCGGTGGTTTGCGCGCTGGATTTGCACGCTGCCACAACTGCCGCCGTGTTCATGCGGAGTGCGATCACGTTAAACACGTGGGTCCGTAAATCCTTCCGAGAGGTTGGTGGTAGGGGAAGGAGGGTACGGTCCCTGTGGATGCCTCCCCCACTGGGTTCCGGTCTAAATTGAGTGGCATTTCCTGGCCGTCCAAACAGTTACCTTACACTTTTCTGGTAGGTCGGACGGCCTGGATCTCAACAACAACAACAACAACAACACACACAGACGTCACGCTAAAAACAGTTTTTTCGTATTCTAGAGGCCTCGAAACGCGTAGATCCGTCGAAAACTCGAGTTGCGATTTTCGGCATGATTCCAATACTTTCCCTATACATTACCATGTATTGCAGGGAAAGTAAAAATGTCTAGGGTGTGAGTCTCCACTCGACTTTCTGATACATTTATCTCATATATATAAAAGAGAAAATTTCAATACAAGCTTCTGATTGGCAGTATCTCCTAAACCTGAGGTTAAATATTTCATGATTCTAGAAAATATTCTGATGTAAAACTTATCACTCTACAAAAAAGTGCAGAATAATGATAATTGAAAACCAGTTTGTGTCTGTTTCGCGTGATCGTTTATACCTCGAGAACAGCTTAATAAATTTACTCACATTTTTCACTGGTTTGTTGATCTTAATAAAGAACAGGTTTATATATAATTTATTGCAAAAAATATATGCACTCATAGGAAATTGAGCTACAGCTGCGAAGCTCGGCATGCATAAGGCTGTATCTTTTGAGGATATATACAAATGATTAGAATTTGGAAATAAAAAACGTTTTATTAAAAAATGGTGGTAATAAGAAGATTGCATTTTAGTTAGTGGTAAATCCTCTCTATTTAACAGTCCAAATATATAATGTGACGTCATTTAGAGAAGTATGGGCGAACCTAAGAGGGTGATACAGGGCGAGTGAGAGCATCCCAATGATTCTGATTTTTGATAAATGAAAATTTCGATCTAAATTTCGACACGTATTTTTAAATGGTATCTCTTTTTGGGCAAATAATAGAAGTCAATGTTAACAATATGATTACAATTCTGAGATGATAAGAATAAATAAATTAAAATTGTAAATGAATTAAGGAAATTAAATCGATGGATAGTCGAAAGCTAATCACTTATTCTCCAATATGAACTTACTACTGAAATAAAGTAAAATAAATATTAAATTACTTAGTTACATAAATATAACAAAAAGATTTTGTTACAAAAGATTCAAAACGGCCTTTGAGGGTTATCGAAATTGCGATAGAGCAATAGTCCGCGGAATGAAGTGTGGGGACGGGGTCCAGAAAGGGGGCGGGCACGTACCCACGGCGATCTCAGGAACCATTGCCCTGTCGCAAGAATGCATCAATAACCTCATACAACAGTAGCTGGCTAACAGCTAAGCTGATGATTAATAGGACAGATACATGTTAGTAAACAGTCTCTCAAACATACAAATATTCACACGAAATATCCATGCCCGAAACAGGATTCGAACCCAGGCAACTGCGGTGAGAGGCCTTTATTCTAACCACTCGACCACAGAAGGAGCGAAAACAAACGATTTAGTGTCATATATATATAGTTTAAATAAAATTGAATTAATTATTAAACTGATCGAGATTGCATGGTATACAAAGAATATTTGTCTTGGAAAAATTATTTTACGAATAGAAAAGATTTTGTAAATTATGAGAAGAATAATTATAACAATTTATTGTATAGTAAATCCAAATATCTGACGTGGCGCCATCTCGTTATATAATCCAGAAGTGCAATCCAAAAGGCTAATAAAATGTTATTTTTGAAAAACAACAGTAATATTTTTTATTTTTTCAATAACTTCTACAATTTCCACTATGAATAGCACTTATTTTCCAGCTTTGATAACTCTTTTTAATTTTAATAGATTTCCAAGGATTATTTAAGTTTTACTGGATTATAAATAATGCAAAACAGTTAATCTCCATTGTGGAAAAATAGTTTGTTATATATAAAATATGAACAAATATATTTTGTTCTGAAGTTAATACAATAACTAATGAATTTATCTGAGCCAGGTATTGCCCATACTACCTTGTAATTTATTAATCGGGTTAATTCACTGTGGATGTCTTGAACAGTATTAGATCAATTAAATATTAATATTTAATTTTGAACTTCCATTATTTATGCATTATCTTCCATACACAAACCTCGTTTGTTTCTTCTCTTTGCTTATTTATTGGTCTCAGAAGATGATCAATGTTTTGAAGATATAATGTAAAATAAATGTATATTGATGCATCATATTTTATGATGTTCTTGTTAAATCAGATCTCCTTTGGAGAGAAAGAGGCATAAATTGCCATAAAATTCAAAACTGTCGACCGGTCGGATTGCTTGATTGCCAGAAGTAACGATGATTTGAAGATTTAATTTAAAATAGATGTATATTGATGCATTATATTTTAAGATGTTCTTGTTAAATCAGATTATCTTTGGAGAGAAGAAAGTGTAGAACAAACGTCGTAAAGTTAAAAACTGTCGACCGGTCTGATCGGAGGTTTTACTTGATTTTCAGAAGAACGGTATTCGATACTTCGGACTCTGTAGATATTGGTTGAATCTAATTGTGTTCGGCTTGAGACGATGATACGCTTTAGTTACTGAAACTTCATGATGCAGTCGGAAATATTTTTAACTGAGCTCAAACTTTATATTGATTTCTGAACGGAATAAACATAAAATTCTAAATGTGTGGTCACGATTGGGACCTTTCCAAATTATTTTTGTGGATTTAGATGAGGCTTGAACTATTGTGATTTGAGTATTGCCTTCTAACTGACTATATAAATCTGACCAGTATACAGTTTAAAAACAGACTGTAGCCAAATTTGGAGTTAGAAGTTATATATAAAAAATGATTTTAGTTGTAAAATCAATGACATATATTATGAAAGAGCAAAATTTTCTGATGTGTGTGTGGTATGTGATACAGTAGTCCCTCTGGACGTTAAGTTTTTGCAAGATTACCTCTCTTTATATCGTCTTCAGGACCAACTAAAGTCGCCCCCCTCCCCGAAGAAAGGCAAGGATGAGAAGAAGGGGTTAAAGAAGACAACAAGATGAGAAGAAGAATAGACAAAGATACGAAACTTTTAAAATAGAGAAATTTCAAGGAATAAGAAAAAAAAAATACAAATTCGGTTTTGAAGCGTTTGTAAAGACATATCTAATTGCAAATACTTCTGCTTGAAAATTATAACTGGTAAAATTGAACGTATAAAAAAAAAACCTTTTGTTTTTCTAATTTCATAAAAGCGTACGCATCTTTAAAACTACGTTTTACGTATCTGTAAAATTACCTAATTTCCTATAGTCGATTTTTTTGTATATGACGTATTTAAATATTTGATTGTGTATTGCGATTCGTAGCAATAAAATTAGAAAATTTGGAGTTTCTTTCTGGAATATTGGCCACCTTTCACTTGACACGACTGAGCGTGACATTTCTCTAATATAAATTCATTTTCCCTCTTATTCACGCCGAAAGCTCTTATAAAAGTTATTCCCGCATCAACTTCACAACACGAAGAGTAGTTTAAGCACCCCATTCAAAGCCCCATGCATCCCCCAACAAGGCGCATTTCCAATTATTTCTGGAAGCTGATTAATACGGGGGCTTTTGAAGGGGTTCCCAGTAATTAGGCAAGCTTCTTTCCGTCTGTACATAAATTTGATAGTCTGTTTACCTGTATGTTTTGGCGGGAAAACACACACTGAGTGACGGTGATTCATAGTCTTGATCTAAGTGCGTTTTAAATGAGAAGGCCCAAAATGCAGTTCTTGCCAGAAATTTAGAAACTAGCGTTTGAATCAGTCGTTTCGCGAGTTACATCAAGCGGAAGAATGAATTACAATGATTCACTGCTTTCGGGTTGATTCGCTTACGTGAATGTCCTGCAAATGGAGCGAAATTACAGTGAATTAGCATAGAATCACAGTGATTGATTACTTTAAGAGAATGACTTTGAATGAATATTTAATTGGTTTGGAATAGTTGGTAGAAAAATTTGGAGGAGTTTAAGGGAAAATAATACGTTTTTACAATAATTTAGAGTCAAATTGTATACTACTACGGTAGGTAAATTGCTCATAAATATTAACAGGATATTATATTGTTTTGTTTTAAACTTGTTTAAATTTCTAAGGTAGCGTATGATAATTTTATGACGCAAAGTAAATTCTTAAAATAACTTTTAAATGAAATTTATAACATTTAATATTTTGCCCTTCATCATTCATCATAAGCTGATTTAATTTAATTTAATTTAATAGTAACATTTGTAAGACAAGTGTAATAGTTTATTAATTGTAGTAATATTTGTACGGTAATTATTGTAATCGTTTTAATTTATTTGTTTCTATCTATTAAAGTAAATATTTACAGGGCCAGAGTAGTGTACTAAGTAGCACGTCTGTAAACAAATCATGAGGTCTATGTTTCATCTCCAGCTTTGGTGGAATCTATTTTCAGTATTACAATTTTTGCAATTGACGTTTAAACTCAAAATAGGGTGGCGGCCTAGTTTGGGAAGCCTCCAAGGCCTTGTTCCCTGGAGGCTGTAATTGTAGCAACTCTTTACAGTGCTAGAGTGGTGTAGTAGGTAGCACATCTGGAGTCAGTGAATGAGGCTTGGGTTCAATCCCTACTATATTAAATTGCATTTTCATCATTAAAATTAAGTCTAATACTCTACACATTATCATAAAAACATAATAAATAAGAAACAAGTAAGACAAAAACGTAATTTTTAAAGTATACCCCTTTTATTATTTGTATGTAACTGAAATGTATGAAAAATATATTTATTAAAATGTATACAACTTAAATGCATGAAAGACAACTATATACCAAATATGGACCTGCTTTGGTTCTCGAGTTATTTCCTGAAAACGAGTACATTCCCATGGCGGGTTCAGAACGGGCTAGCCCGATAAGGTTAAAAATCCAATCTATTAAAATATACCCCAAAGACAATGACATAACAAATTTGGATTTTCTAGATGTTCTTGTTCTCGAGTTATTCCCCCAAAATAAAGAGCATTCCTATGTCGGGTCCAGGACGGGCTGGTCTGGTACGGTTGAAAATCAAAAGAATTGAAATGTACCATAAAAGATAACGACATGCTAAATTTAATGCTATGATTAATGGAACTTGATTAGTTAGGGTCTTACAGATGTTAATTGCACTGACAAATAAACACAAGATCAATTTAGATAAAATGTTATAATAAAAGTAATAATAATAAATAATTAAAAATTACTCTGAAGCGATATTGCTTTCTTACTTTTGACAGCTTCTAAAAGTATATTAATACACTAAAACATTTTACATATGAATGATTTTTAATGAGAAAAATATTTGTATTGGCGAGTGTCAGATGTGGCCATGCTGACAATGAGGATATATTTCTTGAAGGACTTTCTCTCGACTTCTATTAAGATATTCGATTTTGTACATAATATGTAGTTATGATTGTTTAAAGTGTAACTGCATCTATTATACAATCATTTCAAGTACAAATATCAATATTATAAATGAGGTCGTTAGACAAGCAATTCAAGTAACTCAAATCAGTACTGTTTAAAAATACTTTTTATCAAAAATAAACAACACCTATGCGTTTTCTGTTTCTTTCGCACCTAAACACAAGTAAGAAAAAGAAGAAACAACGAAGAGACTAAGAAAATGAGAGAAAGAAGAGAAAATGGACATGAGAAGATAAAAGATACAGAGTTGAAAAATAATGAATATGAGAAGATGAAGAGATAAAGAAGGTGAGAAAATGAAGAGACAATGAAGATGAGAAGATAAAGAAAATAAAAAGATAGAAATAAAAAAAATGAGGCGATGATAAGATGTAGAGACGAAAATATGAAATATGAGAATACGAAGAAACTAAGATATGATACTTAAAAAATATTTTTTGTATTCCATTTCTTCTGTCCCTAAATCCTTTTATAAATTTAATGAATGGTTCTGTAGAATCAATTTACTAAATTTGTAAGAAAATTAAACTTTCTAAATTTCTTCCTAACATAATTATTTACAAGACAGTTAATTATTTCAACAGATATTTGCTTCATACATATAATTTGCATAAAACGTTTAACGAATCAATATTTATTTACTACTTAAAAAATCTGATGTGGACAGCACATGACTTTTCTTATATAATGCAATGAATTTACCACTTTTACATTAAAAAAAATAGGTTATTCTTATAATAGATACTTATATTTTTTTCAAGATATTAAATTTTCTTCAATTAGCCGTCATTTTCATTGATTTAGTGCCATTTTTATCCATTTGGCGATATTTTCGTTAATTTGGCAACATTTAAAAAAGTCGTCAAGTTGGCAACATTCCGTCAAATATATCGCCAAAATATCGCCAAGCGTTTTAGACTGAAAAATAAGTTATTCTTATATCAGCAAAATGACTATTGTCGTTCAAATACAAAAGTATTACACAAAGTAACTTTTCTCATGAATGGAACGAGCTAGATCTATTAGAATGATGTCACCAAATTTATCGCATGATATTACATATGCAAAGTGAACATGTTTCTCAACAGTTTATACTTTTTTATAATTTATGGGATTTTTTGATAAATTTATTTGAAATTTATCAAATGCGGTTCATGCTAGCGTTCTAAAGTTTATGTCAATCGTTTTCTAAGGTAAAATTACACGAAAAATGTCTATTTGCGTTACTTTATTAAAGGTTTTGATTTTTTGATATTTTTTTTCAAAATTTTACTCGAAAATTTAGGGGGGGGGGGGTCTGAACATTCGATTGTGTTTAAAAACAATAGACTTTCAGTATTCACGGATTGTAATTTTTGTACTAAGTTTCATTCGAATCGTTCCATTTGTTCGTGAGATATCGTCTTCACATACTCACTGATCAAAAATGTTCGATTCGTGATCAGGGATGCTTGAAACGTGCTCTCCCGTCGAAAACTCGAATTTGAAATTTCGACCCGTCACAATACTTTCCTTATACATTATACTATGCATATAAGGAATGTGAAAATAGCTATCATTTGATATAACGAATCAAAAATTTCCTTGAACTAGATATCTTAAAAACCATCCAGCAATTTCCTTTCCCTTTAACTAATTGATGGCGTCTCTCTGATATATCCCTCTACAATCAGCCAACATCTGACTCTGACTGCAATTCATCCACTCTGTGTCCTGCAATTCATCAGACCGGGACATCCGTGAAAAGGTCTTTGTCCCACATAGAGAACCTAAAGTGTCACGAGAGTTTCCGAGAGCTTTCAGGGTCCAGATTCAGAGTATTCTGGGAAATACAATAGGATGGGGGGATTTTCGGGGGGGGGGGGGGGGGTGATAAATATCAGTCACTCCCCTGAAGACCATTTACAAAGAATTGTCAGATACAGACAGTTGCGTGAAAATCATGGTTTTTATTCATAAAGGGAAGGCTGGTGTGTTCGGGAATAAAATAGATTCCGGATGGTCCATATTTTGAAAATAGTGTCCATATTTCAGTAATGAAGTATTGTTTTTATAAATACCATTCATTTTTACTTTCCCTATATTCCGGGTGATCAGAATTAAAATACCCCTACTCTGAGCTCTCTATACATCAAACTACTCAGTGTAGGGATTCTAAAATTGTTGAACCTACTATTCAAAACATGGGGAAAGGGATTACGCGAAAAAAAATAGTTCCAGAAACACCGATAGGTGGCGCTGTACAACAGAAAATATGCTGAAAAGACACAAAATAATCACAAAAAAACAAACACATGCGATATAATTTTTCCTTTTTAATTTCTTTTGCTGATATGAAAAAAAAGAAGATAAAAAAGGGAAGAAACTTAAATTGTCATTGTAACTGCAATTTCGCACTGTAAGCACAAAAATTTGCATAAACCCTTGGTTTGCAGCTACTATGTTCTGGGCATAAAAGGGGATAAAACTGGGAAATTTTCATTCTTATCAGCGATGGCTGTCACACTGCCAGAACGCGCTTTGCTTGTGAAGTTGTTTTATGAAAACAAAGGACATGCTGCAGCTGCACTTCGAGAGTTTCGTCGACTTAAGAATTTGCGCAAAGGACCATTACTTCCACAAGCTCTCAGGAAAATGATCGCTCGATTCGAGAAAACTGGACATCTTGTAGTTCAGCCGGGTCGAGGACGCAAATCGACTCGTTCAGATGTCGTTGATGATGTTGCCACCGCTATTGCTGAACAATCAATGGATAACGTTATAGGTCGTAGTAGTGCACGTGGAGTGTCACGACACTTGGGGGTTCCCTACAGCACAGTGCGGAATGTACTGAGAAACATAGTGCATTTTTTCCCGTACAAAATTAGTCACAATCACTACTTGTTGACCATCGACAGGGAGAAGCGACTGACCTTTGTATTGACATTTTTGGCTAGAGTTGAAGTGGATGCTTCGTGGCCATGACAGATTCTATGGAGCGATGAAGCGCATTTCCATCTAGGTGGAACAGTCAACACCCATAACTGTCGCATTTGGGACACGGAAAACCCTCGTACCTTCCAAGAGATTCCACTTCACTCACCGAAAGTTACAGTTTGGTATGGATTCCCAGCCACATTCATTCTTGGACCTTTCTTTTTCGAAGAGGCTACTCCCAATGGCCCTGTGACATGCACCGTGACGGCCAGGAGGTACAAAAACATGCTCGAAAATTTTGTTGTAACCCAACTGCAACAGCACCAATGTCTTGATTCAATTACCTTTATGCAAGATGGAGCGCCTCCACACATTGGTCTCTAGGCCAACGACCGTACCGTGCTGAAAACACCGGTTCTCGTTAGATCACCGAAGTCAGGCAGCATCGGCCGCGGTTAGTACTTGGTTGGGTGACCACCTGGGAACACCGCGTGTTGTTGGCTCTTTTCGGGCGCGGCAGCCCAGTGGTTAGCGCGCGATTCTCGCCGCTGCCAGAACTGCCGCCGTGTTCATGCGGAGTACGATCACGTTAAACATGTGGGTCCGTAAGTCCTTCCGAGAGGTTGGTGGTAGGGGAAGGAGGGTACGGTCCCTGTGGATGCCTCCCCCACTGGGTTCCGGTCTAAATTGGGTGGCACTTCCCGACCGTCCAAACAGTTACCTTACATCTTTCTGGTAGGTCGGACGGTCTGGGTCTCAACAACAACACATTGGACTCTGTGTACAGCAGTTTTTTCGGCAACATTTTACTAATGGTAGAGTAATTAGTCGTGCGTTTCCGACAACCTGGCCATCTCGTTCTCCAGATCTTAATCCCTGTGATTTTTGGCTGTGGGGATACTTAAAATGTCTTGTTTATTGAGGACATCTGGTAACCTTGGCAGATTTGAAACACAGTATCACTCTGCATGTGAGAAGCATCTCAATCGGCCAATTACGATCCGCAGTTGAACAAGCTGTCCACAGACTGCAGATTTTACTACATCTTGAAGAAGGGAACCATATTGAGCAGCATTCCCTGCATCGTTAAGGTCCTTGTGATATGAATGTTTGGTACGTTCGAATAAAATGTGTTACAAATGTGTATTTTGTGTCTTTTCAGCATATTTTCTGTTGTACAGCGCCACCTATCGGTGTTTCTGGAACTAATTTTTTTTTCGCGTAATCCCTTTCCCCATATCTTGAATAGTAGGTTCAACAATTTTGGAGCCTTTACACTGAGTAGTTCGATGTATAGAGAGCTCAGAATAGGGGTGTTTGGTAGGTATGTATCTTTAGTATCCCAGTGGATACTGTTTAATTTTTCTCTGTTTTTTCGCCGCTTCCATCTGCAGATTCATCGGCTTTAAATGTTGGCATATCGCGTTTAGTTAGAAAAAAAATATAAGGTGTTATTCTCAAAAAAGCTATCTTAGCCCCCACCTATTTCGTTACTATGTATCGGTTATGTGCTTAGAGGAGAGATACTTCTTATTCCTGCTCTAAGGTTATGTGTATTCCACATACCGGCTTAGCAAGCATTTCCACCACTTTAAAAGTTTTTAAACATACAATTTACCTAAAAATCTGAAGTCCCATCCTTAAAATATTATCCTAATTCCTATTCTTTCCCGATAGGCATCGGCTATGTTGTCATTCTATTCCAGCTTAATATGGGGATTTCTAACCATTTAGAAGTTTCTAAACACCCCCATTTACCTGAGAAATCAAAATTCCATCCTTAAAAACTTGCTTAGTTCTACTTTCGCTACTATAATCAGATGATGTGTATCACGTATGCGGTCTCAATCTGCATATCCATCCGTTTTAAAGTTTTTAAACATGTCGTTTACCTAAAAATTTAAAGTACCATCCTTAAAATCTTTCCACAGAAGGTATAAGTTCTCGTTATGGTTGAGTTGAGCTGTAGACGTGATATGAGTAAAGGTGAATTTTGAATACGACAGTGTTTGGGTAAATCATGAAAGAAAAGTGACGGGGATTAAAAAGAAATTATGTAACGAAAGTTCCACTATACTTAAACTTCCGAACTCAATACCGACATGTAAACCCGATATATATATTTTTTCTTTTGATTATATATACGTTTTAAGCTGTATTATAAAACAATTCTGGTAGAAAAGTTTAAAAAATGTTAATTTTAGATCTGCGACATCTGTGTATCGATATCTGCGCTCTAAGCACGCTCGCCCGGTGGAGTAACTGCAAATATTACATCCAAATGTTTCATCGTCGATATCGATCCGATTCGGATGAAATAAACTGCATTCTTTCAATTTGCCATAAATGTATAATTTTACATAAAGGATAGTTATAAAAAAAAATAAAAAAAAATCACTAAGTATCTTGTAACATCGTCACATACACCCTTTTACAATTCGAAAAATGCGAAAGTGGTGCTTCACGAGATGATCTATAACGAGTAACAAAGTCACTCAATTTTTCTCTTGTATATCAATTAATTAAACATTCGTTAATTTCGTAAGTACGGTAAAACACGTCTAAAATATGTTAATAATTTCAGCAAAGACTATAAGTATGTAAACTGTATTTAATGCACCATCCTGACGTACTCGGGAAAGTTTTTCACGATGCCTCATAGCGCTTTTAGTGTCTATCATCTGGTTAGTTGGTGTCGTGTCTATATGAAGTCAAATTGAACCATGTGCAGATATTACTGCCTTAGCGAGATCCACAATCTTCTCATTATAAAGTTCTCCCTGTAAAGGGAATTCCCCAATGCTTTGCAAAGCCGCGAGTATTGTTGGACAATCAAAGTTGTGTTCCAGTGTAAGTTCTTCACCTGGGCAGTTTCTACAGTATTTGTAGGTTCTGGTGCCATCCGCATTAATTTTTATACCACCTAGGTGTCTAGTTCTTAGTCTGGCAATTGTCTTGGTGATCTCCCTATTCTCATTTATTACACAGACCTGGTGGTCCAATACTATAGGTTTCACTCTAAGTCTGTATCTAGCGATAGCATTAGCATCGCCAAGAGTGATAATGCTTGAGGTATTTTTATTTAAGTTCCTTGCCTCCTTGGCCAATTCATCGGCTGCCTCATTGCTGTCTATTCCTACATGTGCAGGCATCCACTGTAGAATGCAATTCTTTCCCATTTTATTAATTGTAGCCATGTGTTCGTGAATACAATGCGAGAGCTTCCATGTTGTATTGCCTGTAGGGCAGCTCTAGAGCCGCAGAAAATTACAAGTTCGCTAGCTCTGTCTACATCTTCGAAAGAAATATAAATGCCTAAGGCCTCATGAATTGCTCTTAGTTCGCATGTAGAGTTGGAAGCAATGTTACCCGCTCCAAAGCTCTGGAGTCTTTTTGTGCCATTTGGCATAGTAATGTGAATGCCAGCTCCTCCCCTGAGGATAGTCTCGTCTGAGAATCCACCAGTGTACAACTGTACTAAATCACACCCCAAATAGATTTTAATTGTTTCCATTCCTTTTGCTTTGACAATAGTTTCCTTTTCCTTTTTTGAACAAAGCTCCACGAGATCCAAATTTATATTGATGTTTTGGGGGCTGCAGGATGGTAAAATAGGCTCTTAATTTATATCATATTTTTCGTGTTCAAGGCTAAGACTTTCTCTGATTTCCTTGTCATATTTCATAGTGTGTCTATCATCTGTGGCAATAATAAGGAATTGACAGACATGAACTTTTGCTTGAAATTTATATATTTATCTGAACGCATTGTGTCACTCTTCGCTACGGAAGACTCGTCGGCTATTCCATGTGTCCGAGAGGACCCTTTGGGCCAGATGGCATAGTACGGGATCAGTAATCGAAAGGTTCAGCATTCGAACCTATCTCCATAGGGGGATCTGCGGTCCCCCACAATAGAAACTACTTCCGCCGTATAACAAGGCGAATATCAGAAATCATTTCAAATGAATGCATTAAAATGGTGCGTATTACTTTCCTTATATACATAATGTATAAGGAAAGTATTGTGACGGGGTCGAAAATTCGAATTCGAGTTTTCGACGGGAGAGCACGTTTCAAGCATCCCTGATCACGAATCAAACATTTTTGAAGTGATGTCTGTGTGTGTGTGAAAGTATGTGTGTGTGTGTGTGTGTGTGTCAGTGGGTCTGTGGAGACGATAACTGACGAACGAATAAACCGATTTGAATCAAATTTGGTACAAAAATCACAATCCGTAAACACTGGAAGTCTATTGTTTTTATACGTAATTGAATGTTTAGAACTCCCCTAAATTTTCGAATGAAATTTTGAAAAAATCGTCAAAAAATCAAAACCACTAATAAAGTTACGCAAATAGACATTTCTTATGTAATTTTTCATTAGAAAACGATTGACATAAATTTTAGAACGCTAACACGAACCGTTCTCGAGATATTGTATATTTTTCAAAAAAATATCAAAAAGTCATATAAAATAAAAAAAAAATATTTCCTATTGATAAACATGTTCACTTTTCATATGTAATACCATGCGATAAATTGGGTGACATCATTCTCGTGGATCTAGCTCTTTCCATTCATGATAAAAGAAACTCTGAGTAACACTTTTGTACTTGAATGCCAATAGTCATTTATCCTCTGTAAGAATAACTTATTTCTAAGTGCATAACGCTTGGCGAGATTTTGGAGACGAATTTGGCGGAATGTCGCCAACTTGGCGACTTTTTGAAATGGTGCCAAATTAACGAAAATCTCGCCAAATTGATAAAAATGACGCTAAATCAATGAAAATGACGACTAATTGTTGAAAGTTTAATGTCTTGGAAAGAATATTAGTATCTACTATAAAAAAAACCTATTTTTTTACTGTAAAAGTAGTAAATTTGTTACATTATATAAGGAAAGTCATGTGTTGCCCACATCAGATTTTTTTATTTAGTTCTGTTATATGAAACAATATTCCATCTCTGATTACTGTGTATTGCCTTATTTTGAACGCTTTGAGACATTTTGAGATGAAATTTTTTGCAAATTTAGGAAATTATTTAGTATTATTTTTCGATAGTTTGATCTGACAACAATAGCCAACATACAATGCCGGTATATGAAATGTAACTCGGTTATTCAAGTGACCACAACGGAATCTAAAACTATAAATAAGTTCATTAAGAAAATGCAATACAAAATCGTCTGCTGTAACTATAAATTAAAATGTCTGACGAAGGGTAGATTATATACCAATAGAATTGATTTAGAAAATTAATGATATATTTTTCTGTGTATGATGGTACAAAAACGAATTTTGCGTGTTTAGCCGTTCTCCAGTTCTCACTGAAAGAATATTAGAACAAGAAATTCCTCGATTTATAAATTTTATGAATTCCAAGATTTCAGATTTTTCTCATCATCACTTCAAATATTAAACAAGTCACACAATTTAGAGTAACAGCAAAATTACTATTTAACCTCGTCAATTTTTTTTCCTAAAGACTATCGATACAAATCTCATACCCATTTTTGAGAATTTCTAATTAAAAACCGATCAATTTTCGTAGTTAAAGAAAATTGTTAAGAAACTTGTAAATCCATTGGAAAAATGAATTTGAATCTTTGACTTCATTCATACATTTTTTCGACACATTTATAATATGTAGGGTAAAGAAAGTGCAATGGAGCCAATTGCTTTAAACAAAAATATTCCACCCAAAATTAGAAATCCATTCTTGCACCGAAAAGCCTGCAACATCCATTGCACAACATCTAGATTGGTCTCCCATCAGACTGGACGCTAACCTAGTGGATAGGTGTTCATCGAACTCCAACATCAACTAGGCTGGTCTCCAACCGAACAGGACGCTCGACTCTAGTGAATATGTAATGTAGTTGCATAATTGCAACATCACCTAGAACGGTCTCCAGCCGGAGAGGACGCTCACCAAATTTGCATTGGGGTAGACCAATGTCACCGATCGCTTTAGATTTACGCTTTAATTTAACATTGTTTGTAATTAATTAAGTTGATAAAAATTCATGATTACACCTGAAGAGTGTTTACTAAACAATATAAGATTTAGAATTAATAAATAAAGATACAGGGATTTACAATTTGAAAATAAATAAGATAACATGGGGTATAATATTCATTTATATTGAGAGAAATTTGGTTAGGCAAGCGTAACACTTTCCACCGCTGATGTCAGCACAGCCTCATCTTAGGTAGAATTCCTAACAGTGGTCATAAATTATAGAAAATTATAATTGGTCATGAATTATAGAAATTAATTATAATTTGGAAAATTAGCTAGCTTACCAATTGAATCTCATTTTAATTTGAAATACGAAATGTTATAATTTCTTGAAGTGTTTTGAGTTTTTATATAAACATGTGAACTTATCAGAGCTGTGGAAAGAATTGATGATTTATATGCGCATGATTACGAGAACGATATATTGGAATTGATATGAATATTAAATATAAAATTTGAAGTTGAATTTGTATGAATATAAGAATGAATTAGAAATACAGGTATATTGAATGGTGTGGAATGTAAAGGATTGAATTTCAGAAATTTATAGAGAGTATACAAATGCAAACATAAATGATTAATTGAAATATGTAATTAAGTTGATGAATATGATCCTGTTAATAACAAATGAAGTGCCTTAGAATCTGATATAAGATAATGCAAGAATACCATGCACAATTGTTGATGTATTAATAAAATGTGATACCCTCATTTCGAATTTGTATTTCTGCACAGTGTGTATTGAATTACTTTTTATCTTTTAGATATCAGAGGTAAGTGCGACATTATTTTAGGCAGTCCACTATACGAAAGGCCACTTTTTTAATGTTAATGAATTTGTCTTTTAAATTGCTGACCAAAGGTCAAGCCTGAGCTTTAATATTTTAATATTTCTGCCTCTTTCTCACATCACCTCATGATATTTTTGGTGCTCGTGACCAGTCGAACTTGGTCTCTCGTTACCTCCTGATATAAATTGGTGCCGAGACTTCAGGAATCGAACATGGACTCAAAATTTACCTGATAGAAATGAAATTCATAAATTTAAAACTTGATGAATTTAAAATTTTACACTGAAAATTGAATAGTGCTGTGAGTTAATTGATACTGAAGTATGATTGTTTTGTTATAAAATGTAAATAAACTATAATTTATACTGAGATCAAAGTATTTTAAATAAAAAAAAAATATGTATACAATACAATAAAAATAAAATGAAAGAATAAAATAAAATTAATGTTTGATAAAAATTAATAAAAAAAAAAAATTTTGCAAAGTCAAAATTGCGTATGGGTATCACATATAAACAAAAAAAAATTGAAAAAGCAAAAATAAAATTTTTTGAGGGGTATCACATAAAGTATGGAGAACTGTATGAATTGATGAAGTATATGATATTGAGTTTGGAAATTGATATTGATTATTTGAATAATTATATTGATATATGAATGTATTATATTTTTATTATAGTGCACCAGTACCTAAATTTAAAACTAAAAGCTTTAAAAGTGTATGCAAATTTTATTTTATTTGAGTTATATGTTATATTTAATGATCTAAAATTAATGTGAGAAATTCAAATTTCACCCCAAACCCACGCCAAATTTTTTTTTGGATTGACTTGAACTTAGAAGAAAATATGAAATAAATAAGCTGAATTTTAAGAAATAATATGTTAAAATCAAAAAAAAAAAAAAAAAAATAATGTGTAGAAGGACAGGAGTAACTGGATGGATAGCATAAGCGTGGACAGGAAGTGATGATATTAAGATTTCATGTTTGAAATCATTTTGTTCAATGTAAACAGATTGCAAGTAACAACCTGCTAAATATAATCTTGGTCAGTGCCAATCACAAGTAGTGCGTAATGCTTGTAGATTTTGGAATTGTTTTTATGCAGGCATGGAGATAAATTATTCTAAGGAGCCCATCTTTCTTGAAAGATCAAGGATTTTATTTAAACTGGATTTTACTAATTTGTAGCAAGCGAGCAAGAAAGTCATGCATTTCCTAAACATCTCGATTACGGGATACACCTTCTTGGTTTACTTCGTGATTCTGAAGCTCAGGATTTTTCGACTGGGCTATGTGAGCAGGAGCTGTGTGTTTTGCCTCAACGTAGGAGAACGGAGTGTTTTGTTTACATTTCCTCCCTCCCCCCTTTTCAGCCAGAGAAGTGCAGCAGTAGGAGAATTTTGTTGGAAGGACTGTCCGAACCGAAAGGAGAAATTTAGTTTCGTTTTTACAGTGAGCGCAGTACGCGCGCCTTGCGCAGTTACATCTTCTTCGTAGATTGAATTTTTTTAAGAACTAATAAAATCTTAAGGTTACATTGATGTTATAA
This sequence comes from Amaurobius ferox, assembly GCA_951213105.1. Classification (NCBI taxonomy): domain Eukaryota; kingdom Metazoa; phylum Arthropoda; class Arachnida; order Araneae; family Amaurobiidae; genus Amaurobius; species Amaurobius ferox. Next base: position 20,981,538 of record OX578143.1, read on the forward strand.
AGTACTGGATGCATTATATTTATTGCTGATTATTGTGTAATTTAAAATTTTTTAGATCCAAATTGACGATTACATTACTGTGTTTATTTTAATAAGAAAAATTAGTCAGTGTGATGTATAAAGATGATGATTATGTAGATATTGTATAAATATATTGTGATGTTCTCTTTCTCTGCTTACTCCGAGGTAATGTCTGGCCCAGACTGCACCAGACATTTTCTCCTCCCTTTGCAAAACTTTACGGGACTTGGGAAATTCGTAGAATTTTTTTTTAGGAATTCTTCGGAATTCGTTTTGAACTGGTTGTTATTTCTTTTCTTCTTACTGAGGGGTGGTATGTCTTGATCCAAGGGATCAGACATGGTTTTTCTAAAAAGAATTAACCTTTTTTTTAAATGGAATTACTCCTCAGAATAGGACTCCAGAAATTCACTGGTCATGGGAGAAAAAGTGTACATTTTTAGAGGCATTGCTATGCTGAGTTGGCCAGCAGTGGCTAAAAATAGACTTGCAGGTGTTCAGAAACAAAATTAAATAAAGAAAAGCGGAGCGGAGAAGGGCCTCTTGACCAATCGCAGAGGACACTCGGACCCCCTTGTTTTCTAGGCGCGAAGAGTGCGAGGATCTCCTCTCTCTCTGGATGCTGAACTTCACGCGAATGATGCGGTAAAAAACTTTTGCTCTAGGAGCTTGGCTTCGGCCGGCGCGCCAAAATGGCGCAAACTCATTTTGCGCACGATTATATTAATTCCTCTATTAATCTGCAGGACCATTGTGAACAATAAAAAAATATATTTACTACGCTTCGATTGGAATTTGTGCACTGAGAATTACGGTAAAACAAAAAAAAGAAAAAATGTATAAAAGAGTGCGTGATTGCTGGGCAAGGACCCTGAGCCACGAGCTAAAATGGCGCGAGAGCCTCCTTACATCGACGCTGGATTGCAAAAATAGGAATGCAAATGAGGACTAAGAAGATTTCAACTGATCAAAACTACAATCGTTTCATGTGCTCATCTCTACATGACAGCTACGTGCCAGCTGAAAAACAATTGCCTACAAGGCCTACATGCAGAGAGCGCCGAAACCAACGGCGATTGAGGAGTCTGCCAAAGGAATCAATTTCTGCTCCTGATATGCCTCTAACCCATAGTGATGTTTGGACTATTCCCGAAGTCAACATTCGTAAATAGGGAATAATCCACGGTTTAAATAAACTAAAGTGTGACAAACATTTGGATAATTATGCACATGTCGACCAAAGATTTACTGCCTGAAGGTGCTGGGTGAGTTAAAGTTTAATTAATTATGAGATTTCAGAAAGGAGTTTCACTAAATGCTCCAAGAATATATAAAAACTCATTGGTAAATTAATGCCTCGGGATGGGCAGAGAATACGAATCACGATTGTAAAATGTATGATCTCTATTATGATAGAATATACAACTTAATGAATAATATGATTGTATTTGATAATGTATATATAAGTAAAATTTGAAATATGATTGAATATACAAATTAATATCAGAGTAGATTATAAATAGTTATAATATAGTACTGCATAAATTCATGAGAATGAAAATATTAATATTAGAAGTAGAAGTGCAGGAAGAGTGCATATGAGTATTAAATAATATTTTGTACATGAGTTTCTTTTGGCATTTTATAGTATTTTTAAGATTTAAAGGAATTCTAAGAATAGTGAATAAGTGAAGAATAGACATATAATCAATTGAATGAAATATAGATATAGAATCACATTAATTAATAACATTTATCTTTTAATAATTTAAAAAATGCTTTATTATTTATGACTCAAGGTGAAGTGCTAGGGATTAAATAAATTGGAGTGACATATTTAACCTGCCTGGTGCAGATTAATTTCATATGCAGAAAGGTGGTCAACTTTCGCATATTTTAAATAGCCTCACAAGCCACACATTTTGCTTACTTCCAAGAGATGAATTTACTGGATACTCCCTTAAGATAATTGTAATAAGTAATAGTTAAATAGAAGTAACTAATTTTATAATGAATATATTTAATGTAAAAACCATAATGATGAAAAATGTAATGTGTGAGTCTTAAACATATCAAGGACAAGGACTCCAATCAAATAAATGATAGGCGAAATATCAGTATTCCGCGTTGCAATTTGCAACCCTTTTTTTTGAATTGGGAAATGATCCCTCCCCTTCCAAAAATTATCTTAGCCTCTGCGCTAGATATGCGGTACTAAAAGTAACCTAAATTTGCATTGGGGTAGACCAATGTCACCGATCGCTTTAGATTTACGCTTTAATTTAACATTGTTTGTAATTAATTAAGTTGATAAAAATTCATGATTACACCTGAAGAGTGTTTACTAAACAATATAAGATTTAGAATTAATAAATAAAGATACAGGGATTTACAATTTGAAAATAAATAAGATAACATGGGGTATAATATTCATTTATATTGAGAGAAATTTGGTTAGGCAAGCGTAACACTTTCCACCGCTGATGTCAGCACAGCCTCATCTTAGGTAGAATTCCTAACAGTGGTCATAAATTATAGAAAATTATAATTGGTCATGAATTATAGAAATTAATTATAATTTGGAAAATTAGCTAGCTTACCAATTGAATCTCATTTTAATTTGAAATACGAAATGTTATAATTTCTTGAAGTGTTTTGAGTTTTTATATAAACATGTGAACTTATCAGAGCTGTGGAAAGAATTGATGATTTATATGCGCATGATTACGAGAACGATATATTGGAATTGATATGAATATTAAATATAAAATTTGAAGTTGAATTTGTATGAATATAAGAATGAATTAGAAATACAGGTATATTGAATGGTGTGGAATGTAAAGGATTGAATTTCAGAAATTTATAGAGAGTATACAAATGCAAACATAAATGATTAATTGAAATATGTAATTAAGTTGATGAATATGATCCTGTTAATAACAAATGAAGTGCCTTAGAATCTGATATAAGATAATGCAAGAATACCATGCACAATTGTTGATGTATTAATAAAATGTGATACCCTCATTTCGAATTTGTATTTCTGCACAGTGTGTATTGAATTACTTTTTATCTTTTAGATATCAGAGGTAAGTGCGACATTATTTTAGGCAGTCCACTATACGAAAGGCCACTTTTTTAATGTTAATGAATTTGTCTTTTAAATTGCTGACCAAAGGTCAAGCCTGAGCTTTAATATTTTAATATTTCTGCCTCTTTCTCACATCACCTCATGATATTTTTGGTGCTCGTGACCAGTCGAACTTGGTCTCTCGTTACCTCCTGATATAAATTGGTGCCGAGACTTCAGGAATCGAACATGGACTCAAAATTTACCTGATAGAAATGAAATTCATAAATTTAAAACTTGATGAATTTAAAATTTTACACTGAAAATTGAATAGTGCTGTGAGTTAATTGATACTGAAGTATGATTGTTTTGTTATAAAATGTAAATAAACTATAATTTATACTGAGATCAAAGTATTTTAAATCAAAAAAAAATATGTATACAATACAATAAAAATAAAATGAAAGAATAAAATAAAATTAATGTTTGATAAAAATTAATAAAAAAAAAAATTTTGCAAAGTCAAAATTGCGTATGGGTATCACATATAAACAAAAAAAAATTGAAAAAGCAAAAATAAAATTTTTTGAGGGGTATCACATAAAGTATGGAGAACTGTATGAATTGATGAAGTATATGATATTGAGTTTGGAAATTGATATTGATTATTTGAATAATTATATTGATATATGAATGTATTATATTTTTATTATAGTGCACCAGTACCTAAATTTAAAACTAAAAGCTTTAAAAGTGTATGCAAATTTTATTTTATTTGAGTTATATGTTATATTTAATGATCTAAAATTAATGTGAGAAATTCAAATTTCACCCCAAACCCACGCCAAATTTTTTTTTGGATTGACTTGAACTTAGAAGAAAATATGAAATAAATAAGCTGAATTTTAAGAAATAATATGTTAAAATCAAAAAAAAAAAAAAAAAAATAATGTGTAGAAGGACAGGAGTAACTGGATGGATAGCATAAGCGTGGACAGGAAGTGATGATATTAAGATTTCATGTTTGAAATCATTTTGTTCAATGTAAACAGATTGCAAGTAACAACCTGCTAAATATAATCTTGGTCAGTGCCAATCACAAGTAGTGCGTAATGCTTGTAGATTTTGGAATTGTTTTTATGCAGGCATGGAGATAAATTATTCTAAGGAGCCCATCTTTCTTGAAAGATCAAGGATTTTATTTAAACTGGATTTTACTAATTTGTAGCAAGCGAGCAAGAAAGTCATGCATTTCCTAAACATCTCGATTACGGGATACACCTTCTTGGTTTACTTCGTGATTCTGAAGCTCAGGATTTTTCGACTGGGCTATGTGAGCAGGAGCTGTGTGTTTTGCCTCAACGTAGGAGAACGGAGTGTTTTGTTTACATTTCCTCCCTCCCCCCTTTTCAGCCAGAGAAGTGCAGCAGTAGGAGAATTTTGTTGGAAGGACTGTCCGAACCGAAAGGAGAAATTTAGTTTCGTTTTTACAGTGAGCGCAGTACGCGCGCCTTGCGCAGTTACATCTTCTTCGTAGATTGAATTTTTTTAAGAACTAATAAAATCTTAAGGTTACATTGATGTTATAAAGTACTGGATGCATTATATTTATTGCTGATTATTGTGTAATTTAAAATTTTTTAGATCCAAATTGACGATTACATTACTGTGTTTATTTTAATAAGAAAAATTAGTCAGTGTGATGTATAAAGATGATGATTATGTAGATATTGTATAAATATATTGTGATGTTCTCTTTCTCTGCTTACTCCGAGGTAATGTCTGGCCCAGACTGCACCAGACATTTTCTCCTCCCTTTGCAAAACTTTACGGGACTTAGGAAATTCGTAGAATTTTTTTTTAGGAATTCTTCGGAATTCGTTTTGAACTGGTTGTTATTTCTTTTCTTCTTACTGAGGGGTGGTATGTCTTGATCCAAGGATGTCTGTCTGTGTGTCTGTCTTATACACTATAGGCTCAGCGACTGCGCGTCGCAGAGCTGCGAAATTTGGCAATCGGAGACCCGGGGGGGGGGAGGGGACATGGGAAAACCGATTTTTAAAATTTGAATTATTTTTTTTGTTATTTAATATTTTATTCGATTTCGACCGTTTTTCCCCTTTTTTTCTCCACCATCCAGACGTCGCAGAAAAAGAAAACAAATCACACGACCGGAAAGAGCAGACAATTGCGAGTAAAAATATATCAATTTTAAATCTCAGGGACAAATTCTAATATTTTTTAAAGATTTTAAAACAAAAGTCACTTTTGGCTAAAAAAAAAGTGAACTTTCGTTTCTAAATCCTGGCATCGGGAAAAGTTCCGATAATTTCGACTAATAATTTACATTTTGGAAAGCTCATAGATCAGGCTTTCTTACACGCCCAATTTGGTCGAGAAATATGAAAAAGTAGTTGCAGGATCCCGATTTTAAGAATTTCCGAATTTCAATTTCTCGGCGGCAAGCCGGCAAAATAAGTTTTTCTCCCATGCCGGCGCAGGCGCACTGCGAGCTGAGACGCACGCTGTTTCCATGGAGATTGTGGATCCGGTTGGTTTTCTTTTAAATGAGGGATTAACAGCTTAGCATATGGTTATTATAAAATTCAAATGATTGAATTATGGTTTGTACGGTTTTTGGCCTAGGGACAATTAAAAACCGAATTAGTGTTTGCTTTTTATAAGGTTTTTGGCGCATTATGCTGGATTGAATTGTGTTGATGTATTGTTTACATCGGGTGGTGGTTGGGACCACAATGAAAAACTTAAACACTGAAGAAATAAAAAAATAAATAAAAAGAATGTTATGGAGATTGTCACGGTGTCTTAAAATTATTAGTTTTAACGTCATTAAACTAAACAAACTTTGTTAACTCTACGGTGTTAAGGGCGCGGTAGCCCAGTGGTTAGCGCGCGGGAATTGCACTCGGTAGACCCGGGTTCGATTCCCGCCACTGCCAAAACTGCCGCCGTGTTCACGCGGAGTACGATCACGTTAAACATGTGGGTCCGTAAGTCCTTCCGAGAGGCTTGTGGTAGGGGAAGGATAGTACGGTCCCTGTGGATGCCTCCCCCACTGGGTTCCGGTCTAAATTAGGTGGCATTTTCTGGACGTCCAAATAGGTCGTGCCAGCGAGTTTGCCACGGTCAGAATTTTCAAGGGTATCGAAAAGGCTGGTCGTCGAAGGCGGCTAGTTACATATAAAATCTGCCGAAATAGATGCTTAACTCAATTTATTTGGATATTAATTTAATAATAATTAAAGCATATATAAAATGAAAATAATAAAATATATGAAGTATTAGTCGCCACTCGACGTACAGTCATACAATCGTATTACATAGTGTTTAGTTCAACTTGATCTTTTCACCATTATTTAACTGTGAAGGAAGTAAATTCATTGCATTATATAAGGAAAGTCATGTGCTGCCCACATCAGATTTGATTTTTTACTTTCTTTATATACATAATGTATAAGGAAAGTACTGTGACGGGGTCGAAAATTTGAATTCGAGTTTTCTACGGGAGAGCATGTTTCAAGCATCCCTGATCACGAATCGAAAATTTTTAAAGTGATGTCTGTGTGAAAGTATGTGTGTGTGTGTGTGTGTGTGTCAGTGAGTCTGTATAGACGATAACTGACGAACGAAAGGACCGATTCGAACGAAATTTGGTACAAAAATTACAATCTGTAAACACTGGAAACCTATTGTTTTTATAAGCAATCGAATGCTCAAAATCCACCTAAATTTCTGGGAGAAATTTTGAAAAAATCGTTAAAAAATCAAAACCTCTAATAAAGTTACATAAATAGACATTTCTTATGTAAATTTTCATTAGAAAACGATTGACATAAATCTTAGAACGCTAGCATGAACCGTTCTCGAGATGTTGCACATTTAAAAAAAAATTATCAATAAATCATATAAAATAAAAAAAAATATTTCCTATTGAGAAACATGTTCACTTTTCATATGTAATACCATGTGATAAATTTAGTGACACCATTCTCGTGGATCTAGCTCGTTCCATTCATGAAAAAAGATACTTTGAGTAATACTTTTGTATTTGAACGCCAATAGTCATTTATCTTTTTTTTTTACCAAATGGCCAGGCACTTGACTCATCATCATTCGTCTTTTTGTCAGCGGCCAGAAAGTGAACCATTTAGCCGTCCTAGGACGTTGCCCCAGGCGCACCAGAGGGCGGAACACACTGCGCCCACAACACAAACATCCATGCCTTACGTGGGACTCGAACCCACACCGCTGCGGTCGAGCGGTTGCTGTGGAAACGCTCGCCTTGACCACTCGACAACCACGTCGGCATATTCATTTATCTTTTCTAAGAATAACTTATTTTTCCGTCCATAACGCTTGGCGAGATTTTGTCGACGATTTTGTTGAGATTTTGGTGGAATGTCGCCAACTTGGCGACTTTTTAAAATGTTGCTAGATTAATGAAAAACTCGCCAAATGGATAAAAATGACGCTTAATCAATGAAAATGACGACTCATTGACGAAAATTCAAAAATCTGATGTGGGCAACACATGACTTTCCTTATATAATGAAATGAATTTACTACTTTTACAGTAAAATAAATAGGTTCTTCTTCTAGTAGATACTAATATCCTTTCCAAGATATTGAATTTTAGACAATTAGTCGTCATTTTCATTGATTTATCGTCATTTTTATCCATTTGGCGAGATTTTCGTTATTTTGGCAACATTTCAAAAAGTCGCCAAGTTGGCGACATTCCGCCAATTTCGTCGCCAAAATCTCGCCAAGCGTTATGGACGAAGATATAAGTTATATATATATATATATATATATAACTTATTAGATATTGAATTTACGACATATATTATATAACTATTATTATATATTTATATATTATATAACTTATTAGATATTGAATTTTCCACAATTAATCGTCACTTTCATTGATTTAGCGTCATTTTTATCCATTTGGCGAGATTTTCGTTAATTTGGCAACATTTCAAAAAATCGCCAAGTTGGCGACATTCCGCCAATTTCGTCGCCAAAATCTCGCCAAGCATTATGGACAAAGCAGTAAGTTATTCTTACAGCAGATAAATTGGCGTTCAAATGCAAAAGTATTACTCAAAGTATCTTTTTTCATAAATGGAACGAGCTAGATCCACGAGAATGATGTCACCCAATTTATCGCATGGTATTACATATGAAAAGTGAACATGTTTCTCAATAGGAATTTTTTTTTTATGTGACTTTTTCATAATTTTTTTGAAAAATGTGGAATATCTCGAGAACGGTTCATGTTAGCGTTCTAAAATTTATGCCAATCGTTTTCTAATGAAAAATTACATAAGAAATGTCTATTTGCGTAACTTTATTAGCGGTTTTGATTTTTTGACGATTTTTTCAAAATTTCATTCGAAAATTTAGGGGGGTTATGAACATTCGATTACGTATAAAAACAATCTGATGTGGGCAACACATGACTTTCATTATATATTGTAATGAATTTACTACTTTTACAGTAAAAAAATAGGTTTTTCTTATAGTAGATACTAATATTCTTTCCAAGATATTGAATTTTCGACAATGAGTCGTCATTTTCATTGATTTAGCATCATTTTTATCCATTTGGCGAGATTTTCATTAATTTGGCAACATTTCAAAAAAGTCGCCAAATTGGCGACATTCCGCCAAATTCGTCGCCAAAATCTCGCCAAGCGTTATGCACTAAGAAAAAAGTTATTCTTACAGCAGATAAATGACTATTGGCGTTCAAATACAAAAGTATTATTCAAAGTATATTTTTTCATGAATGGAACGAGCTAGATCCACGAGAATAATGTCACTCAATTTATCGCATGGTATTACATATGAAAAGAGAACACGTTTCTCAATAGGAATTTTTTTTTGTGACTTTTTCATAATTGTTTTTAAAAATGCACAATATCTCGAGAACGGTTCATGTTAGCGTTCTAAAATTTATGTCAATCGTTTTCTAATGAAAAATTACATAAGAAATGTCTATTTGCATAACTTTTATTAGCGGTTTTGATTTTTTGACGATTTTTTCAAAATTTCATTCGAAAATTTAGGGGGGTTCTGAGCATTCGATTACGTATAAAAACAATAGGCTTCCAGTGTTTACGGATTGTGATTTTTGTACCAAATTTGGTTCAAATCGGTCCATTCGTTCGTCAGTTATCGTCTCCACAGACTCACTGACACACACACACACACACACACACACAAACAAACACACACACACACACACACACACACACACACACACACATACACACACACAGACATCACTTCAAAAATGTTTGATTCGTGATCAGGGATGCTTGAAACGTGCTCTCCCGTCGAAAACTCAAATTCGAATTTTCGACCCCGTCACAATACTTTCCTTATACATTATGTATATAAGGAAAGTAATATCTTGGAAAGAATATAAATATATTCTACTGTAAGAATAACATTTTTACTTTCCTTATATACATAATGTGTAAGGAAAGTATTGTGACGGAGTCGAAAATTCGAATTCGAGTTTTCGACGGGAGAGCACGTTTTAAGCATCCCTGATCACGAATCAAAAATTTTTGAAGTGATGTCTGTGTGTGTGTGTGTGTGTGTGAAAGTATGTGTGTGTGTGTGTGTCAGTGAGTCTGTGGAGACGATAACTGACTAACGAATGGACCGATTCGAACCAAATTTGGTACAAAAATCACAATCCGTAAACACTGGAAGCCTATTGTTTTTATACGCAATCGAATGTTCAGAACCCCCCTAAATTTTCGAATGAAATTTTGAAAAAATCGTCAAAAAATCAAAACCACTAATAAAGTTACGCAAATAGGCATTTCTTATGTAATTTTTCATTGGAAAACGATTGACATAAATTTTAGAACGCTACCATGAACCGTTCTTGAGGTATTGCGCATATTTAAAAAAAAACTATCAAAAAGTCATGTAAAATGAAAAAAAAATATTTCCTATTGAGAAACACGTTCACTTTTCATATGTAATAGCATGCGATGAATTGGGTGACATTATTCTCGTGGATCTAGCTCGTTCCATTCATGAAAAAAGATACTTTGAGTAATACTTTTGTATTTGAACGCCAATAGTCATTTATCTGCTGTAAGAATAACTTATTTCTTCGTCCATAACGCTTGGCGAGATTTTGGCGACGAATTTGGCGGAATGGCGCCAATTTGGCGACTTTTGAAATGTTGCCAAATTAACGAAAATCTCGCCAAATGGATAAAAATGACGCTAAATCAATGAAAATGACGACTATTTGTCGAAAATTCAATATCTTGGAAAGAATATTAGTATCTACTATAAGAAAAACCTATTACTTTCCTTATATACATAATGTATAAGGAAAGTATTGTGACGGGGTCGAAAATTCGAATTCGAGTTTTCGACGGGAGAGCACGTTTCAAGCATCCCTGATCACGAATCAAACATTTTTGAAGTGATGTCTGTGTGTGTGTGTGTGTGTGTGTGTGTGTGAAAGTATGTGTGTGTGTATGTGTGTGTGTGTGTGTGTGTGTGTGTGAAAGTATGTGTGTGTGTATGTGTGTGTGTGTGTGTGTGTGTGTGTGTGTGTGTGTGTGTGTGAAAGTATGTGTGTGTGTATGTGTGTGTGTGTGTGTGTGTGTGTGTGTGTGTGTGTGTGTGTGTGTGTGTCAGTGGGTCTGTGGAGACGATAACTGACGAACGAATGGACCGATTCGAACCAAATTTGGTACAAAAATCACAATCTGTAAACACTGGAAGCCTATTTTTTTATACGCAATCGAATGTTCAGAACCCCCCTAAATTTTCGAAGGAAATTTTGAAAAAATCGTCAAAAAATCAAAACCAATAATAAAGTTACGTAAATAGACATTCCTTATGTAATTTTTCATTAGAAAACGATTGACATAAATTTTAGAACGCTAACATGAACCGTTCTCGAGATATTGCACATTTTTCAAAAAAATTATCAAAAAGTCAAATAAAATAGAAAAAAAATATTTCCTATTGAGAAACATGTTCACTTTTCATATATAATATCATGCGATAAATTGGGTGACATCATTCTCGTGGATCTAGCTCGTTCCATTCATGAAAAAAAATACTTTGAGTAATACTTTTGCATTTGAACGCCAATTTATCAGCTGTAAGAATAACTTATTTCTTCGTTCATAACGCTTTGCGAGGTTTTGGCGACGAAATTGGCGGAATGTCGCCAACTTGGCGACTTTTTGAAATTTTGCCAAATTAACGAAAATCCTGCCAAATGGATAAAAATGACGCTAAATCAATGAAAATGACGACTAATTGTGGAAAATTCAATATCTAATAAGTTATATAATATATAAATATATAATAATAGTTATATAATATATGTCGAAAATTCAATATCTAATAAGTTATATATATATATATATAACTTATTTCTTTGTCCATAACGCTTGGCGAGATTTTGGCGACAAAATTGGCGGAATGTCGCCAACTTGGCGACTTTTTGAAATGTTGCCAAATTAACGAAAATCTCGCCAAATGGATAAAAATGACGATAATCAATGAAAATGACGACTAATTGTCGAAAAGTCAATATCTTGGAAAGGATATTAGTATCTACTAGAAGAAAAACCTATTTATTTTACTGTAAAAGTAATAAATTCATTTCATTATATAAGGAAAGTCATGTGTTGCCCACATCAGATTTTTTTAACTGTAAAAGTAGTAAATTCATTGCATTATATAAGGAAAGTCGTGTGCTGACCACATGAGATTTTTTTTTATTTATATTGGCGCATTTGGGAATACGATTATTGAAATATGGGCTTGAATAATAGATATTTAATAGACATGAATTGGAGAGAATTTCAATATAAAATGTTTCAGTAAAAACTGTGGTCTCTGTCCTGAGGTACCCATCTCTTTTAGGACACGCTCGGTTAGAGCGAGGTAAAGAAAAAGGCCGTGTGTATATATAAACATTAATTTATTTACACTCTATAAATATTTACACAATATTGATTTAAAATATTTAAACTACAACTTCCCATGTTCAAAATGGGATGTATACCAATTTAAGATAAACAATGCAAAGGTGTATAGAGTCTCACAGACTAAATTTGAAAGATGGTAATTAAAAATTAAGATTAACTATCCTAATGTTATTTTGAATCATCATAAATCGGAGAGAGAGGTCAAATAGGTACATAACAGGAAAGAGGGCCCAGATGGGCAACTCACTAGACGTCACTGGCCATCGTCGGTCTCGCATCCCTTTGGATAGGGGTTGTACGTCAGAACACGTCTTTTCAGCATCGTCTCCCAGTTCCTTCTTTTCGCTCCTTTTTTTAAATTTCTGAAAACCTCTCTCTCTCTCTAAGATTTTAAAACACGCCTCCGAGGCGCACAAAACCTTTTCATTGGTTCCTGGGTCTTAACCTCTTGACCCCAAAGAATCATCATTGGCTTTTTAGATCCCCAAAAGCCAAAAACCCTTTCTCCAGCCCCTGCGAACTGATATTCTTTTGGCCGCTAATTCAAACGGGCTGCCAGCCCTATGATCCGTCCGAACCGGACAAACGTTGCATATTTCGGTAAAAATGTGATATTCCAAAGAAAACTCCCAACATCCTGTTTTCGCTTTCGAGTGCAGCAATCCACAGCCCCCCCTCCCCCCAAAATAAATACGTTAACTCTAGATCGCACTCCCGAAATATTGGATGATGGGTTTACCATGTGACAGTCTCTGTCTCTCTCGCACACACATGATTTGGAGCTAGCAGATAACTTTCTCAACAACTTCATTGATCTCGAAGTTATCGAATGACGCCAAAGCCAAGATTCTATAGTCGTATTTGATAAATCGAATACATTACTCCTCAATCAGTTAGCTAGTTCAGTGTATATTATACATATATTTGAAATTAAAAATACAGCTTTCCGAAAAAGCGGATATATGTCAAACGTTAAAAGGCTGGCATATACAAGATTGCTTGAGGATCAAAGTAGATGATAGGAGAGATGCTGCGGATACCACTTGTATCCAACTCTTTTAATATATAATGAGATAAACAAATTGTGTTTGCCCCAGACGGGAAAATAAGTGGAAAAACTGTAAGAACAATTCTATATATCTAACACAACATTTTTTCAAGAGTTCATGAACATTTTGAAATCCACGATACACATTTTAATTGTGTGAAATGTCTTTATAATTAACAGGATTTGAGTAAAATGGAATGGTACAAGAAAGTCCAATGGCACTTACCACTCTAGAATTTTTCCACCAGTGAGTGTTATACAAGTAAGATAAAAAGGTTCGGAGACTGTGCTGATATCTCTAATCCTGATTGGAGAAGAGGGGAGCTATTTTACAGAGGCGTAGAGGCACATGTGACGCGAGATGTGAAAAGGAAGAAGCAGGTCCACCTGTGGCGCAGGTGCAATGTTTCTGTCGGCGATTTCCCCAAACGCTGGCAGAATTTGATATTCGCACGTTGTTCTTCAAACGCTATTTCCGTTTTCGACGAACGCGAACGACTACAGTTCACCGACACGCATTGTCTGGAAAAACACCTTTTTCCTTTTCACATCTCGCGGCACATGTGCCTCTACGCTACGGTAAAATAGTTCCCCTCTCCTTCAATCAGGGCTGGAGATATCAGCACAGTCTCCGAACTTTTTGATCCTGCCTTGAAGAAGTTCATTTATCTGCAATAGAAAAAATAATTGGAAGCCGGCATTCTGGACAACTGTTTATCTCGCTGGTTTTCTCTGCAAGCAATTGTTCTGACAACTTCACAGCCGTGCAATAATAGAAATAATTAGGAACTTTCGCCGTAGCCACACAGCTCTCCACAAAATTTCTTCTTCTGCCATCGTGCCACATGTGCTGCCCACCCCCACCATTGCCATCCCCAATTAATTTTTTCTGCCAATTAATTTGAATTACTTGTCACGACTGGAAAAATTATCTGTTAGGGAAATAAAGCAAACCAGCCACTTCAATTATTCGTTTCTGAATGCTCTTTTTTCCCCCTCACCAAGTTTTCACAAATGAGCCCAAAATTCGGGGCTTACGTTCAAGTGTACCATTGATTTCGCCCAACGCAAAGGAGTTTTGTCAGAAATTTTTGAAGTGCGGGTGGCATTTAATGAGGTTTTGCCTCCGGCCATAATAATCGAATTATAAAAGCGCGGGAAAATAATGTGTTCGATTCGCGTAAAATGGCGGGCGAGATTTCATGCGTGGGTGATAAGTTAAACGTGAAAAGATAATAGCCTAATTAAATTTTGCCATCTGCTTCGTTTACGCATATATTTAAATGAGGGTATTATTTCATTTTAATAAACATGGTTCTTTTTCAGAATTATCCGAGTGGTAGTATAGCAAATCCCTATTTTTATGCGGCTTACTGGCTCCAAGAAATTAACGCATAAATGGACGCCAGAATTTCAGCGTATTTATAGAAAATATGTATTTTATTTAAAGCCTGATTATGGAAAAAAAGTCCGATTAGAAAAATAAAATGGATGATTAGAGACCTGTATCAAGTACTGCTCAAAACCGTAAATTTCAGAAGTAGATGAAAAACCGTGGCTGGATGTTTTGAGTAATTTACCTTTCAGTCGTAGCCTTGCATTGTTATTTTGGTGTTAATTTTAAAGTTGTATAAAGTCGTTTTTACTTAAATTTGAATGCAATAAAGCCATAATAACATGGTAGCAAAATTGATTTCGAATGTCAAGCTATATAATAAATTGTTTAATATGTTTTTATCCTTCTTAAACTCCCAGAATCTTTCTGAGGACCCAGAAGACTAAATTTTTGCACACTTATAGTATCGATTGCGGGGTAACACCTAACGGAGCCGGATTTTCGATTCTTCTACGGCGCGAATAAAGATGGTTCTTTATAGATCCTCCCGGTTACATTCAAAATCAACAGGCTTCCAGCATTTATCGATTCTGATAATTTTCAAATTACGTTCGAAACGCTCCATTCGTTCGTGAGATATCTCATTCACAAACACACATCACTTCAAAAACGTTCGATTCGAGTTCAGGATTGCTTGAAACGTATACTTTTCCGTCAAGAACTCGAATTCGAAGTTTCGACCCTGTCACAATAATTTCCTTATACATTGATTATATAACACTTCATTCAATAAGTCTCCGGTCTGACACATATATGGCAACACTGTTGACAGACCCATGTGATTTCTGGATAGTACCAACCTTCAAACGACATGTGTCAAAATTTCATGACATTCTTACAATTAGTTTATAGGTTACAGTGGTTTTAGTGACCCCAGTTTTGTAATTTTTAAAACAATGGATAAAAAATAATTTCGTGTGTTGATTAAACATTGTTTTTTGATGGGGGAAAAATACTGTTGAAGTCAAACAGTGGCTTGATAAGCGTTATGGAGACTCTGCACCAAGGAAATCAACTATTATTGACTGGTATGCTAAATTTAAACGCGGTCGTAAAAACACCGCTCTGGTCGCCCAAAATCGGTAGTTGTTCCGGAAAACATAGAAAAAGTCCACAAAATAGTTTAGAAAGACCGTAAAGTGAAGTTGCGTGAGGTAGCTGACACCTTAAAGATATCAGAAGGTAGTGTGTTTACAATTTTACAAGAAAATTTGAGCATGTGTAAGTTGCTTTCGAAGTGGGTGCCGCGTTTGCTCACACCGGACCAAAAACAACAACGCGTCGACGATTCAGAGCACTGTTTGGAGCTGTTCAAGCGAGATAAGAAGGATTTCTTGCGTCGGTATGTGACAATGGATGAAACATGGATCCATTACTACACACCTGAATCAAAAAGATCGTCAGCTGAGTGGACAGCAGCCGGTGAAAGTCGTCCAAAGTGACCCAAAACCCAAAAGTCAGCTGGCAAGTTTATAGCATCCGTATTTTGGGACGCGCATGGTATTTTGTTCATCGACTATCTTGAGAAAGGTAAAACTATCAATAGCGAATATTACATGGCATTATTGGATCGATTGAGTGTAGAAATCAAGAAAAAACGGCCTCACATGCAAAAGAAAAAGTGCTGTTCCACCAAGACAATACCTCGTGTCACAAGTCGATGAAAACGATGGTTAAATTATATGAATTACGCTTCAAATTGCTACCTCATCCACCGTACTCTCCAGATCTGGCCCCCAGCGACTACTAGCTTTTTGCAGACATCAAGAAGATGCTCCAGGGAAAGAAGTTTGGCTCAAATGAAGAAGTGATTGCCGAAACTGAGGCCTATTTTGAGAGCAAAGACAAATCGTTCTACAAAAAAGGCATCGAAAAGTTAGAGGAGCATTGGAATGAATGTATCACTCTTGAAGGAGAGTATGTTGATGAATAAAGTCGAATTTCTAAAAAAAGAATTGTTTTTCTTAGTTAGACCGGAGACTTATTGAGTGGGCCTTGTATATTATCTATGTATGATGGGAAAGTAATAATTATTTTATCTATTGCTTAAGCCAAAATGTTTCTAATCATAAATTTCCATTGTTTACTTAGAAAATCGATTGTAGCCAACTTATGAACACATTGAAAATAAATATTTTCCACTGAATTGAAATATCGGTTATGAAAAGTGGTCAACCCCTTTACAAATACTAACGATTTTTCTAACTGTATCATTTTGCACAATTCATCTAAATGCAAAATATCATGTTGAATTAACACAAATGTTAAAGTCGCCGTCAAAAATGCGGTACTCGTCGCCACTATTAAAAATATCTTCAAAAGGAAATATCGACTTGCTTCTCAATTACGTATGTATCGTACAGGAAAATTCAGTTGTGTATTTCTTTGTTTTTATCGTGACCCAATACATGGGTTATCATGGCAACCATACGAGTTGACCGACCACAACGTGTGTGTGTGTGTGTGTGTGTCAGAAACACACACGCATTGAGTTAGAATTGTGCGATATATCCTGATCGAAATAGTGCCAAAAAGTACAATAAAATATTCGGAAATTTCTACTTGCGACGTTGCTCTCAGAATCCATTTGAACTTTAAAAGTTCCGAAAAATGGGGAACAACATATTTGGTCACCCCCCCCCCCTTCTCCTTCTCTAAATTTCTTCTGACGATGCTACTGATTTAAACTATATTTGAAGACGCAGAAAATTATAATATCTACTTCCCTCGTCATTTTCAATAGAAATATACCCGGAGTCTCCACTTAAGTTTTATTAATTATAATATAAACACCTTGACTTATTTGTCTGTTTATCTATCTGTCTCTGGGTAACGCTTGGCGAAATTCTGATGTTGAAATTGGCGGAATATTGCCAACATGGTGAAATTTCTTAAATGTTATCAAATTGACGAAAATGTCGTCAAACTGAAAAAAATGTAGCCAAATTGGTAAAAATGACGACTAATTGATGAAAATTTAATATTTTGGAAGAAATAAGAATCTACTATAAGAATAACCTATTTCTCCTTCTGTAACGCTTGGAGAAATTCTAGTGACGAATTTTGGCGTCATATCGCCAACTTGGCGAGACTTTTTAAATACTGTTAAATTGATGACGCTAAATCAATAAAAATGACGACTAATTGATGAAAATTCAATATCTTGGCAATAACATAACAAACGACTATACGAATATCCCATTTCTCGGTCCGTCCGAAATGCTTGGCGAAAAATTTGGCGGGATGTCGCAAACTTGGTGACTTTTTTAAATATTGCTACATTGACGAAAATATCGCCAAATTGATAAAAATAACGCTAAATGGGAGACAATGCTTTGCGAATTTTTAATTCAGTCATATGACGGACATACCTTCTAGTACATTCATATTCTATATATCATTACTTTCCTTATATACATAATGTATAAGGAAAGTATTGTGATGTGGTCGAAAATTCGAATTCGAGTTTTCGACGGGAGAGCACGTTTCAAGCATCCCTGATCACGAATCGAACATTTTTGAAGTGAGGTCTGTGTGTGTGTGTGTGTGTGTGTGATATATGCCGAATGTGTGTAAAATATGCCGAAATAGATGGTTGTGATATGATAATCACATATTTTATACATAACCCTGGGAAAAACGGGAATGTGTATTGTAATTTAAAATGTATACTATGTTTGTGATTTATGTAATAGCTAGGCCTTTGCACAGACGGAATTGGGATTTTTTGGCGCCGTTGGGTTGTATGCGCACTGACATGGATTGTAAATATTCAGAGATTTAATTGCAGCAAAATGTCAAAGTTGAGCTACAAATCTTTGAAAATTTATAGCCCTGTCAGGTGTGGCTCGCGTCGGGGTTTCGGTCCTTGGACCACCCGGTTGTAGAATGCCCTCTGGTTCTTGTGTTTGAGTGGAGCGCATAAAAAATGAGCGTCGCTTCAAAAACCAATGGTATGAAGCATTTTTGGGACCGCCTTTTTTATTGCGTTTTGGGAAACAGCGAATGGGAAGTGGGGACTTCCTCCCTGTATTTTTGTCGTTCCCCTTGTTTTAAAATTCTTGAAGTTTTTAGAAATGTAAAAATTCGTTAGTTGCTTTTCTGAGCTCGAGTAGAGAGCACTCCAAGTGCGTGGCACTTGTGGTTTTGTGAAGTCCAATCCGGCATGCATTTTGATGTATCTCTGACCCGGCATCCGCGATCCCTATCTCGGGCGGCAAATGCCTTTGCCGAGGAACCGATGTAGTGAGTCCGGTAAAGAAGGCGACTCGTAGCCAAGACGAGCCGAGCATAACTCAGCGCGAGGGCGCATTTTCTTCGCGCGGTGGCGACCAGAAAATGGAAGAATGTCGTCATGTTTTTATTTGGTTGCAGTACACACAGCTCTACCACCAAAACGGCGCGGTGTACGACCCTTTGCTCCTTTAGCTGCATTTAAGCCGTGGTAACTGTAATACTGTGTGTACGGAATATTGGCGGAGCATCAATCCAGGGCTCCTAAGCAGCAGCCAATCTCTACAAATAAAGTATCTGATCTCCTCTCTTTAGGTAAAACCTGTACGCATGCACACTCAAGAGCCGCTGGGATAAAGCCTAAGTTAAGAGGAGGAAAAGGAAAGTGAACAGTATGCCCATCGTCATTTGTTTTTGTTTGGTTGCAGTACAACACAGCTCTACCACTAAAACGGCGCGGTGTAGGACCTTTGCTCCTTTAGCTACATTTAAGCCGTGGTAACTGTAATACTGCGTGTAAGGAGTTTTTGCGAAGCATCAATCCAGGGCTCCTAAGCAGCAGACAATCTCTACAAAATATCTGATCATGAACTTCGGTGAAACCTGTACGCATGCTCACTCAAGAGCCGCTGGGACTAAACCGAAATTAAGAGGAGGAGAAGGAAAGTGGACAGTGTGCCTATCTCCAAAACAATACTTGGCAAAAATTTTCGTCACCTGATGATACGCAACCGTGTTTTCTCAGACTGGTAGTGTTTTCCATGAACTATTCAAATAAATGAACCAAACTTCAATTAAGCGTGCCACCCATTCCAACGTGCAGAGTTCAGCTACAGCACTCAGTGGAGTTCGTATGTAATGAAGGTATGAGAATTATATATTGATTTTAAAATGTGTATATGAATGTTTAAGCTAAATTTGTGTGAGCGAATAGTGTAAGGGCAAAGTTATGCTAAATGGGAGATTTGCAAAATTGAATATATATATATATTGTTTCCTTAACAAAAGTAATTAATTACAACTTTGGATGATAAATAAGATAAATATGCAAATTATTGCAAAATAAACTGTGCACCCTGAGGTCAAGCTTAGGTAAATTGGGAACTCATTTGTAATTGTGTATTTTGTATTTAATGTTTGAATTGAGATTTCATGTGTTTTGTAAATAAATTGTTAAGTGGCCACCAAAAAGGGAGTGATTAATTGTTTCAGCAAACGCAATGTACTTAGGTCCAATCGGACCCCACTATACTTTAACGCGCTTGAGCCTGGTGGAACTATTTGGTGAGTATCGGTAATGTAATTAAGTGTTTAATATTTATTGTATTTATGTGTAAAATCCACCTCACCACAATGGTTAACTCAATTTATTTGGATATTAATTTAATAATAATCCAAATCATATATAAAATGAAAATAATAAAATATATGAAGTATTAGTCTCCACTCGACGTACAATCATACAATCGTATTACAAAGTGTTTAGTTCAACTTGATCTTTTCACCATTATTTAACTGTGAAGGAAGTAAATTCATTGCATTATATAAGGAAAGTCATGTGCTGCCCACATTAGATTTGATTTTTTACTTTCCTTATATACATAATGTATAAGGAAAGTATTGTGATGTGGTCGAAAATTCGAATTCGAGTTTTCGACGGGAAAGCACGTTTCAAGCATCCCTGATCACGAATCGAACATTTTTGAAGTGAGGTCTGTGTGTGTGTGTGTGTGTGTGTGTGTGAAAGTATGTGTGTGTCTGTGTGAAAGTATGTGCGTGTGTGTGTCAGTGAGTTTGTGGAGACGATAACTGACGAATGAATGGATCGATTCGAACGAAATTTGGTACAAAAATCACAATCCGTGAATACTGGAAGCCTATTGTTTTTATACGCAATCGAATGTTCAGAACCCCCTACATTTTCGAGTGAAATTTTGGAAAAATCATCAAAAAATCAAAACCTTTAATAAAGTTACGCAAATAGACATTTCTTATGTAATTTTTCCTCAGAAAACGATTGACAAACTTTAGAACGCTAGCATGATCCGTTCTCGAGATACTGCACATTTTTCAAATAAATTTATCAAAAAATCCCATAAATTAAAAAAATATATTAACTGTTGAGAAACATGTTCACTTTTCATATGTGATATCCTGCGATAAATTTGGTGGCATCATTCTCGTGGATCTAGCTCGTTCCATTCATGAGAAAAGATACTTTGAGAAATACTTTTGTATTTGAACGCCAATAGTCATTTATCTGGTATAAGAATATCTTATTTCTCCGTCCATAACGCTTGGCGAGATTTTGGCGACAAATTTGGCGGAATGTCGCCAATTTGGCGACTTTTTAAATGTTGCCAAATTAACGAAAATCTCGCCAAATAGATAAAAATGACGCTAAATCAATGAAAATGACGACTAATTGAAGGAAATTCAATATCTTGGAAAGAATATAAGTATCTACTATAAGAATAACATTTTTTTTAACTCTAAAAGTAGTAAATTCTTTGCATTATATAAGGAAAGTCATGTGTTGCCCACATCAGATGTTTTTTTAGTTATTTTATGAAGCACGATTTTCATACAAATCGGTTCCTTAGCGATCAAAATATTATCACAGCGTTTCATCTTGACATCATAGGAAAGAGCAAAGTATCACTTATCAAATGAGTATTAACGATTAGTATTAGAATGCAAACTATGCTGTTCTAATAATGATTAAACAGACAAAAAGAAATTTATAAATTAAACTTATGCAATACAGTTTCGTGATAAATAAGCAACTGCACCGCCGATGCTGCTAGTGTACGATGTAAACATCAGCGCTGTTGTCATTTTCGAGATGATTTTTGAGATGCTCAGAAAAGGAGTGATATGAAAATCCGTTATAAAAGGTGAGATATTTCACTCAGTAAAGGAGTGGGCGCGGTAGCCCATTGGTTAGCGCGCTGGAATTGCACTCGGTAGGCCCGGGTTCGATTCCAGCCACTGCCAAAACTGCCGCCGTGTTCATGCGGAGTACGATCACGTTAAACATGTGGGTCCGAAAGTCCTTCCGAGCGGTTGGTGGTAGGGGAAGGAGGGTACGGTCCCTGCGGATGCCTCCCTCACTGGGTTCCGGTCTAAATTGGGTGGCACTTCCCGACCGTCCAAACAGTTACCTTACACCTTTCTGGTAGGTCGGAGGGTCTGGGTTTCAACAACAACAACTCAGTAAAGGAGTGATATGAAGATCGACTGCAAATCACTCTTGAAAAAGGAGTGAAATATTTCAGTATTTCTTTCAGGTGAAATATGCACCCTTTTCACGAGTGAAATGACCAAAAAAATCATTCTAAAAGAGTGATTACCGGTTTTTGGGTCTGTCACTCTCCCATAGAGTGACTTTCTCACTCCTTCCGAATTTAGAGTGTATAGTTTGGCAAAAATATGGGTGTAAATATTCACATTCTAACGAAAAAGCTCTTTTGAATTGAATATTTTCGATTTTCTGTCAATTTCGAACCAAATGTATGAAAATCGAGATTTTCGATTCCATTTTTTCTACGGTTTGCTATGGGGAACAGTGGAAGTTTGTGCGCTTCGTGGCAAATTAATGAGCGTGACTATACATGCGTTGAAACTTAAGGATTCGAATTAACATAAAGGTGGCAATGATTTTGATTCAAAAACAGACGATTTGAAAGTTGAGTGCTTTTGTATTATTTACTTAGAGGGTGTTTATTTTGAACCCGGGCAATTAATTCCAGTACAAAATAAAATAATATTTTTGTTTGTCTGTTTGTTTGAGCGCTGTAGTGGAAAATTGAAGCCACCTTATAGGTATGAAATTCGGCACAGTGATTGTTCAAACCAGGTCTTGATATATCTCGCAGCGCCTTTTCATAATTGGAATTAGTTTTCTAGTTATTTTATTTTGAAGTGCAATTTTGAGCGATTTTTGCACAAATCGAAGCGATTTCCATAGCGATTAAAATTATTGTCATATCTAAATTTATTGTTAAAAGTATTATATGATATTTTCATAAAATTATTATCAAATTATATAAATTATTGAATTATTATCAGATTACATAAATTATTGAATTATTATCAAATTATATAAGTTATTGAATTATTATCAAGTTATATAAATTATTGAATTATTATCAATTCCCATTTTAATACTATTTGAAAGATCGCAAGCAGCATTTTCCAACGATATTTCAGTTGAATACGAAGACAATTCCTTCATATTTATTTATTTTTTAATACATCGAAATACGAGTTTTATAGGCCATTTCATTTTTATTTCGTGCATCATTTTCGTGAGACTATTTAATATGACTTCAAGTATATCAATTATTTAGGTTAACAAAAATATTTTTATTAACTGTGTTTTGAAAGGTTAATTAGATTCTCTAAGCGTCCGATCACTAGTACGAGTAGTATCATAAAGATAAAAAAACAACAAAACTATTTTCTTCAAAGTGCCACACCTCTGCATTTTGAAATAAAACTATAGGTGTGTTTAAACTACAGGGACCATTTATGCGGGTTTTCTTATTTTTTCCAGTTACTGCATTTTCATGATTTCAATTCCAGTTTATTCCCAGTTCCTTGCGATTCCAAAGTGCTGTCACCAAAAAAATCTTTATCAACAGCAGAAAACTGCGAATCCACACATCTTTTCTCCATTACAAACAAAAACAGGAATCTTTATTTCCTCAGAAACACCTAAAAAAATCGAAATTTATATAGTGTGCAAGCTCTGTATATACTTTTTACCCCCTCCCCCCTCACAAACACAGCGATCTCTTTTGTCATGCTTCCTGGAAAACATTCTCACGCTTTGCAGCATTCGAAAAGCGAATTTCGTTCGAATTCGTGAAAGGGGTGGGTGCTTCTATTCATTTTATACATTACTTTGGTCGGAAGGAACTTTTCAAAAGGAGGAAAGGGCCTGTTTCCGAGCTCCCCAATAGAAATTCCGCTTCATTAAAATCTGTAATTAGCTAACGGACGTAACTGCAACCGTGTTTTCCATAGAATTAACACATTTTCAGAAATGTATTAATTCTATGGTATATGTAATACATTCTTATGAAATGTATTAATTCTATTTAAAATAATTCATTTAACCATTATATGTATATTATATTTGTTTTCTTTTCATAATAAGTGTTAGAAAAATTCTGATAAAATTAGGCTTTATTATTAGTTTGAACCATCTAATCTAACATAAGAAATGCCAATGTCTCTGTATTTCACGGAAAATGACGAAACACGCCAATTTGGCGAAATATCACCAAATTGGCCTGTTTTTGAAAATGTCGCCGAATTGGTAATAACTCTATATATCTGAAAATTAAATTAATTTCTATAAATTCTTTACGCCATATATATATATATATATATATATATATATATATATATATTTTTTTTTTTTTTTCAAAATGAAAAGAGGTATGGATGGAAGCAATGTACCAAAAGATGGCCGGAGGGGGGGGGGTTGTGACCCCCTCACCCCGGTTAAGCATACTTTGCGTCGCGACAACACTCCCGGAGAACCGGTACATTGCAAAATAGAATACGAATGTATCAAGTTTTAAGATGAAAACCAGACATTATACACAAACAAATATAAGAGAGAATTGTTGAGATCCAGCCATATCAAAAATCACTAACAGTAAATGTTTGAAATATGTTCACTAGTATAAATGAGCAAAACTACATAGCTTCTACTTAAAGAAGACTTTAAATACTGACACTTAATAGGACAATAATAACAAATTCTATCTCTAAAACCATTTACCTCAATGACAGTTAATATTATCGTACATGTAGATGTACATCTTGTATACCGTATCATATCAGATGAAACAAATCTTCCATACCGTATTACACAATAGACCCTATTCAAGAGGTCCCATATCAGATATCACTACGCTTTACCTGTGACTATCCAGTTTGTATATTGCCATCAATTCTATTTAAATATAATCGATAACAATCGGTTACAGTTATTTTATAAAATTTGTAGATAATGTTACATAAAAAACTCTTAGGAAAACCTTGTGATATGGGGTTTTGTAGGAAACGAAAGTCGCATAAATATCGATCTTCCTTTTTACTGTTTATTCTCTGACTACGCATTAATTGCCCCATATAATATTTCTAAAAACATTTTTGTGCATACATGAGTTCCAGTGTATGATATAATTGATTTTGAAGTGGAAGTCGTTGCGTTTATCGTACAAACAGAAACCAGTAGAACCACCTGGTTGTTGGTATATTGTTAGATCCAGAGAATTTAGACTTTTGTTGACATTGTATGGTGTTTCAGTAAGTTTTAAATGCTGTGGATAGAAAGTAAAATCCATCTGATATGCTTCACATGGATACGCTATTAAAATGTCGTCAACGTAGCGAATGAACAGGATTTCGTTTAATATATGTGTTCCATCTTCATATTTATTCAAATATATATCAGCAAGTATTGATGAACAACCACCACCCATGGGTATACCATGTAATTGTTTAAAATAAGATGTGCCATCAAACAGTACAGTTTCGAATAATTTGTTTCATCTGGTATGATACGGTATACAAGATGTACATCTACATGTATGATAATATTAACTGTCATTGAGGTAAATGGTTTTAGAGATAGAATTTGTTATTATTGTCCTATTAAGTGTCAATATTTAAAGTCTTCTTTAAGTAGAAGCTATGTAGTTTTGCTCATTTATACTAGTGAACATATTTCAAACATTTACTGTTAGTGATTTTTGATATGGCTGGATCTCCACAATTCTCTCTTATATTTGTTTGTGTATAATGTCTGGTTTTCATCTTAAAACTTGATACATTCGTATTCTATTTTGCAATGTACCGGCTCTCCTGGAGTGTTGTCGCGACGCAAAGTATGCTTAACCGGGGTGAGGGGGTCACAACCCCCCCCGGCCATCTTTTGGTACATTGCTTCCATCCATACCTCTTTTCATTTTGAAAATATTTTTAATCCTCTTTTTAGTGCAGCTTTGCGCCTTTTAAGTGTGATTTCTGATAAATTTATTATATTATATTTCACGGTATTTTCATATTATATATATATATATATATATATATATATATATATATATATATATATCATCTTATATTAGCCAGACATCACCTTTCTCTTGTATTAATAATACTTTTATTTTTACATCCTTTTCAACTTCAGCCTTACTATTATTAGCCCCACTTTTTTGTAGCTCTTTTTGTATATTATTACCTTTTCTTACCTCTTCGCATTACTGTTTTTCATTTCTTACAAATGGCAACAGTAGATCATTTCTTTTTTTTTTGCGAATGGCAACACTGGTCTCTTCATTCAGGGTTCCAGGGTTCGACTGGTTCGGACATATGCTGTGCTTTTTCCAGGTATTCATGTTTTCTTTTATTTTTCCTTCTTTATGTACGTTGTCCAAGTAGAAATAGTTTATAGATATAATCTATCTATTTCTTCAGAAACATACATTTTTTGTGTTTGCTTCGTCCAAATACTTGGACCAGAAGAAGAGTTTTGCGAAGTTAATAAGTCCATTTTTTAAGGCCTAGTCCTTGTTCACATGTATAGCAATAATGCTTGATTTTTTATGTTTTTCTATAATCGTTTCCATACCATTGCAATTTGTTGATTTTCTTTAACTTGATGACTCGTAATTTGTATTTTTTTTCATTTGATTGAAGATTTGCTGTTTTATACTTTAATTTTGTGGGTGTTTTAGAAAGTTAGGTTTATCGAGTTGCAGCTTCTCACTTTTCTTTCATTGAACTTTCAATCTATTTTATATATATATATATATATATATATATATATATATATATATATATATATATATATATATATATATATATATATATATATATATATATCTATATATATATATATATATATATATATATATCTATATATATATATATATATATATATATATATCTATATATATATATATATATATCTATATATATATCTATATATATATATATATATCTATATATATATCTATATATATATATATATATCTATATATATCTATATATATATATATATCTATATATATATCTATATATATATATATCTATATATATATATATATATAGATATATATATCTATATCTATATATATATATATATATATATATATATATAGATATAGATATATATATCTATATATATATAGATATATATATCTATATATATATATATATAGATATATATATCTATATATATATATATATATAGATATATATATATCTATATATATATATATATAGGTATATATATCTATATATATATATATATATAGATATATATATCTATATATATATATATATATATAGATATATATATCTATATATATATATATATATAGATATATATATCTATATATATATATATATAGATATATATATCTATATATATGTCCAAGTAGAAATAGTTTATAGATATAATCTATCTATTTCTTCAGAAACATACATTTTTGTGTTTGCTTCTACAAAAAACTTGGACATGATTAGATTTTTGTATAGGTTAACAATTCATGATTTAGGCTTAGAGCCTCGTCCACGTGTAAGGCGTTTGTGCTTGATTTCGTTTGTTATACTTATTTCGATTCCATACCTTTGTATTATATAATTTTTATTGACTTGTTGATTCGATATTTATTTTATTTATTTTTTTTCCATTTGCTTGAGGATTAGTTGATTTTTACTTTTGTTTTGTATGCCAGTTAGATAGTTGAATTTAGTTTAAGTTTTTCTTTTTTTGTTTCCATACCTTTTAATTTGGTTGATTTTCTGTAACTTGAAAGCTTGTGTTTTGTATTTTTTATCCATTTGATTGATGATTTGCTGTATTATATTTTATTCTGTGGGTGTTTTAAAAAGTTAGGTTTATCGTGTTACATCTTCTTACTTTTCGTTCATTGGATTTTCAAACTTCTATTATTATATATATATATATATATATATATATATATATATATATAGATATATATATATATATATATATATATATATATATAGATATATATATCTATCTATATATATATATATATAGATATATATATATAGATATAGATATATATAGATATAGATATATATCTATATATATATATCTATATATATAGATATCTATATCTATATATATATATATGTATATTTATATATATATATGTATATTTCTATATATATGTATATTTCTATATATATATATATGTATATTTATATATATATATATATATATGTATATTTATATATATATATATATATATATTTATATATATATATATATATATATATATATATATATATATATATATATATGTATATTTATATATATATATATATATATATATGTATATTTATATATATATATATATATATATATATATGTATATTTATATATATATATATATATATATATATATATATATATATATATATATATATACTTGATTCTTTGTATATATATTTGCGCTTTATATACTTGGTTAATTAAGTGTCACGGCAGTGATGAGAGGCGAAGGTATTCAAGATACATATCCTATACCTCTAAAGTAGTAGTGGCTAAAATAATTTGAGATGGCCCATTTGAAAGGTTTCTGTAGTAGTCTAGAAAATTATTCCAAAGTCGCATGGTTGCATCTTCAACAGCGGGAAAGATACAGCCTTTTGAATTTATGTGTTTATAAGTTAAGAAAAGAATGTAGTTATACGTTAGACTAGTATAATAAAGTAAACATATATTTGAACTCCCTCAAAGCGTTATACTTTTGCATCTTTAAAGAAGCGTTTAGATTATAGGTGGTCATTTTTACGGTTTTTCATTTTACTGTTTATATTTTGACTGAGTTTTCGTAATTTCAACTCCAATTTATTAGCCATACATTGCGATGCTAAAATACTGTCAACAAAAGAGCTTATTCATCAGCAGAAAACTTCGAAATTCGTGTCTTTTTTCTCTTGTTCAAATGAAAAATAAAATATTTATTCCCCTGAGAAATGCTTAAAAAATTAATAATTTATAAAGTGTGCGAGCTCTGAACTTATTTTATTTTTTCAAACGTACAGATCTCTTTCGTCATACTTCCTGGGAAACCTCTTTCCGCTTTGTAGCATTCGAAATGAGAGTATCCTTCGAATTCGCGAAAGGGCTGTTTACATTCCGGAGGATTCTAGCAATAAATGACTTTTTATAAGGAATAAACAGGCGTGTATGCGATCTCTTCAGCGAAAAATTCCACTTTATTAAAATCCTTAATTGGTTGGAACTCATATTTCATTCAGTAAACTATTAACTTATCTTATCACCTGTTTCAAGAACTGTGAAACTCACTATAGTTTGAATCAAGAATATTAAATAATTAATTCCCACGAAGCAACAAGGATTATTAAAATAAATGAAATGAAATCATCCGCAATATTGAAGTTGCAGTGGGTGATTTTTCGCCAAATTGATCGCCAAGTGGGACAAATAGGGAAAATAGATTTTAGGGGGGGGGGGGGGAGGGCGTCAACTTTATTTTGAAAGAAATTCATCTGCACATTTAAAATAGTGTTCATTTGTACGGCTTTTCAGAATATTGCTCCGCATTTGCAGTTTGGGGATATCAGACTTTGTTTATTTCCCATTCAATGCAACTGCAAACTATTGCCAACAAAAGAGCTAGCTTTATCAGCAATAACAACAACAAAGAATTTGAGTCTACGCATCTCTATTTTCCATCCCTAACAAACACTACAATATTTATTCTCTTAGAAATATCTAGAAAAAATTTCGGAATTCATATAGTGCGAATGTTTTATTTTTTTAGTTTACAAACATTCTCTATTGTCGTGTTTCCTGAAAATATCCCCACGCTTTGCAGCATTTGAAAAGCGGATTTCGTTCCGAATTCGGGAAAAAGGCGTTTCCGTTCATTTTCCGGATTACTTAGGGGCGGAAAGGGCTTTTCTAAAGGAGGTGCAGTGTGATTTCGTGGCTACGCCATGGATCTTCTGTCCTATTAAAATTTATAATTAGTTGAGAAAACTAAATTCAGCCGTGTTTTAATTAAGATGCGTTTATAGTTTTAGAAGCTATGTTATGTCCGTCAAGTGACACGGTGCACAAAGTTGCATTGCTAATTCTTCAAAAATTGTTTAACTAAATACCTAGTTAAACAGGTATCGATTATCGGTAACTTTGCTTTTTCCTTTCCTAAAAAATCTCGATATAATTTTCCAAAACACGGTTTAACAAATGGCAAGACAACAAGATTATGTTTAATGGAAAAGTTTAACGATTGCCCAGTTGAACAAAAGCCTCGATTAAATCAAATGAAACAGCTCATGAAAATGTAAATGAATATCGGAAAATTTTATTCACTGTAATGATTGTAATATATTAACATCTTCGGTAAATCGGGTTTTACTATTGAATCAGTCTGTCTGAAAAAAAAAAATGCTCTTGTATTTCGTGTGGTAGTAATTGCATGAAAAATTTCCAATGAATTGCTCAAAATTCTGGTCGGAAGAAGAGTGGAGTAGTTAATACTTACTACCAAAATATCAGGAATCAAACCGCAGGGCGAGAGTTCAATCCTCAATTCCAAATGTGTTCGTAGGCTGCTCGAGATAGCGATCTGTGGTTCCCTTAGTTAGCATATAATATAATTACGGTTTAGTTTTCAACAGAAAACACTGCACAAAATAATCTGTTCCTTAGTTGAATCGTAATATTTGGCTTCTGCCTAGAATATATCTCTTTTCCATCTCTTTGAATGGATAGGGTGTTGATTCTCCTTCAGATAACATTAAACTTCACGTGCAAGGTTCTTTTTAGATTTCGTAGGATTTAGCGTAAATATTACGCACATATTCTTAGAAAGTTCTCCTTGAAAGGCATCTCCTTTTGTGACAAGTCTATAAATCCCCATTCTTAATTAATATATTTCCCTGCTACAAATTCCTTCCAAACTTTCACACACATGTACACTGGCAGACTTACTAGTTTTTCAGAAAATTTTCATTAGCGTTAGTGAGTTGTTTCGAGAATGTTTGATTCGAGTTATGTAAGTTGTCTCACAACACTAAAAATATAATAAAATACAAGGGTGCCTAAAATTAAATTCCAAAAGGCAGTTTTGAATGAAAAGGAAGCCAGTGAATTAAACGTTATCACATTTACGTTTTACGGAAATTATAGTTCCGCAGTGACATATTGCGTTATAAATCTGTTCAACATTCAAAATAAGATCGCATACTGAATTGCAACAGGACGCACAGGTGCTATTGCTCATTTTTAGAGCATGTAAAAAACGATTCGATGAATGCAATTTCTTTCTTTATGTCTCGTGCACGTTTATTCGACTCAGTACATTGGATGACTATAGGAAGACTGGAGGCCGGCCAGTCCCAGGTCCATGCCTTTTCTTTCTTCCCCAACCGTCCGATCTACCCGAATGTGTTAGCAATAGACTTCCATGACCGTTTCCATCATAGCACGGTTCGCTTTTACGACTTAGTGCAGTTTAGTGTGTGACCAGGAAATAGCAAGAGACTTGAAAATCAAAATATTTTTTACTCCAGAGTGGCTTTAAGATTATGGAAGTAATTTCAAAACATCGATAGGCAGTCACAAAGAACTGATTCGAGTCGTTTAAGGCTCATACCTCGTAATGACCGTTATGTTGCTTTAACAGCGAGAGGTCACCGGGTCTATACAGCTAAGCAACTGTTTGCAGAAATCTCTGTTGCAATTATTGTATCACGGCAAACTGTATATCGTAGCCTTCGTGGGAGTGGCCTGTATGCCAATAGACCCATGACTTATTCCCCGAACTTCACATCATAATGAAGCTTTCTTGATCTAGTACAGGCAGCATTGTACCTGAATCCAAATAGACTAGGCCAGTGTTCTTTTTTTTAGATGAGAAGAGATAAGTTTGTAGACTGATGTACGGCAGGATTTCGTTGGAGGAAACAAGAAACATGCAACAGTACTTCCAACGCCATAAGATTATTTGGAGCTTGTGGTTTGCTGGTTTGGGATAGTGTAATAATTAACCACTGCATACTATTTCACGTGTTCAGCAGACACTCTGAATGCTGTGAGTTATCGGGATGAGTTCTCCGAGCTTTTGTTATACTTTTACAGGGTGCTTTTGGTCCTTATTTAACACCAATAACTTTAGATCTTATCGGGCTACCTTTGTCAACGATTTCCTTGATATCGAGGATATTTGGAGGATGATATTTTTGTATAAAATAGAACATATTCTTTTGAACACATTTTTATTTGTACATACGCAAAAGATGCATATATTCTTTTGTTGTAACACAGTGCGTCTTTACCTTGTGTCTTTATATACCAAAATTGGTACACTATATTTTATTGCGTAGTTTATTCTCCCCTTTTGGACTTTTATTTTGGATACCAGTGTGTTATTTAGAATTTTCGATTATATTATTTATGCAAACCATGTATACTATGTATTTGGGAACTGCACTGAAAAAAAAAGTTCATATTCAAAATGTTAAAGGTTTTTACAATGTATATTGTTACACTATATTTCTTTTTCCATGAGATGACAATGTGATGCCAACAAAAGAGAGAACTTCGAATTTGCATACCGAACAAATACAGGAACATTTATTCCCCCAGAAATACGTACCTAAAAAGTCTAACAATCATATAGTGGGAGCAAGTTTTGTGGGTTTTTCTGTTCGACAAATAGAGATATATTTTCGATAACTATCTCACGTTTTGCAACATTCGAAAAGTGGATTTTGTTCAAATTTACGAAAGGATGTTGCTTTTACCCATTTTCCGAATTAGTTGAGACGTAAGGGGGCTTTTCAGAAGGAGATACAATTTATGTTTTAGAGCTTCCTAATACTTCTTCCGCCTCGTTAAAATGTATAATTAGTTAACGGACATAACTGCAGTCATATTTTGGTGGAATAAAGGTACACTGTCGTCAGAAATGTTTCGCGTTTAATTTTCTTCGGTTAATTACGATTTGTCAGAGACAGGATCGGAGAAAATGTCATTTTTATCTGTTTAAGTAGCTGACAAATAGTAGGAAATTTATTTCTTTACACTGCTGTTGCTGACAAACTTAAATCTTTGTGCATTCAAGCATAACAGTAATCTTTGTGCAGATTCAAACATAACAGTAAATATATCTGAAACGACTTTTCATGCCAGGCTTTCAAATTAAAAATAAATTTAAGCTAGTTGTCGTCTGCGAATAATTTGAAAGATAAGATAGAAAATATGTTCCGAAACAGTTTTGTTTTTTTGCAAAGTTTGACTTATCCTTTCCCTGTTACCTATTTTTGGAAGATTACTGCCAAAATTGTGTTGTGTCCAACACATAACTTTTCTACAGATTGACAATTCACATATTGGAGGGCATAATAACGGAAATTAATAAATCTACTGTTGTTGATCAAAATAAAGATTCCCAGAATGTCACGGATTCTTGAGATTGATTTTCTCCCGATATTAAACTACTCAGGGTCCCAGGGAAGTCTTTATAAGCACCTATATAACCTCAGAAGGAAAGATTATTGAGTGTACACGTTAGGTCTATCTATAGTAAAGCGATTATGTCTCAACGAATAACAGGGATTC
Organism: Amaurobius ferox; assembly: GCA_951213105.1. NCBI lineage: Eukaryota > Metazoa > Arthropoda > Arachnida > Araneae > Amaurobiidae > Amaurobius > Amaurobius ferox. The sequence goes on from OX578143.1 coordinate 21,014,970, forward strand.
CAGTGCCCTTAACGGAGAAGTTAGGAACAGGGCAACAAAGCAAGATAGAAAAAAGATGTCGAAGTTGTAGACCAATTCCAAATGAGTGGTGTTACGATGTATCCTCTGAAAACGCGGGTGTACTCTAAAGATACAAGAATGAGTCCAAATTTCTGGATAACTAACACTTTTACTTAAAATTATATAATAAGCGTAAACAAGAACAATATACGGCGACGTTCGATAACTATCTTACAAAATCATTAACAACTGTCAGATACCACGAAACCGCAATTAAATGCTCAGCTGATTTAAAAAATAGCGGATACTATTATTAAAACGTATCTCACAATTCAATATAGCTTTCATTACGCCAACTACTCTCCAACTGAGCGACGGCACTTCTTATAAACTCTCCCTTAGAAACTTTGAGAAGGGTTCATATCTCCAATAATATTTGTTATTTCGAGAATGTTCTATATTACACTACCCAACTCAGAAAATGCAACACCATGAAAGAGCAAATATAGTGTGCTGATAAAGGACACACAGACAGAAATGGTATATATAAATAAGTGATGTTAATTTCAGAAGGATAATGCAATACAGTAATGACAGAGGGTGGTGAGTAAGCAGTAGGATCTCCTCTCGCGGCGATAAAGACAGCAATCCTTCGAGTGACAGATGCAAGGGGTGTGCGGAGAGTTTCCTAAGGGATGGATGACCTTATGCCTTCAACCATCCTCTACAGGTCGCCCCTGTTCGAGGTGGGGGCAAGACAGTCAAACGACGGCCAATCACGCCCCATACATGCTCGATGGGGGAGAGATCTGGAGACAGCAGAGGCCAAGGAAGCACCTGGGTACCTTGCAAGGCTTGTCTGATGATGGTTGCAGTGTGCGGTTCGCGCGTTATTGTGATGGAAAACAGCATTTTGCAACCGCTGAAGGTACCAGTTCAGGTACAGTATGCAGTGCTACCGGCTGCAGCACCTCATCCACATATCGTCGTACAGTCATTGTGCCACTGATACGAACCAGAGGTGACCGTCTATCGAAGCTGATTGCACTCCAAACCATGATGCCGCGCTGTCGAACAGTATGGTGTTCAACAGTTACAGCAGAATTGGATCTGTTTCCACATCGTCTTCAGACTCTTACACGGCGAGTGTCATTCGACAAACAGAACCGAGACTCGTTGCTTAACACTATTCTGTTCCATTCAGTCGTCCAAGAGGGTCGGGCCCGACACCATTGCAATCTCTGACGTCGGTGTCTTGTGGTCAGTGGCAGTCTTTGTAAAGGACGGTTTGAGCGCAAGCCGCTTTCGGCTAATCGTCGAGAAACTGTTTTCGCTGATATTAGAACATCCAATGCACCCAGCAAATTCTGCAGAATGTCGGCAGTCGTCGTTTGTGTGGCCGCCACCACATGTCTTCGAATGCGTCGATTAACGCGTGCTAACGTACGTCTGGATGGACCTGTACCACTGCGACGATTCACATGCCCTTCTTCAATCCATCTTCTCCAAATCCTTTGCACAGTGGACGCATCTACGCATGTTTCAGCGGCGATACGCCGGTACGACCACCCAGCCGTACTCAGGCCTAAAACGAATCCCCTCGCACTATCGTCCAAATGAGGAAACGGACTTCGGCGTCGTTGGCCAGGCATCTCTTTAGCAACACATGTCTTCTGAAACGAAAAACAGCCCGGGAAACGAGTTTCCGTAGGAGACAGACAGTAACAACTCTTGGTTCATCTGCCGTTTCTATCCCTTTTATTCCGCGCTCGAATCACGTGACCTACTTGCATTTCAAATCATTTGCATACATCGGCCAGCTGCTTTTGTATCGCAATTTGCATAATTGTGCGGCAAAAGCTTCATGGTGTTGCATTTTCTATGTCTGGTATAGTGTATATTCGAAAAGTTGGGGATAAATCGACAAATCTGGAAACTTCGCATTGATATTCAAAATATGGCAACCCTACTTTCAAGTAATAGAAATGGCCGCATGTAAAGGTGTTTTTTTCTCGAATAGAAGCAAATATCCGCTACGCATTATTTGAATAGAGGCTAAGCATAGTTAAACATTTTACATATTCGTAACAGTTGGAATTGACATCGGGAATGAAAATGTGTACATGGAAGGCAATAAATACCAGGACATTTTTAGCAGATTTTACAGATTCTTGTGTACGTAAGTGTTGTTTATTGTATCATTTCTGAATATGAAGACAAATCGCCTATAACCATATTGTCAGGACCGACTGAGCGAAATTGGGACCCGGGTAAACATTCGTCCGGGGCCCCGAAGGGGACTCTGCATGTTACGTCGATTGAACTAATCATACTATATTTCATCTGAAGCGCTCAATTCGCTCAAAGGGTTGTTGTTGAGACCCAGACCGTCCGACCTACCAGAAAGGTGTAAGGTAACTGTTTGGACGGCCGGGAAGTGCCACCCAATTTAGACCGGAACCCAGTGGGGGAGGCATCCACAGGGACCGTACCTCCTTCCCCTACCACCAACCTCTCGGAAGGACTTGCGGACCCACATGTTTAACGTGATCGTACTCCGCATGAACACGGCGGCAGTTGTGGCAGCGTGCAAATCCAGCGCGCAAACCACCGGGCTACCGCGCCCGAAATGTGCCAACAACACGCGGTGTTCCCAGGTGGTCACCCACCCAAGTACTAACCGCGCCAGATGCTGCTTGACTTCGGTGATCTAACGAGAACTAGTGTTTTCAGCAATGTACGGCCGTTGGCTCATTCGCTCAAAGGGTATGAAGTTTGTCATATATTCATAACATATACAGCTGACTAAAAGAGGAATTACATAGCCAAACTGCTAAAAAAAAGAAACTTGGAAATTTTCATTCGCTTGGAATTTTATATATGAATAATGAGAAAAATCTAAAATCTGGGAAGTTTTTTCGAAAAATTTATAAATCTCAATATTTTGTTTCAATATTCCTCCTCGAGAATAACTAGATACACAAAATTCGTTTTTATACCATCCTGTTCCGACAAAAAAAGTATCCTAAGTGTTCTTAATTAACTTTATTGGTGTACAATCCACCGATGACATATTTTAATTCATAGTTATAGCAGACGATATTTTTTATAATTCAGTTTTTTAGGCATTTTCTAATTCCTATTTTAACCGCATTAACAGAGTTACGCTTCCGATACCAAAATCGTCTGATCATTTTCTTGTGAGGAAACTGTTGGAAATATAAATGATTGATTGTTAGATTAAAATGTCTAAAAACGTTGAAAATAAAGCTACATACAGTTATTGTTCATGAAATAGTGTTCAGACTACAATTTCCATGTTAACAAACCTACAAAATGTGTGCCACTTTCGTGCTTAAATTTGAAGAGGTGTTTGATATACTTTTATCGTAGTATCAGAATATTGTTACGACGTGAACTCTGGAATGAGTGGTGCATTCTCAGAGGATATGAGTTTCAATTTCTGTATAATTAACGCTTTATTAAAAGCACTAGTAACCGTAAACAGGAACAATATACAGCTGTAATACCTCTGTAGCTATCTTACAAGATCACAAAACAGCTGTCAATTACAGTAAAACATCCATTAAAAGCTCAACTGATTCACGAAGCTGAAGATTATATTCTCAAGATACTGGAGAATTTACAATTCACTTTGACTCATATCACGTGAATTTGTTTCAACTGAACGTCGACCAGCTTATATATCCTTTGTGGAAAGTTCTAGAAAAACCATGTAACTTGAGAAATTCATAATCAAGCTACAAAATTCGAGCAATCTCCAAAACTCGCCAACACATTCCAAGTTGGTGACAAATTTCGCTAAATTTGTAAAGCGATTCGGATCTTCAAACAATAACAGTGGTTGCCAGTAAATTTTGTTTTTCCTTCGGGATAGGCAAAATGCCGCGAAGACTGGTTTGGTATTGGTAAGACTACTTTATACAATAGCATAAGGAAATAGAATATAGGAGCAAACATTGACAATTATTTTATTTTGGGAACAGTCCTGGAAAATTAAGAGTCGTCTCCTTTATACATCGTCTCCATTATACTCGTATAGTCGTCTCCTTTATACTCGTATCTGTGCTAATAGAGTATCTTTTTTATGTAAATAAAAAGTTCTGAAAATCAACAAACGTTTTCAAAAAGTAGTTTCAATTAATTGTCTAGAAATAAAAAATATCAAAGTTCTGATAAGGAACCAACTACACACATCACTCTGGCTTTCTAAATAAATTTAATCCTTTATATGCATCCCGCTTCCTAAAATATTATCAAGCTTTGGAGCTTCTCAACAGTCAACTTTATTCGAATTCGAACGAAGTATGAGGTCGTTTCATTTCAAAGAACATTCTGTCCAGAAAGGAACTTTTCGAGGAGGAGTGTTTAAAAGTTTGTCTTCTTGATAAGGCGTATTATTTAGACGCGCTTTTTTAGATGTGATTTGAATATCAAGCACCATAAATGAAAACAGAATTGAATTTGAAAAAAAAATTCTGCGTGCGAGATAGATAACAAATATTTGAAATTTGTTATCTATGGCACACATAATTTTTAATCTGAGATGCGTAAATATGTTCTTATATTAATCAAATTATATAATTTTCCCTTTTCGGTATGTACAGCGAGTCGAAAATAAATGGTTGACCCTGTGTTTGCTTCTACTTCGACCCAGACCGTTCGACCTACCCGAAGGTGTAAGGTATCTGTTTGTGTCACCCAATTTTGACCGGAACCCAGTTGGGGAGGGGGCATCCGCAGGGGCCATACACTTTGTCCCCTACTATTAACATTTCGAAAGGACTTATATATTCTCATATTTAACATGCTCGTACTCCGCGTGAACACTGGAACAGTTTGGGAAGAACTGGGAATCGAACTCGGGTCGTTCAAACAAGGCTGTTCACTAGGCTGTCTCACTCGCTATGACTCTGTTTGTAGTCACGATATCACTTGAACAAGTTGCGTGATTCAAATGAAATTGTGTAGGACTTCGATACAATTATTAAACATAGCCCATTGATTGTCATTGATATTGAACTAAGGGAAAGTTTGAAATTTTTAATAAACTTTTAATGTGAATAACATCTATGGTCAAGGTACCCTGCTGAAATCGGAGCGTTATGAAAATGAAAACACTTTGGACGTTTATATTTCCGAACCTAATAGGCAGAAATATAAAAAAGTTATACTTGGTTTTGTCAAAAATAGCATACATTTACGAAATTATAAAAAATAATTTCGATAATTTAACATTTTAACCTATTATTATTCGAAAACAAATAAAGTTTTTGTCCTAGGAGGAGCTGGAGCAGCCCACTAAGGATATCCACTTCCATTTCTTTTTCCATTTTCTGTTCTAAAATTTTCATTTTTCTTGAAACATTTATTTCTCAAGATGGGCTATAAAATAGTACGAAGATGGTAATTGATATGAATTGAGCATCAAACTCTGGAGGAGGTAGGGTGGTTCATTAAGACCTTCCACTTAAGCTTAACAATTTTTGCTTGAAACATCTATGCCTCAGAATTGAATATAAATAGAGATTAGATGATGACTGATAAGAATTTAGCATTATATCCCGGAGGGAAATTTATTAAGGATTTCTATTTCTGGTGCTAGAGATATCACTCCCGATTGAAATATTTATAGTTTTCATGCAAAAAAAATTTTTTTTAGGATGATATATAGATGATGACTGATATGGATTGAACAAGTATTTTTGAAAGGGGTAGGGGTAGGGTTTTTAAGAATTTCAACTTTTAGTTCTTTTCCACTTATGGCTCAAAAATTTTCTTTGAAACATCTATTTCTCAAGATCGGCTACAGATAGAGCTTAGTGATGACTGATATGAATTTAGCATTAAATTCTTAAGTGGAAATTTCATTCATTGAGGATTTGCATTTTCAGTTATTTTCTCAATTCCGGTTCACATTTTTCCATTTTCCTTGAAACCTATTTCTCAGAAACGGCTATGGATAGAACTTAAAAGATGACTGATGCGAACTCAGCATTTAATTTCGTATATTGTAGGGGATTCACTAAGGAAATTCTGTTTTTTTCCACTTTCGATTTAAAAATCGCTCTTGAAATATATACACTACGCGACATAGAAAATGCAACACCATGAAGATTTGGTCATATAATTATGCACATTGCGAGACAAACGCAGCTGGCTGATGTATGCAAATGATCTGAAATATAAATAGGTCACATGATTAGAGAGCGGGATAAAAGGGATGGAATCGAGCGATGAGCCAACAGTTGTTACTTCTTCTTCGACCCAGACCGCCCGACCTACCAGAAAGGTGTAAGGTATCTGTTTGGACGGCCGGGAAGTGCCACCCAATTTAGACCGGAACCCAGTGGGGGAGGCATCCACAGGGACCGTACCCTCCTTCCCCTACCACCAACCTCTCGGAAAGACTTACGGACCCACATGTTTAACGTGATCGTACTCTGCGTGAGCACGGCGGCAGTTTGGGCAGCGGCGGGAATCGAACCCGGGACTACCGAGTGCAACCTCCGCGAGCTAACCACAGGGCTACCGCGCCCACAACAGTTGTTACTGTATGTCGCCTACGAAAACCCCTTTTCTGAGCTGTTTTTCGTTTCAGAAGACACATGTTGTTGAAGAGATGCCTCACCAACGCCGCCGAAGTCTGTGTCAACATTTAGATGATCGTGCAAGGGGATTTATTTTAGGCTTACTTACGGCCGGGTGCTCGCACCGGCGGGCGTATCGCCACTGAAACACGCGTAGATGTGACCACTGTGTAATGGATTTGGAGAAGATGGATTGAAGAAGGGCATGTGAATCATCGCAGTGGTACAGGGCCATCCAGACATATGTTAGCACGCGTTGATCGACGCATTCGAAGGCATGCGGGGGCGGCCTTACAAACGTAGACTGGCGACATTCTGCAGAATTTGCAGGGTACATTGAATGTTCCAATATCAGCCGAAACAGTTTTTTGACGATTGGTCGAAAGCGGTTTTCAAACCGTCCTTTACGAAGACTGCCATTGACAACAAGACACCGACGTGCAATGGTGTCGGGCTCGAGCCTCTTAGATGACTGAATGGAACAGGATAGTGTTCAGCAATGAGTTTTGGCTCTGTTTGTCGAATGACAGTCACCGTGTGAGAGTCTGGAGGCGATGTGGAAATAGATCCAATCCTGCTGCGACTGTTGAATGCCATACTGCTCGAAAACGTGGCATAATGGCCTGGCGTGCATCGGATTCGATAGCCTGTCACCTCTGTTTCATATCAGAGGCACAATAATGGCACGACGATATGTGGATGAAGTACTACGCCCAGTTGTACTGCCATAGTTTCAGCGGTTGCAAAATGCTGTTTCCAGCAAGATAATGCCCGAGTGCACATGGAAAACTTTAGAAGATAAGTCTTTCAAGGTATCCAGGTGCTTCCTTAGCCTCCACTGTCTCCAGATCTCTCATCCATCGACCATGTATGGGACGTGATTGGCCGTTGTTTGACTGCCTTACCCCCGCCCCAAACAGAGGATGACCTGCGCAGGACGGTTGAAGGCATATAATCACCCAACCCTCAGGAAAGTATCCGCACGTTCATTGCATCTGTTCCCAGAAGGGTTGTTGCTTGTATCGCCTCAAGAGGTGGTCCTACTGCCTACTGAGCACCCTCTCTATGCCATTACTGTATTGCATTATCCTACTGGAAATAACATCACTTATTTACATATGCCATCTCAGTCTGTGTGTCCTATATCATCACACTCTTCTCTCTTTCACGGTGTTGCATTTTCTGTGTCGAGTACCATACATACATACATATATTGTCTATAGATAGAGCTTCGTTGATGACTGATATGGATTCATTAAAACATTGCAGTCAGGGAAAGAGGGTGGAGTATCTTACTAAATATTCTCATTTCCGATTTCAAGGGTGCAATTTCGGGTAAAATATTACATTTTCCTTGCAACATCTATTTCTCCTGATTAGATACAGGTAGCCATTAGATGACGACTGATATTAAGCATTGAATTTTGGACACTGTAGGGTTCATTAAAAACGTCCACTCCCGGCTCTGGAGAAGTCATATCCGGTTTTGTTTGATAATTCGTATGTTCTAAATAAGTGTATAGATGAAAATAAAAATTCTTAATATAGTTCCATCGGTTGGGTGTTGAGACCCAGACCGTCCGACCTACCAGAAAGGTGTAAGGTAACTGTATGGACGGCCGGGAAGTGCCACCCAATTTAGACCGGAACCCAGTGGGGGAGGCATCCACAGGGACCGTACCCTCCTTCCTCTACCACCAACCTCTCGGAAGGACTTACGGACCCACATGTTTAACGTGATCGTACTCCGCATGAACACGGCGGCATTTGTGGCAGCGTGCAAATCTAGCGCGCAAACCACGGGGATACCGCACCCGAGATGGCCAACAGCACGCGGCGTTCCGAGGTGGTCACCCACCAAGTACTAATCGCGCCCGATGCTGCTTCACTTCGGTGATCTAACGAGAACCGGTGTTTTCAGCACGGTACGGCCGTTGGCCCTCATCGGTTGGGTGTGTTGTTGTTGTTGTTCAGACGCAGACCGTCCGACCTACCAAAAAGGTGTAAGGTAACTGTTTAGACGGCCGGGAAGTGTCACCCAATTTAGAACGGAACCCAGTGGGGGAGACATCCACAGGGACTCAGGAGTGGTCAGACATCAAACGTCCAAAAGCCGCTTTTAGGGGTGGGATGAGTCTTGGTTTTTTTGACGTCACAACGGGACAAGCAGAAAGAAATATATGAGGATTTTATGGAAATTGTAGGCTTTATTTTGTCAAATAATTATATTCTTTTTACTTTCCTTATATACATAATGTATAAGGAAAGTATTGTGACGGGGTCGAAAATTAGAATTCGAGTTTTCGACGGGAGAGCATGTTTCAAGCATCCCTGATCACGAATCAAACATTTTTGAAGTGATGTCTGTGTGTGTGTGTGTGTGTGTGTGTGTGTCAGTGAGTCTGTGGAGACGATAACTGACGAACGAATGGACCGATTCGAACAAAATTTGGTACAAAAATCACAATCCGTAAACACTGGAAGCCTATTGTTTTTATACGTAATCGAATGTTCAGAACCCCCCTAAATTTTCGAATGAAATTTTGAAAAAATCGTCAAAAAATCAAAACCACTAATAAAGTTACGCAAATAGACATTTCTTATGTAATTTTTCATTAGAAAACGATTCACATAAATTTTAAAACGCTAACATGAACCGGTCTCGAGATATTGCACATTTTTTAAAAAAATTATCAAAATATCATATAAAATAATAAAAAAATATTTCCTGTTGAGAAACAAGTTCACTTTTCATATGTAATACCATGCGATAAATTGGGTGACATCATTCTTGTGGATCTAGCTCGTTCCATTCATGAAAAAAGATACTTTGAGTAATATTTTTGTATTTGAACGCCAATAGTCATTCATCTGCTGTAAGAATAACTTATTTCTTCCTCCATAACGCTTGACGAGATTTTGGTGACGAATTTGGCGGAATGTCGCCAACTGGGCGACTTTTGGAAATGTTGCCAAATTAACGAAAATCTCGCCAAATGGATAAAAATGACGCTAAATCAATGAAAATGACGATCAATTGTCGAAAATTCAATATCTTGGAAAGAATATTAGTATCTACTATAAGAAAAACCTATTTTTTTTACTGTAAAAGTAGTAAATTCATTACATTATATAAGGAAAGTCATGTGTTGCCCACATCAGATTTTTTAGTGTTGCCTTAATCTAAGAGCTTTGATTGAATATACAGCAATAAGCTACATTAAATATCTTAGAAAAATTAATTGAGCTGCAATTATTTTCAAGTAATTGATTAGTTTTTTATAACAGTTATAATATTGATGGAGCAACGATGAATTATGCGGTACTACTGCTATAGCTATACAAAGTAGTGAATGTAAGCTTGTATAAGTTTTTTAAAGCTCCAAAGTTGCAAAATGAATGGATAATTAAATGCTGAAGGGGAAAAGTACTTTTAATTGTGCTACAGAATATTCAGAGCATTTTCCATTCTATGATTAATTTACCTTTCAAAAATGAAATTCTGGAAAGAAAAAAAAACGGTGATGAAGTCATCACTTTCCCTATATATAGTATTGGGAAGTATTGTGACAGGGTTTAAAACTCGAATTCGAATTTTCGACGGAAAAGCAAGTTTCAATTATTCCTGAATTGAACTCGGATCGAACGTTTTTGAGGTGGTCTGTGTGTGTGTGTCCGTGAGTCTGTGCGTTATCTCTTGAAAGAATGGAGCGTTTCGAACGAAATTTGGTACAAATATTAAAATCAGTGAATACTGGAAGCCTATTGATATTAAACGCAATTGAATCTTTAAAACACGCACAAATTTTAGAATCAAATTTTGAAAGAATCATTGAAAAATCAAAACTTTTAATAATGTTACACAAAGGATCATTTCCTATATAATTTTTCGTTTAAAAACGAATGACATAAACTTTAAAATTCCAGCAGGAATCGTTCTCAAGATATTGCACATGTTTCAAATAAATTTATCAAAAAAAATCCAATAAAATTAAAAAGGTATTAATTATTGTGAAATTGAGTCAATTTACATATGTAATAATATGCGATAAATTTGTTAACATCATTCTCGGGAATCTAGTTCGTTCCATTCACGAGAGAAGATACTTTGAGTAATGGTTTTGCATTTTGACGCATAATAATTGAACAGCAGTCATTTATATGTAAAAAATGCTCTTCTCTTCGTCTGTTTTTGATGCTTGGTGATAAATTTGACGAACTTGGACCTAATTTGACGAAATATCACCATTGTCGCCAAAATTGCAAAAAAGACGCCAAATCAATGGATTAATTCTTAAAATATTATAATATATAGACTGTATTGCTTATTGCGAATGCCATCAATATTGATAATTGTCAATTTAGAATTTTGTAAAATATAAGTTAATTGGATATTGCGAAATAGCTCTCATCCGGAGAAACGTTAAATGTACAATCCAGTATTAAAAACCTAGTGCCGTGGATCTTATACATCATTTTTGCACTGTAAAAAAAATAAATTGCATTATATAGGGCAAATTCTGTGCTTCCACAACATAATTTTTGATTTAAATAGTTACTGGAATCTTCAATCTCAAAAAATTCCACTATTGGTTCTGCAGAATTTTAAATCGCCTACAAATCAATGATATACGGGAATAATACAAATTTATTGGATACAAATTTATTGCAGTTTGCTTTAAAATCTACATAAACAGTAGCAATATCTAAACATTTTACCAGCGAAACAATTTTTATTACTTTCCTTATATACATAATGTATAAGGAAAGTATTGTGACGGGGGTCAAAAATTCGAATTCGAGTTTTCTACGGGAGAGCACGTTTCAAGCATCCCTGATCACGAATCAAACATTTTTGAGGTGATGTCTGTGTGTGTGTGTGTGTCAGTGAGTCTGTGGAGACGACATCTCACGAACGAATGGAGCTATTCGAATGAAATTTGGTACAAAAATCACAATCCGTGAATACTGGAAGCTTATTGTTTTTAAACGTAATCGAATGTTCAGAACCCCCTAAATTTTCGAGAAAAATTTTGAAAAAATAATAAAAAAATCAGAACCTTTAATAAAGTTAAGCAAATAAACATTTCTTGTGTAATTTTTCCTTAGAAAACGATTGACATAAACTTTAGAACGCTAGCATGAACCGTTCTTGAGATATTGCACGTTTTAAAAATAAATTTATCAAAAAATCCCATAAATTAAAAAAAAATATTAATTGTTGAGAAACATGTTCACTTTTCATATGAAATATCATGTGATAAATTGGGTGATATCATTCTCGTGGATCTAGCTTGTTCCATTCATGAGAAAAGATACTTTGAGTAATAATTTTATATTTGAACGCCAATAGTCATCTGCTATAAGAATAACTTATTTCTCCGTCCATAAAACTTGGCGAGATTTTGGCGCAATGTCGCCAACTGGGCGATTTTTTGAAATGTTGCGAAATGGATAAAAATGACGCTAAATCAATGAAAATGAAGACTAATTGTCGAAAATTCAATATCTTGAAAAGAATATAAGTATCTACTATAAGAAAAATCTATTTTTTTCTGTAAAAGTAGTAAATTCATTGCATTATATAAGGAAAGTCATGTGTTGCCCACATCAGATTTTTTTAGTATATGTTCGTAGAAAGCCCAGACCACACGACCAACCCAAAGGCTTATGGTAGCTTTCTGTGTGGCCGGTAGTATATGTTCGTGTAACACTCAACTCTTTTCAAAAGTTGTCTTTAAAATTTACAGTAATAATAGTTGATTATATTTTATTTTACAAAACAAAACAAATACCTGTGAAACAATAACGAATGAATTGCAGATATAAGTTAAAATTATACATGTTAAAAATGTAGCAACGTCACCTTTTAAAAACTGGGTTCCTAAAAAAGAAAGCCAATCATAAATACAAAAATAAAACTTTTATTTTAATGCAATATATGATGGGATTCATTTTACTAATTAATCACAAATTTGCTTGCTGTTAAATCGAATGCTAGAAAATTTTGTGCTCATATTAGGTGTAATTTATAAAAACACTCAAGCCTCACTAGGGATTTGTATGACAGATTTGTTACAAAATTAACATTAGACAAAAGTGAAAATTAGCTGTATAACAAAAGTTAAAATGGGTTAATAGGCGTATAACGTGCTTTTCATCAAGCAACTGGGATGCTATTATGTTCTATTAGGATGTGAACCCTATAAATTCGAAAAGTGGCAGCAGAAATTTATATATTTAATACATTATTTTAGTATTAAACCCTGTACTTCATTGAAAATGAGAAATACACGTTAATACCGTTTTCCTCTATTAAAACGTATAATTATTGTTCAATCAATTCCAGTTACGGAGAAGAGATTTCTATTTAAGTTTTTTTTAATTAGTTATTCTTGTTCTATTATTTTCAAATAGTGAAATCGCGTTTATTGTATCTTAAACATGCAAGTTTATGATAATTCATTAAAACATAAGCTAAAATGATTCATAAATGTGTTATAATATAACACCATTTTCTAAAAGTTCAATAATAATAGAAATTTGCAATCATTTGAAAAGCGTATCAGAACTAAAAAACACATAGAAACTACTGAAGAAATTTCCTTCAGTCCTGATATGACGTCACGGAGCGGGAACCAATTGCTTTCTCCTGCTCTGTCTGACCTACCTTCATTCTAAATACCTTAACAGGGACGGTACCCTCCTTCCCCTACCACCAACCTCTCGGAAGGACTTACGGACCCATATGTTTAACGTGATCGTACTCCGCGTGAACACGGAGGCAGTTTTGGCAGTGGCGGGAATCGAACCCGGGCCTACCGAGTGCAATTCCCGCGCGATAACCACTGGGTTACAGCGCCCTCGGTTGGGTATATATGTATATATACCATATATATATATATATATACCATATATATATATATACATATATATATATGTGGTATATATAAATATAAATTAGTAAATCCAAAGTTAGAATGTATGTAGTAACTCATAATACACTATTCCAAAATTTTCTAAAAAATACAAAGAAATAAAGGAAATTAAGACATAAAGAGGAAATAATAAAGCGTAATGCAGGTCATAAAGACAAAGACAATCAACAAATCTCAAAAATGAGGAATGCAAATAAGAAAACAAAAAAATCAAGCAAAAAAGCTTGCACATGGAAGAGATTTAGGCTTACGATAAGTTCATTTCGAAAAAATTCTCTTCGGGTCCATATATCCCTTCGAAATGAACACAAAAATGCTTGTTTCTGAAACACAAGATAGATTTTATCTATAAACTTGTGTTATATGGACGACAAGCATATAGAGTGGAACAATAAAGGAAACATAAATACCTTGAAATACATTTCATTAGAGCAACCATGACAAGCAAAATATGGCTAGACCAATGTTGCCATATGCAGAAATGAAAAGAAGTGATTTGCTGTTGCCAAAGAGAGTAATAAAAACTGTACTGCGTAAAAGCAATAAAAAGAGATATTCAACAGTTAAAGTTTCAAGATAAAAAGATGAAAATATAAATTCAAGAGAATGAATAAGTACGGCTAAAATAAGATAATAAGGGGAGAATATGTGAATTTTAGGCTAATCGAAACTTATTAACTATATCATTTACTAAATATGCAGGATATTTATACACTAGCCGCCTTTGGCGACCAGCCTGTTCGCTACCCTTGAAAATTCTGACCGTGGCAAACTCGTTGGCGCGACCTACCAGAAAGGTGTAAGGTAACTGCTTGGAAGGCCAGGAAGTGCCACACAATTTAGACCGGAACCCAATGGGGGAGGCATCCAAAGAGACCGTACCCTCCTTCCCCTACCACAAACCTCTCGGAAGGACTTGCAGTCCCACACGTTTAACGTGATCGTACTCCGCGTGAACACGGCTGCAGTTTTGGCAATGGCGGGAATCGAACCCGGGCCTACCGAGTGAAATTCCCGCGCGCTAACCACTGGGCTACCGTGCCATCCGCGACAATCTCCATAACTTTATTTTTATTCGGCAATTTTGGGAATCGAACCCGGGCCTACCAAGTGCAAATCCCGCGCACTAACCACTGGGGTACTTCACCCTCCGCGATATTCTTCATAACTTATTTTTTATTCACCCAATTTAGACCGGAACCAAGTGGGAGAAGCATCCACAGGGACCATACCCTTCTTCCCCTACCACCAACCTCTCGGAAGGACTTACAGACCCACATGTTTAACGTGATCGTACTCCGCGTAAACACGGCGGCAATTTTGGGAATCGAACCCGGGCCTACCGAGTGCAATTTCCGCGCGCTAACCATTGGGCTACTTTGCCCTACGCGTCAATCTCCATAACTTTCTTTTTATTCATCCAATTTAGACCGTACCCTCCTTCCCCTACCACCAACTTCTCGGAAGGACTCACGGACCCACATGTTTAACGTGCTCGTACTCCGCGTAAACACGGCGGCAATTTTGGGAATCGAACCCGGGCCTGGTAACTGGTTGGACGGCCAGGATGTGCCACGCAATTTAGACCGGAACCCAGTGGGGGAGGCATCCACAGGGAACGTACCCTCCTTCCCCTACCACCAACCTCTCGGAAAAACATACGGACCCATATGTTTAACGTGATCGTACTCCATGTCAGTGGCGGAAATCGAACCCGGGCCTACCGCGTGCAATTCCCGCGCGCTAACCACTGGGCTACTTCGCCCTCCGCGACAATCTCCATAACTTTCTTTTTATTCACCCAATTTAGACCGTACCCTCCTTCCCCTACCACCAACCTCTCGGAAGGACTCACGAACCCACATGTTTAACGTGATCGTACTCTGCGTGAACGTGGCGTAAGTTTTGGCAGTGGCGGGAATCGAACCCGAGCCTACTGAGTGCAATTCCCGCGCGCTAACCACTGGGCTGCCGCGCCCTCCGCGACAATCTCCATAACTTTCTACATATTCACCCAATTTAGACGGGAACCCAGTGGGGGAGGCATCCACAGGGGCCGTATCCTCCTTCCCCTACCACCAACCTCTCGGAAGGACTTACGGACCCACATATTTAACGTGATCGTATTCCACGTAAACACGGCGGCAGTTTTGGCAGTGGCGGGAATCGAACCCGGGCCTACCGCTAACTTCCCGCGCGCTAATTTGCAATTTAAAATGACCATATGCTTAATTCCATCATCCTCATTCCATTGTTTCATTGTTCCATCATTTAAAATATCCATAAAATTAAAATATCCAAAAGTTAAAATATACATTTAAAAAATCCAGATCGTCCCATCATTTAAAATATAAATATAATAATTTATATAGAGCAAAGGCGCTCTATTCAGAACCGTGACGTCACCTCCACCTTGACGTCCCCACCCACCACCTTCCCTGCTTCAGCGGGGGAGAAACGAAGCGTCACGCCGAGCGGAACGGCGAGAAATTTAAAATCATGACGTCTTTAAAATTGCGATCCTGAAGGCAATTTTCATTATTTCTGGACCAGATTAGACTTGTAAGAATGCCAGATGTTTGACCTTTCTGAAAATGTAAATTATTAGTCGAAATTATGAGTACTTTTCACGATGCGAGAATTTAAAAACCAAAAATCGTTTTCTTGAGCAAAAAGTGACTTTTGTTTTAAAATCTTTAAAAAATATTAAAAATCGAAATTCAGATTTGAAATTGATATATTTTTACTCGAAATTCTCTGCTCTTTCCGATGGTGTAATTTGTTTTTTTCTACGATGTCTGGATCGTGGAGAAAAAAGGGCAAAAAGGGCAAAAAACGGTCGAAATCGCATAAAACATTAAATAAATAAATAAATAAAAAAATAATTAAAATTTTAAGAATCGGTTTTCACGTGTCCCCTTCCCTCCCCCCCGGGTCTCCGATTGCCAAATTTCGTAGCTCTCCGACGCGCGGTCGCGAAACGTATAGTGTATAAGACAGACACACAGTATACATTTTACTGGTAATTTTGAGGTTATTAATGTGCAAAGCATGAAATTTTTTATCTGATAATCTATAAATTCTAAAAAGTTGATTAAGTATAATATTTCTAAACAATTGAATCGAGTTGCAGGAATTAAAAGGTAATAATTTATTAATATTAAATTTAAAAAAATCTTTTTTATCATATAAATTAGTAACTATTCCATGAGCAGGTTCTATAATTAGATTTAAATCCAAATAATAAATATTATTACTAATAGAAGTTTCATTAGGTATTAATTCCAAATTATCTGGATAGAAATCTATATCTATGACATAGTTATAAGTAAATACAAGACAAATCAGATCATCTACATATCTGTAAATTTTATAATCTGTTGAAGTAAAGAATTTTTCATATTAATATAGGTATAAATTAGCTAACATACTGCTACTACAGCCACCTTGAGGAACACCTGAGACTTGTAAGTATAATTTATTACCTTGAAAGATATAATTATTGAAAAGAACAAAGTGGAGAAGCTTAGGAAAATTGGTAAATTTAGTAAGATGAGAATGATAAGAAATATAAGCATAATATAAAGCTAAAATGACATCATATAGATCAGTGATCTTAATATTATTAAATAGATCTTTAAAATCAAAAGTTTGAAATCCTATTATTTTACCAAGTGTTTTTAATTTATTTTTTAATTCTTTACTGTTATTTAGAATAATGTAGTTATCACTAGAATCTCGTAAATTACTATTTAGTGCATTTAAATAATTTAGTAATAATTTACTAGCAGTAGTAGAGTATGAATTATGACCACTGGTTACAGTTCTAAATTTAATAGGATTTTTATGAAATTTAGGTATAAGCACAATATATGGAAATGTCAAAAATTTATTATTAATATCTAAATCACTATACATATTGATAATTTTCAATTTGATACTATTAAGAGAGTGTGAATCAATTTTAAATAGACTATTATTTTTTAAATAATCTAGCAGATATTGAATATAGAATTTTTTACAAATAATAGCATAATTATTGGAGGCTTTATCAACATAAGTAACAACAAAAGATCTATGTAAATTATTAACCGATTGCTTTATATTATCCATATTATATATAGATCTAGATAAATTAATACTACAAATGGCATTTTTAATAGATCTCAAAATAGTAAATTTCCACATATTAAATGCCTCTAAAGGCTGAGCATATTTAGAAGCTAATCCATAAATAAATTTATTTTTAGAAGCTAATCCATAAATACTATATTTGCCACCCTATGGAGGCTCCTTCATCAATTTCTTTTGGCATTCTTTTACCATTCTTTTTGGCATTCTTTTTCCAGAAATTCAAAAATGTTTTACTTTGTAGGAAAATTCACTTGCTGGACATATCAGATTCTTTTCTTTTCTATGCGAATACATGGCTCTCGATTTTACAACGATGTGTCTGTCTGTTATCGACCCATGCCATCCGAAAAATGCTCATAATCCCTCGTCTAAAAATGGAAATTTTTATTCTTCCTAAAGTACTGAAAAAAGAATTACCGCCTACACAACACCCGGGCTTTTGAAAGAAACATAATCCCCTTTGTCCCGCTTCCTGAAAACATTATCACGCTTTGGAGCATTCCAAAAGTCGATTTCATTTGAATTCGTACGAAGGACGCTGTCGTTTCCCATTCTTCCGACTTTTTGGTGCAGAAAGTGGACTTTTTGAAGAGGAGGAGTGTTTAAAAGTTTCCCCGAAACTTTTCGTCTCGGTCGAACCTATTATTAGCTAACTGAAGATTTCGTTTACTTTTTTTTTTTCAAGATTTGAATGTCAAACACCCTTTCCGTCATGTTTCTTTGTTTGAGTTGCTGTTAAAAGACATATAGTGCAGGAAAATTGCGTATATGATAGATATAAATGGTTAGGAATTTAAAAGGTAGTTCTAAACTGCGGTAGGCAAAAATATGCTTAAATTTATTAATTAGAAAATGCATCCGGGTTTTCTCACACAAATTTAATACATTAATTCTTTTTTTTTTAATTTCAAAATGCATTCAATTTGCATATTTTAACGAATTTTATATTTTATATGTATTGTTTTAAAATTTGAATTTCGGTTCTGCTTTAA
Source organism: Amaurobius ferox (assembly GCA_951213105.1). Taxonomy (NCBI): domain Eukaryota; kingdom Metazoa; phylum Arthropoda; class Arachnida; order Araneae; family Amaurobiidae; genus Amaurobius; species Amaurobius ferox. The sequence goes on from OX578143.1 coordinate 21,033,645, forward strand.
ATTACAACGCAACATGGTTTTATTGGTTATGATATCAAATATGTATAAAACGTATTTAATGAATATTTTTGAAGGATATTCATTTATTTAGGACTAGAAAATGTATCCCGGCGTTGCTCAGGATTTGAAACAGGGATTAACTAAATTCATTCAATGAATTTTTCAAAAGGAATTATTCTATGGATTCTGTTCAAAGGTTGTTAGAAAGAACTTTCTTCCATCTTTTCGATGATGCCAGGATGGGAACTTTGTGATAATATTTCGATCGCTAAGAAGACAATTTGTGAGAATATAGCTCAATATTAAATAACTGAAAAACTAATTGGAATTTAAAAAAAAAGTCCCACCGAGGTACATCGTCCGGGGACTTGAAGTACATTTATATCAAATTTCACCGCTTTCGGGCGCTTCGAATTTTTCGCTACACACACACATCTTCTTTTATTATGTAGAAGATTAAATCGATTTTATTCACTGAATACATAATATAGTAAGGGGAAAGTATTTTGAGAGTCGAAAATTAAAAAAATAAAAATAATATTTCGGTCCACTGGACCTAAAATATTCAGAATGCTCTTTGTTAATTACCAAATATTTCAATTTCTGATTATTTCAGACAGCAGTTTGAGAGAATTTTTATATTCACATTACTCACCTCCCCTACGGTGATCGTACCCAAATGATACTATAGGTGGGTTCTGTGTTTGTGAAAATGGCCGTGGCGGCCTCTTGTACCCCTAGCTCAATCGTTATAAAATAATTTTGAAGTCGGCTGCATGGTAGAAGTGAATCTGCCGGTCGCGTCGGACCGGTACATTAATCGGTTTCACTCATATCCATTGAGCAGTTTCGCGCTCGTTAACATGGATTAGCCGATAACTGCAATGACAGTAAGAAAACGTCCTATATGCAACAGAATTTGCGAATCTCTATGGCGACCGATGTATTCCGTTCTATCATGTATCTGGCTTCAAATTTCTTAAAGTTTGAGATCAGGCTGTAAAGGGTAAGTTTATAATCAGCCTATCTTAACTTTGGTCACGCATCCTTATGGGTGGATTCTGTAAGTATGAACTTTGTCATTGCAGCCCCGAACCGCCTAAGCTTAATGTATCAGCCTAAGCTTAATGTACAAAATAAGTAAAAATCAGGCTTCGTTGTAGGACTGAAGTCATCGGTCTCTACAGAGCTTTGCAAACACAGAGCAAGTTTTCTTGCTGCCATTGCAGGTTTCAGATATTCCATACAGAGGAGCGCATAATAAGCATGAAACCAGTTCATGAATGTTGTTATGCACAATAAGAGTACGATACTATTATATCTGTATAATAATTATTTAACGTGTTTGGGTCTTTATGACCCTCTAGAAGTCCTCCGGTGGCCAAGAAGACAAATTTAAATACTTATAGTTACTGACCGCAGGGCCGAACCTCGAAGCCGGTTTTTGGATTTTACTTCTCCGGAGACGGAGAAAAGGTTTCTTTTTAAATAGTCCCCCCAGAAGCTCACAAGAGACCTAAAACGCTGAATCTTTTTACCCTTATAGTATCGGCCACTGGATAGAACCTAATTGAGCCAATTTTGGATTGAAGCGATTTTTTTCTTTACTGAACGCCATGAATTATTAAATAAAATAACACGCATTAAAAAAGTTGGAAGTTAAATTTAAAAGGGTATTTGTTTCCCTTTCTTTGTCAGGTTTAAACATCAGCTGTTTTATGACGGGGTCAATGATTTATACACCTAATTGGCATAGCATGTCAGTATTAACAATCGCAATAAAAATATCCATGCATTATTAGTAGGTGTGATGAAAAAACTAGGAGGTGCGTAAACCATATGGCCAGGGGTTCGACTTCACCGAAAGAGCGGCAGAGATACACTTGTGCAATTATACGCTCCGTTGTAAGTTTACCGGATTGCCGTAATGTATGTGGAGTGCATATCTAAATAAAAGGAGGGTAAATTCCTCATTCCCCTGCTTTCACGGGAGAATTTGCACAAAATAATTACTCGCCGGATTGAAAATGATTCTGGAATATATTGCGGATGAATAATTATGGCCAAGTCTGCATTTTTATTTGTAAAAATTCGCCCAAAATGTCGTCTAAAATAATCTAAAAAGATATGTATTTTATTAGTAACATTTTTAAACTAGTGGATTGGGGGTTGGACATTCCAGTGGTTAAGGAACGGGGATTGCACTCGGACAACCTGTGTTCCATTCTGGGCTTTTCCCAAAGTGTCCCCGTTTTCACGCGTTAACTATGTGGACCGCAAGTCTTTCCGAAAGGTTGGTGGTAGGGGAAAGAGGGTACGGTCCCTGCGGATGCCTCTCATACTGGATTCCGATATAAATTGAGTGGAACTGCCTCGGCCGTGCAAACAGATGCTTTACACCTTCTGATAGGTCGGACGATCTGGGTCGAACAAATAAACAAATTATTGAATCGGGCAATCCTGAAACTTCCCAAGCGAAACAAGTGGGGATTTAACGTCTAAGCTAAACTATATTTATTTAGAAAAAATAGTTTTTGCATTCATATCTGCAGAATACCACTTAAATTGAATCCAAATAGCTTCAGCGGCGTTTGAGTTTATGAAGGGTCACTGATTTTTATAAAATCTCGTTTTATAACTAAACATTAGTGGTTTATCACGTTTTATGGCTAAACATTCGTTGTTTGTACCGTTTTATAGCTAAACATTCGTTGTTCGTAACGTTTTATGGCTAAGCATTCGTTGTTTGTAACGTTTTATAGCTAAACATTCGTTGTTCGTAACGTTTTATGGCTAAGCATTCGTTGTTTGTAACGTTTTATAGATAAATATTCGTTGTTCGTAACGTTTTATGGCTAAACATTCGTTGTTTGTAACGTTTTATGGTTAAGCATTCGTTGTTTGTAACGTTTTATAGCTAAACATTCGTTGTTCGTAACGTTTTATGGCTAAGCATTCGTTGTTCGTAACGTTTTATGGCTATAAGCATTCGTTGTTTGTAACGTTTTATAGATAAATATTCGTTGTTTGTAACGCTCTATAGCTAAACATTCGTTGTCATTCCGAACATTTTATAGCTAAACATTCGTTTCATGGTTAAACATTTTTTGGAATTTTTTTCTGCTTTCACATCTACACAATTTAATTTGGAGCCGATTATCACTCAAATTGTGTCCAAAATGGTTTCAGAGGTTTTCAAGATTACAAAGGGTCGACGATTTGACAACAGACCGACTTGTTTTGATATTTAGAGATCCCACTGATGTATTTACCGTGAAAACTCATCCTGTGATTATCTACAAATTGCCATATTTTTCTTAGTCTATATAAAAAATATAAAATAAAAGGGCATTCTTTAATCTCTAGTTTATTTAATCCATTTTTAACACTTTACAACAAAGTTGAAAAGTGTTTATGACTTTGTTCATTCTGTCTGTCCGTTAGCACGATAACTGCCGTAAAAATGACTTAATCAAAATGAAATTTTAGTATGTTGTTCAGACGGTCTGTAGGACCTAAGGGAATATAAATGAATAATATCACCCAATTAGTTTTGGATTGAACCCGGGTTAAAAAAATGAAATACATTGAGCCCTATGGGACCTAATTTTTCAAACATTTTTTAAGCAGATTTAAAATTCACAAATTGCTTCGAAAATTTTAGGTAATATTTAAAATGTTCCATAAAATATATATAAAAAATTCAGCGAAATATATTCAGCAGTTTTTTAAATAAAAATTAAAATAATAATTACACCTTTTATATGAAACGATCACGTGACCATGATATGAAACGATCACATGACCCACTTCAAAATGATATATGGCATCCATCTTGTTTCAAAATCGTGATTTTTTTAAGTTCTTTTTAATTCATATTGAGTGCTGTATCCGTCCTAAAACTACTTTATTCTTGCTTAAATTCTGTGCATCTACATACTGAAACAACGCAATGACAGTTTACAATGACAACATTTGAGTTTAAATGCTCATCTAAATTTGATTATTTCTACAACGAAGCCTATTTTTCACCTATATAAAATGTAAACAGCAAAATACGTAGAATGAGTTGTATTAAAATTCCTGTATTTTTTAACACAAAATAATTTAGTCCATGGAGTCTGCATGGCTGATATGAATGAAATATTAATTGATTTTATAAAGAGAAGGACGATTTTTTTCGATGAAGTTTTAAGCATAGAGTTTAATTATTTGTAGCTCCATGGTCTTAAATAAAATGTTTAAATAAAATAAATTATTATAGTATTGTGATGAATGAAATGAATGGGAGAAAGTTATGAATGAAATCCTGTTTTTATAGAGAGATCCAGGCGTGTTATTTTTTCTATGACGTCATTTGAATTAATTTCAGTTGTTTTCGATGACGTTTTCAAATATAATAAATTATCGTAGTATTATGATAATTCTAAAACTATTACCGAGGAATGTATAACATTTTAGAGATGTTTAAACCAGGCAATTTATATTTCAATGCCGTCATTTGAATGAAGTTCATTTTTTTCGATGAAGGTTTAAGTTTTCAAATATAATAAATTAGTGCAGTATTGTGATAAGTTTCAAAATATCACCGAGGAATGTATTGCATTTTAGACTTGTTTAAATAAAATTGCATTGAAGTTGGAAAGTGCTTCATAATCAATGCTTTAAGCATGATTGATCTTTCTTGTTTTAATTTTCAATTGACATTGTTACACAATATTTCACTGACTTCACCTAATTTTTTCGAACTATAACTACCCCACTCACTGGGGTGAAAGTAAAATTTCTAACATTTTGAGAAGAGTTCGTCGTAACTTTTAAGCAATAATTTCAAACAATAGGGTCTAAGACCATATAAAACACCGACTTACCTTGTAATAGTAAGAATTATATAGGATTCACTCCCACCAGTGCCATGGCAAAGGGGAAATTTGGATCATATCCCCCCTCCCAGGAATCCATTGAATTTAGAAGGAATTATATATGGTGAAATGCGAGACAAAATATTTGGTTACCAAAAACCTTCCAAAATGTTTTTCCTGTCAACGTTACTGACTTTCACTATAAGAGAAAATAATTTCATCCGAGTAGCTTAAAGGATCCAGAATCGTCTGGCGAGTTCGATGATTAGTGATTCAAATCCCGGTTGGGACTTGAATTTTTGCAGAATATGTAATTTATTTAATTATTTTACCTGCTTAGAACAAAAGTAGGAAATATCTTAAAAAAGGTTCATGTCAGCATCTTCTAAATTATGCCATTCACTTTCAAATAAAATACTATAGATAAAATAACTGTTCATTTAACGTTATTTAACAAAATACATTCTGTTAATTTTCGAAAAAGAAAAAAGTTTTCGAAAATTTGACTCTGCTTTTGGTGTGGATATTATGTGGTTTCAACTTAGTCTGAGAGTTTTAATTGCTTTGATATTGTATAGTTTCAAACTATCCCCCACGTAGGGGAAGTTAAGAAAGCATAACTCATAATTTCGTGCGTGTGGGGGGAGGAGGTATATGGATTTTCCCTTTCCATTCTCCTATGATTCACTTCACATTGCTCCACCCATATTCCCCGAAAATCATGAGGGATATGCCAAAATCACAAGATCATGAAAATGCACTTTTATTTCATATTTTTTATATATGGAAAAATGGGAAAATTAGACCACTGGGGCAGCGTTCCCCGATTTGAAGTACACCGGGTTATCAGCTTAGGATTCTGAGCATCTTTGAGAACGGATTATATGCTGATTTGGAGAAGTTTATTGGAAAAGAAATATTAAAAGGTCATTGTGTATCTACGTTGTGTACTGCTTGGTCTAGATACATTGACCAAGTCCATAATTTCTTATTTATATATTTAAATTCTGACGATGTTTCTGTCCCCAGCAAGGTCACCTATAGGAATTGGGGATGGACACCAATTGAGTGGGGAGAGGGCTGGCTCTAGACTGGGCTCGGACCTCCCAATGCTTTTAAGCTGGAGAAGACATGAAAAATGTAAAATGAGGTGAAAGTAAGAATGGGGGGAGGGATAAATATTTATAGGGGCATACTCTGTATGAGCGATAATGTCTCCTGCCAGATTTTGGAGTCTACTTGGCAAATTTTTATTAATTAATTAATGTTTATTATATTTATAAGTTAATTTTTTAATTAATTAAGTATTATTAATTAATATTATTATGTATAATTAATTAATTATTATTAATTAAAAATTAATATTTATTAATTAATTTTTATTATTTTTATTAATTAATTTTTATTATATTTTCTTTTAAACAAAAATTTTCACCTACTAAATCTGCTGAATATTTTTAACTAATTATAACAAGAACCAATTTTAGTAAGAACGCATTTAAATTTGATTTATGATCAATTATTGAATTTAAAGTTGCTCACAACGTGTTCTTCGAATCTATTTGGCCCATTTACTTGATTTTTTTAATACATTTGTCGACTAGCCGGTTATCTCCAAATTGTTTAACTTAAAAATTAATTCAAATTTGAATTATTTATGGCCATTTATTGAATCCGTCTGTTCCTATAGTGTGCTCTCGAGACTACGGGGTTGGTTTTTAAGATTTTATTTTTAAGCAAAATAAACATTTCATAATGTAGGTCCACATTCTATATTTAGTCATGCTGTCTTTTGCTTTTTGAAAATTTAAAATTTGAAATAGTGTTTGAGTGAAAACGAACGAGGGATGTTGTGTATAAAAAAGCCGTGTAGCGAAAATTTCGTCAAATACTAATATATTCAATATAAAATAGTTTAAATTAGTCTAAAATGCTATTCAAATTAAAAACAAAAATATGAATTGAACAATGATTTTAAAGAATGCCCAAATTGCAAATTCTATATACAGAAATTATACAGATTTTCTTCATTCCAAAACTTAAAATAGTTGCAGTAAACTAATACTCCAGAATTAAAATAATTTTTTTTCTTAATAACTAACTAGCAAAAATTAAATTTTAATCACCAAAAATGACAACTTGAATGTCAAAATGATGTTTTGATCTCCAGTGTAAAAATTTTTTCAGTAGTGATGACCGTGATTCTAAACTAGTTTTGCGAATAGCATGGAAGCAATTTGTGCGAAAATCACTGTTTAAGAGCAGTTTGGAGCAATCAGGGTCTTTTGAACGTGCAGTGGCACACAATTTGTGCAGTGCGAACCAGAAATTTGTGCAGTGTAAAAAAATATGTTAATCGACGGGGGAAAGTATATAAATATTTATAAAAACTATCGTTAAATACCAGAAAAATTCTACGAAAGTATCTTTTTAGAAATTTTCAAAATAATTTCTTACGAAAAGTTAAATGAATGCAATAGTTGTTTTACAATGGTTTTCACTGTCTAAATAGTAAATATAATCAGCATTTTCCCACTAATATGAATGAGTATTTTGATAAGCATATGAATTAGATATATTGTAGAGAAAGATCGTGTTTAAATGATTATTGCCACTAGTATATTTTCATATTCAATAAGATCAAAAGATAGTAATACATGATGTTTTATAGAAATATTTTACTGTTGCTATCAGGGTTTAATAGATATATTTTTTTCACAATGATTAAATTATAATTGATCTTATGGTTGTTATTTTTTAAATTTAGGTAGAAATACTATTCTGAAGTTTGGTTCTTTTATTTACTGAAAAATGCAGTTTGTTTGTGTGAATTAATGATTCACACACATATTATTTCAACATTGAAAATAATAACAGTAATAATTAATTTATTATGTATTGCATTTTATTAGAGCTATGTGTTTCTTTTGTATTAAGCATCGAAGTTTGTTAATTTTCGAACTGCATTTTAGTAATTCAGCTAATGCAAAATCTGTTTTTTAAACTTTGTTCGAGTTGAATAGCTTTTCTTTACAGCTTAGATTTCATGGCAGGGAAATCTGAGGAAGACGGTATGACTCTCTTTCCCGTCTCCCCCTTCAAAAAAAGATAATAAAGTTTAGGATATTTTTTAAATATTCTAAAATAGAAGGATTTTTCAGCTTAAAATTTCAAAATTTTCGGTGGAGAAATCCTCGGAGTCCTAATTTATTTGTTGGTCGTAGTACATACTTATGTAGTACGAAATTTTCCTTAAAATATCCCTAAGAGCAGTCACGGGAAATAAAATTTTCGAAAAGTTAAGGGCTATCTCCTGCTCTCATTTTCTTGAAAATCACACACTCTTACGTTTAGTAATTGAAATCTATATAAATAAAATTGGAAAACTGCTTGTTTGTTTGATTGTTCCGTATATAAATCCACAGTTTTGACGTATAGTTTTAAATTTAGATTGGTTATTCTTTACTTCACAGCAAGTCTATATTCTGAGTTTCTAGGACTAGAGGTTATCGAGATATTAATAAAAAGCGAAAATTTATTAAATCCTCCATAGTGATAGCATTATGCAGATGTTTTTATGACTCCGAAAATTTATTTGAAAAAATTATATTATGTTGCTTAGTAACGGTATTAAATTAAATGCGTTTATATGGCAGGCTTTTTTATTCAATTTATACGACGTAAACTAGGGGATGGGAAAACTTATTTACAAGAGTAAACAAAAAAAATATCGGGCCAAAGACTTTTTATTCATTTTTTTCTCTTCAAAATTCATTAAATATTTTTTTAAATATTCAGAATACAAAACAATCACAAATACCCGTTAAGTTGTGTCTACGTTCATTCAGAAGGTTTAAAATGCTGGGATGTGAGATGAATGAAACTGAGATGAGTGAAACTACCATATAAAATTACGGGAATGATTGGTATTTTCAATTTCTTATGTCCTTTGTTTTATTTTGTCAATTATTTTCCAAATTCATACATATTTTCTGTGCTGTGTTTTGAATGTTTTTGATTGTTGAAAAAGGATAGAAATGATACGGTTATATCTTCTCCTACTATTAGCGTCTTTATTTTGGAGTATATTGGTCAAATTTAATATTTTTGTAAATTTATTGGATCAGAATATTTTGTTCTTCAGTGATATGTGTATGAAAATGATTTTGTATAGCAAAAACAGATATTATGCTTCTTTTGATAGGAATTTAATTAAATATTTTATTAGAATCTTTTACGAACAATATCATTTAGAACACTATAATAATTTGCAAATATTTTAACTTATGAGCAACACCAAGTATATCTGTTAGTAATAGTATAAAATTTAATTTGAATCGTCCAATTTCTTCGAGGTATATTATGCCCTTAGACAAAGTGACACACATTGAAAAAAAAACTGAAAAATAGAACTTCGTTAGCACAGAAAATGATTTGATACATATCATCAGCTGTTTGATGCACTAACGGAGTTTATTACTTAGTTTCTTTTTTTATAGCAGTTTTAGTGTAATCTTTCTATCAATGAGAAAATAGTTGATACCAGTTCATGGATACTTAAAACGTCCCAATTCATAAAAAAATCCGAGAGTCTTAATGCCTTTTCTTTACATATACTAGGTACTACAGGGAATATAAATATTGAATTTAGATGACAACAATAGAATAATTAAAAATACAACAATTTGATTATTCTGGGTTTGATTGGGGGTGCCAAATGTGCAAAAAATATTTTACGTATTACTTCTACTCATTTTCTTATGTTATTCTGTAATACAAAAGAGCAAAGTCTAGTAAAAAGAAAAAAAAATTGAATAATTTTATCGATTAAAATAACTTACCTAAAAAATCCCCTTGTTGGTTTTTCTAATTATTCAGTAATTTAATTTTCCATTTGCACAAATAGTCGTATAATTTGTTTAATTCTAAAACTGTTTGTTTAATGTTTAGAAGTTCGAGTTTATTAGGAGTGGAACATTTTCATCACCACAGAATTTAAAATACATTAAATTTTGTAATGTAACATTTAGTTGTATATTTTTTAATGTTGTGAACTCATACTAAAGGTATGACAGTTTAATTTTATATTACTCTGTATTCAACTATTTTTCTGGTAGTTATATATTTGTAGCCACTTCCATTCGAAGCTATCTCATATTTTATTCGCATCAACGAAAAATGCATCCACTTTGACATAAAAAGTCACTTTTTAGAAGCTCTTTTGGTAACGCAGAATTTCGGAAACTCACACAAAGATGCACGTGCTACGCAAACTTGATAAATATATGCAAAATAGAACTTTGCGTTTCAAAACAGGCGGCACCACATGATAAATTATTGATAAAAGAACACACATATATCACTTTCGCGCCCGGAACTTTTTGAAAACTGCCGAAGTGAGCGCCTTTATGTTTTCCAGGAGTTTTCCGGCATCCGAATACAGCATCGTGTCGTATCGAGAAGCGAACGGGCAGTGAAGTGCGGTTTATACCAAACCAGCAGAGCAATAAAAATGACCCGCATGTCACGTGACCCCCAATGGCAGGTGTTGTCAGCAATCAAATATTGATTGACGTCCAGGGAAGCCACGCCCACGTAAAGTGATTGCCAGATGGTTGGAATGAAATGACTTGGGATCAAGCATCAAGGATGGAGCTGGAGAACGACCGAAAATGAGGAGAACGGAGATTTTTTCGGTCGGGAAACAAACAATAATGTTTGTAACTTTATTTATTGAGTGGGTGTTTAAAGTGCGGAGGAATTCTTGGAGAAATTTCGCCGATTGTTTGGGGAGTTTGATCTGTGTCGAGTTTATATGTGGATGTAAGTTTAATTTTAGCATTTAATTAATAATTAAATATTGTATTTTATTTTTAATTAAAGCAATAAAATAAAATACATTTAAATAAAAAAAATCACTATTTATAACGATTTAATAGCTTTTATTTAAATTTCAGTGTTCAAGTAATTCTATTTTAATTTTACTTCATTGCTTTATAATTAACACTTTACAACATAGTTGAAAAGTGTTTATGACTTTGTTCATTCTGTCTGTCTGTCCGTTAGCAGGATAACTGCCGTAAAAATGACTTTATCAAAATGAAATTTTAGTATGCTTTCCAGACGGTCTGTGGGACCTACGGGAATATAAATAAATCATATCACCCAATTAGTTTTTTATTGAATCCCTGGTTGAAAAAATGAAATACATTGAACCCTATAGGACCTAAATTTTCAAACATTTTTTAAGCACATTTAAAATTCACAAATTGCTTCGAAATTTTTAGGAAATATTCGCATTATCTCATAAAATATATAAAAATTTTTTTAGTAAAATATGTTATGTAGTTTTTTAATTAAAAATTATTTAATATAGGGAGAAAAACGGATTCAATTAAATCTTGACTTTTACGATATCCTCCAGAAAGAAAAAATAGATATATTATATAATAAATATCTTTCCAGTAATTTAATTATTTTGTATATGAGAGAGGCTTCATATTTTAAAATAAATATGGTAAATAAAAATTTTTCAAATTTTTTTAAAATTTTATATAACTTTTCATGATATACTTATCTGATGGCGTTTTTAATGCACTTTCCTATGTCCTAGAGAATTAAAATTTGGTACACAAATTAAATTTGTAGAACATTTTATTCTACAACAATTTGGTGGATCTTTAAATATAGATCCTACATTTTTTTCGAAATGGCCTGCAAATAATCCCCGTTCACTTCTATAAATCATTGTTGTAATATTGTTAAAAATTCTGATGTGGACATCACATGTCTTTCTCCGCAGACTCATATTCACGTTCTCTTTATTTCTTCAATAATAATTTGAGTTTATCTGCACAAAATAACATCCATAAGTATTTTAAATGGCATTGAATTTGCACGTTAAACTTAAATTTGCTTCTCATTTGATAGATGGACTTATTGTCAAAAGTGGCGTAGCGAAAACGCAAAAAAAAAAACCCCTAAAATATCTCAAGAACGGCTAGTCCTAGAGTAATGGGGTTAGTCTTATTCTTTTTGTTGTCAAAAATCACGTATAAAATAGGAATTTAATTGATATAATTGAGTACACGTAGTCTTTTATTTTTATATTTAACGATTTTTGCGAGCCATTTCGCAAAAACAGCCCGTTCCTTTTTCCCGAATCGTACTAGAATAACCTACAAGCTATTTATATACCAAATTTTGTTAAATTTGGTATATAAATCACTTGTAGGTTATTGAAATATTATACACCAAATTGTGTTAAATTTGGTCCATTAGTTTTTAGCTAGAGTTGACAAAGGCAATTTCTGCCGGCCATTTCGCAAAGAAGGCAGATTCTTTTATTACGAATCGTACTATAATCAAATGAACATCAGGGTTGCCCACAAAAAACTTACCAAATTTTATTAAATTCGGTCCATTAGTTTTTCAGTTTGAGTGGATGCAATATTCTCACAGACACACAGAAACACACACAGATACATCATTACACACACAGACGTCTTCCTAAAAATTGTTTTTCGTGTTCTGGAAGTCCCCAAACGTGTAGATCCTTCAAAACTTCGAGTTCCGATCTTCGGTACTTTGAATACATACATACGCACACACATATATTATCTGTGTATCTAAATTCTGTGCCTACGCAATTACAATAGTTGTGATTTTAAATGATCCCTAAACTTTTATTATTTCTTCAACGAAGCCTAATTTTAACTTATGCGGAATGCAGATATCTCAAGCGATTGTAAGGTGAGTTACATAAGAATTGCTGAATATTTTTCACACAAAATTATTTAGCTCTGGAGTCTGGAATGCAAGTTATATGAATGAAATATTCATTGATTTTGCATAGAGAATCAGATGGTTTATATTTCGATGCAGTTTTAAATATTTAAGTATAATAAATTACTGTAGTACTGTGATAATGTAAAAGATATCACCACTGAATGTATCACATTTTAGAGATTTTTAAATGAAATTGCATTTCAGTTGGAAACTGTTTCATAATCAATGCTTATGCATGATTGATCTTTCTTGTATAATTTTACTCTTGGATGGGGATAAATAGTCCTTCCAAGTTTGGCCTTTTTTAACATTTTTGTGTTTATGATTTCAACCTGTAGTTATAATTTCAGCCCTTAGGTCCTGCCACAAGATAATGCAATTTTATGACTATGGAGTTAGAAAGAAGATAAAACTCCTATAAATGAAACGCTTGAAAATGCCATAATGCATCGAGAATTATATCTAGGTGTCACTATGTGTTGGTAAAGTAGCTGTTATTGTTAGTTGACACAGCAGAAATGCACATTTGTGCGAGTCCAGAAATAGAATACATTAATATACTACCACAATTAACTGTACTATTTTTAACACTTTACAACAAAATTGAAAAGTCTTTATGACTTTGTTCATTCTGTCTGTCTTTCTATCTGTCCGTTAGCACGATAACTGCCGTAAAAATGACTTAATCAAAATGAAGTTTTAGTATGTTGTTTAGACGGTCTGTAGGACCTATGGAAATATAAATGAATAATATTACCCAATTTGTTTTGGATTGAACCCGGGTTGAAAAAATGAAATACATTGAACCTTAAGGGACCTAAGTTTTCAAACATTTTTTAAGCGGATTTCAAATTCACAAATTGCTTCGAAAATTTCAGGTAATATTTAAATTATTCCATAAAATATATATAAGAATTTCAGCAAAATATATTCAGTAGTTTTTTAAATAAAAATTAAAATAATAATTACTCCTCTTATATGAAGCGATCACGTGACCATGATATGAAGAGATCACGTGGCCCACTTCAAAATGAAATATGACATCCATCTTGTCTCAAAATCGTGATTTTTAAAGTTCTTTTTAATTGATATTGAGTGTTGTATCCGTCCTAAAACCGCTTTATTTTTGCTTAAATTCTGTGCATCTACATACTGAAACAACGTAATGACAATATATTTGAGTTTAAATGATCATCCAAATTTTATTATTTCTGCAACGAAGCCTATTTTTCACTTATGTAAATGTAAACAGCAAAATATGTAGAATGAGTATAAGAATTGCTGTATTTCTTTAACACAAAATTATTTAGCTCATGGAGTCTGCATAGCTGATATGAATGAAATATTCAGTGATTTTACAGAGGAAAGGACGATTTTTTTCGATGAAGTTTTAAGCACAGAGTTTAATTACTTGTAGCTCCATGGTCTTAAGTTTTTAAATAAAATACATTATTTTAGTACTGTGATGAATGAAATGAATGGGAAAATGGTAATGAATGAAATGTTGCTTTTGTAGAGAGATCCAGGCATGTTATTTTTTCTATGACGTCATTTGAATGAATTTCAGTTGTTTTCGATGAAGTTTTCAAATGTAATAAATTATTGTAGTATTACGATAATTTTAAAAATATTACCGAGGAATGTATGGCACATTAGAAATGTTTAAACCAGGCAATTTATAATTCAATGCCGTCATTTGAATGAAGTTCATTTTTTTTTATGAAGGTTTAAGTTTTCAAATATAATAAATTAATGTAGTATTGTGATAAGTTTTAAAATATTACCGAGGAATGTATTGCATTTTAGTGATGTTTAAATAAAATTGCATTGAAGTTGGAAAGTGTTTCATAATCAATGCTTTAAGCCTGATTGATCTTTCTTGTTTTGCTTCATCTAGTATGATGCACATGAAAAGTATGGTGCACATAATAGTATGATGCACATGAAAAGTTATCGATGGATTTATACGTCTTGAAAAACTCTGAACTCGAATCGATAGTTTTCGAGGTGCTGTTTTGTGTATGTTCGTGTGTGTGTCTGTATGTTTGCGGGTATGTGCCCACGATATCTATCGAGGGAATGGAATAATTCCAATGAAATTAAGTACGATTGCTGGAAAAAATGAATACTGAAATCTCATTGAGTTAGTACATTTGGAAGGTTCTGAATGTGTTAAAAAGTACTTTTGAAATATTCTAAAAAAAGAAAATCAGACAGCCAAATAGTTTAAATAAATAATTCTTTTATATGTTATTCGTTTATTAAAAAAACGAACGACATTAATTTAAAAGAACAAAAAAAATTAATCATGCGTAAAGCGTTGATCATGAAACATTTTCCAACTGAAATGCAATGTTATTTAAAGATCTCTAAAATGCGACACATTCAGCGGTGATATTATTTTAGTTATCGCAGAACTACAATAACTTATTTTACTTGAAAACTTAACTTCATCGAAAAAAAAAAAATTTATTCAAATGACGTCATCGAAATATAAATCGTCTGGCTCTCTATGTAAAAGCAGTGAATATTTCATTCCCTTTTATTTCAGACTCCAGAGTTAAATAATTTTGAAGTGAAAAAAATTCATCATTTCTTATATAACTCATCTTATAATCACTTGTTTACATTCTGCATCCATTAAAATGAGGCTTCGTTGTAGAAATAATCAAAGTTTGATGATCATTTAAATTCAAAAATATTGTAATTGCGTTGGCGCAGAATATAGATGCACAGAAAATACGCAAAAAGAAAAGCGGTTTTCGGACGGATGCAACACTAAATATAAATTTAAAATGATTTTAAAAATCACGATTTTTACATTGGGCAGAAAGATGGATGCCATATTTTATTTTGAAGTGGGTCACGTGATCTCTTCATATAATATGGATATAAATTATTATTTTAATTTTTATCTAAAAAACTACAGAACATAATTTGCTCAAATTTTTTTTTGTATATTTTATGGGATAATTTGAATATTTTCTAAAATTTTCAGAGCAATTTGTGATTTTTGACTTCGCTTAAAAAATGCTTGAAAAATTAGGTCCCATAGGGTACAAGGTATTTCACTTTTTCATCCCGGGTTGAGAGATTTTTTGTATTCGATTTATATTTCTGAAACAATATTAAAAATCTATGCTGCTTACTCTGCTCATTAAATATTGCAAGGAGAATTATTTATTGGAAAGGAGCTAAAACTTCATGTTAGGAAAACGCCCAAAATCGTTTGAGATAATAATTCAGGTGGCGCTGGGGTAAGATAAGTTCCACTGCATTGCAAGTATTTCAATGGCGAAAGGTTCGAATTGAATTAAATAATATTGGCTTGAATTGGTAGTTTTGCAGAAACAAATTAACAGGTGGTTAGCTGGTGTCGTGTGAATGATTCGTCATGGAAGGGATTTGTCATTGCCTCGTTACCAGGAAGCAACACACAAGGAAGTGAAGTTGGATTTCTGAGCTCAATTCTCACTAATTTAGATCCAAACCCGGTGGGGATGACATTCTCAGAACTGTACACTCCTTAACTTGCTATCAGCTTTTTGAAAGAACTTCCGGATCTATAGATTTAACGTGCCCATACTCTGTGTAGACACGGGGATAGTTTTAGCCAGCTATGCGAATCGAACTCTGGTCCTGAATATGCATTCCCGTGCCTTAACCACTAGGCAATTCCTGTCCGCAAATTATCAGTACAATACAAATTAGAACTCAAACAATAAAGAATATTCCTACGTATTTAAATTTATTTCACCTTTCAATCTATTTTTATTTCCCTATAATCTGTACCCTGTTCTATAACTAGAAAAAAAATCTGATGTGGGCAGCGCATGACTTTTCCTGCAGACTTATATTCACATTCTCTTTATTTTAATTCAATTTTCGTTCTCATTTGATAACTGGACTTATTTTCAAAGGTGGCGTAGAGAAAATACGAAAAAACTAAAATATCTCGAGAACGGCTAGTCCTAGTGTAATGGGGTTAGTCTTATTCTTTTCTTCGTTAAAAATTACATATTGAACAAGCATTTAATGGATGTATTTGAGCATACGTAGTTTCATATTTTAGATTTTGGCGATTTTTGATGGGCCATTTTGCTAAAAAAGGTAGGTTATTTTTTTTCGAATCGTACCAAAATCTAATCAGCACCAAGGTGTCCCACAAGTGACTTATCTACCGAATTTTGTGAAATTCAGTCCATTAGTTTTTCTGCTAGACTGGATACAATCTTTTGCGAGCCATTTCGCAAAGAAGGAGGGTTCTTTTATCCCGAATTGTACCCAAAATTAATCCACACCAGATTCGCTCACAAGTGACTTACCTACCAAATTTTATGAAATTCGGTGCATTAGTTTTCTAGTTAGAGTGGATACAAAATCTGGCAGACACACACACAGACGTCACGCTAAAATAGTTTTTTCGTATTCTAGAGGTCCCGAAACGTGTAGATCTGTCGAAAACTCGAGTTGCGATTTTCAGCAGGATTCAATACTTTCTCTATACATTACCATGTGTTGCAGGGAAAGTAAAAATCAACAAGTAAAATACACGTTGTGTAAATTATGAGAAAAACTTAAACAACGTATTTAAGCACATTACTATTATTATTTTAATATTTTTATTTCATATTTGTGCTTTGTTCAAGTTTTCCTTAGGAAAAAATACTTATTACTTTTACTCATAATTAGGGAACTTTAATTTAAAAATAATCAGAAATACATATATACTAAAGATAACAGTAGATATAATTCTCACCTATAATTGGCACCTAGATATAATTCTCAAAGTATTGTGGTATTTTCAAGCTTTTCATCTATAAGAGTCATATTTCCTTCTCTTTAACGAAATTGAATAAACATTTGCGTAAATCCACAGAGATATGATATTAATTATTAGAGTGCAAATTACGTGGTCCTTTGGTGACACGCCAACGATAAATGCGACATATTGTTTCTGAAAATGTGCATGAAAATGGATAGTTGAAGGATAGGAAGATTATGATATACACCATATATGCCTGAATATCTAAAAATGTTTAAACTCATAAAAAGTGAAGTAAACAAATGTATTTCGAAACACAAAATACTTCAAATTAAAGAAAATGCTTTTAAACTATTAAATAGTAAATAAAACTCATACCGTAATAAAAATTAGGAATTGAAATAGTTCAATTATGTAAAATTTATAAATGATTAATACAGGTTTTGAGTTTAAAAAATAAAAGAAACAGGCCACATCTACAAAAAGTCTTAATCCGATAATTTCTATTAAATTTCAAAGGTGAATCAGAAAATATTTAAAGCAAGATGGCGGGTGTTTCTTCTACTTAATATATTATGTTTTAAGTAGAAGAAAAAGTTTTAAATACAGTAGAATAAAAAGTTGTAACTATACTTATAAATAATATCAACAGAGAAATTGCAACTATACTATAACCAACCGCGTATAGTGGTTTTGTAATGATAATCCGCACTCATCGTAAAAAGGGGTTGATGAGTGGGATGCAGAGGAAAATATGTTAATTTAATTTATGTATGTCGTTTGCAACGACAAAATACTTTCAAAAATATAATAATAAAAATATTTATTTTAAAGTGGTTGCTAGTTATAAAATAGTTAAAACTTTAATATATAAAAAAAAGATAGACATATTTTTTAAATTATGCATATATTACAAAATATATTTATTAAATTAAAATAAAATAAATATTTTAGAATAGCATATGTTTTAAAAATTTTAATGAACATGTTTACATTTGATTCCTTTAATATTTAAAAAGTACCTATTTTACGTCCATTTCAAGAAATAAAAAAAAAAAAAATTTTTTTGCTGTTTTTTGTTACATTTGTTATCATTTGTTATTCACTTTTTCTGTAGACACTAAAGATTCTTATCTATAAAGCTCACATTTAAAGCAGAAAACTGTATAATTTCGAAATAGGATGAAGGTACAGAAAATATAATTTTCTGTAAACCAATAAAAAAAGTAAATTTTTTTTATATCAACATCTCTCTAAACATGTTGATATCCTTCGTAGTTACAGATTTCAAAAATGAGTTCTAATGTCTGGAAAACTTAAGCTTTATTCAAATCAGCAATAAGAATAAATAGGAACTAAATATTAATTTTGTAATTATCTTGCACAGTTCTAAAGCAATAGATAGATACAATAAAATAGAAATTAAATTCTCAACGAGATCATGAAAAAAAAAATTCATTCTCAAAACACTGAAGTATTTACTCTATAGTCAGTTTCAGCACGTCGAAAATCGTTTGCAAAACTGGCTGAACGTTCACGACAGTTAGTAAACATTTTTTTTTTTAAATTCCAGTAAAATCAAGTAAAATACCATTTCCTGCTTAAATGCTCTAATCTTCTGAAACACATGAAAATTTGCCGTTGGCTATATTTTTCTACATTTATTTCCAAGATGATATGAACCGGGTTTTATCGCAAAGCCAATTGGTTTAAGACCTGTAAAACTGCCTTTTCCTTTCGGAAACTTTAAGAGCAGAGAAAAAGAGATATCAGAAAACCCATGCCTCCAGCCAACAAATATTTCTTTAATTTTCTCAAAATGAACTTTAGTGAAGTCAGGGTCGCCGACCAGAATTGTTGCCAGCAATGACAACGTGGCCAATTTTGCTCAAAATAGTTAAATTTAAATATTTGTATCTATAATAATATATTCATTTCACAAATTTATAGATACCTTTGTTTAGGATTATTATTCTTCAATTTTAAATTATATATATATATATATATATATAAAGTGAAATATTTAAATATATTAATTTTTAAATGTGTGTTTTGTTTTTAATTAATCTTTTATTTAACAGTTTATTTACAAATAGATAATATAAATACATAAATGCTTTAATTTATTTCACATTAATATAAATATTTAAATTGAAATTTGTTGTTTGCTTTCGAAATTTAAAAACATTTCAAAATTGATATTTCATTTATTCATACATTTAGTTTTAAATAACTTAAATTTCCATCTTTTATTTCGCGAATTTTAGAGTAATACTCAATTTCAGTCGCAAAATTCATTGAAGGCAATTTTTTCTTTAGCCAGGAATATTTACCACTTTTTTTATTACGTTAAAATTACTAAAAAGGTATTTTAGAAATCAATATTTTTAAACTATAATTCAGAATAAGAAACTTTCGAAAATGTAATTTATCAAACGGTTCTGAATCATTAACTATACTTCTAGACGTTTGGTCTTTTTAGCCATTTTATTTTAGAGTTACGAGGAAAATGTTAATTTTTTTTTCTTCCATTAAAAAATCGTTTTAAGTTCTGCTAAAAGTTTTCTGTCACTCAATGTAATTATTAGCTTGCACGACAAAGGAATATGCATGTTTAGAAAGTGCTTTTTTATGAGTAATCATTTGATGATGCGTTAACATTATTTTTTGAGAACTGAGCAAAACTTTCGAAAAGTGGAACCAAAAATCTGAAATTGACAGATATCGTAAAAGTTATTTAAAATATTTGAGGTGGGCAGTACCTGACTTTTCCAACACTTATTTTCCCTGACAATACTTTGTATATGTAAAGGGGAAATATTGTGATGGAGTCAAAAATCTGACAGATTTCAATGGATTGACATGTTTTGAGGTATGCCTGAATACAAATAAAATATTCTTTCAATCATGTCTGTGTGTATGTCCGTGACCATGATGCCTCTCAAGCAAAGGCATTTTTAAGGATCTTTTGAAAACTGTTTTCGAAATTAAAAAGAAATATATTTTTTTACAGAAATAGTATTTCATGTATATTTCATTTAATAAAACACGTTTTACTCAAAATATTTAAAATGTATTTCATTAAAGAAATAAAATAATTTGCAGAACCTTAACATGCAATATTCTCAAACGTTTGTATCTAAATGGAAAATCTAAAATGTTTAACATGTTCATTGTTATTAAATGAGTGCAGGGCTTTGTCAGTACTTTTAACAAGAAATAAATGAACACTATTGTTTAGCAGTTATTACGAATCCTTCCCGAGATATTAAAAATTTTACTATTCTTCGGAGAGCGCGATATTTCTTGAAATAATCAAAGGAATTCCACGAATTTTTGTATGCTCCTTTTAATCAGTAATACTAATGAATAAAATAATTTTTAGTTTCTTTTTTTAATTTTTTGTGGAAATTTTTGTGGTGCATGATTAAATACTGCCCTCTTGAGTGGAAGCAAAACTGAAATCATAAAGAAACAAAACAGAGAAATATTTTAAAAACGGGTTATGCTAGAGAAGTGGACGTAGTTTCATTAATTCTGTCATCTAAAATTACATATAGATAATGTATAGTAAAAAAAGTTAACATATCTATATATTTTTTTATATTTTTTTTTAATTTCTGCGGCAGATTAAAAACAAAAAGCCACGCCGTTTGGAATTGCATTAATATCTAATTAGTTTCAAACTAAAAAATTGAAATTTTGGAATTATTTATGGTTTTATGTGTTGACTTAGCACATTTTAAAATGATGCCAATTTGCCAAAATTCCAAACTATCTTAAAATGATTTATCGAAGCATTACAGGAGTAGTTTTATTCATTTTGTCATGAAAAGTAAAAGAAAATAATTAAGAATAACACATTATAATAAAAGTCGTCCTGGGTATAAGGGCCCACGTATACATCCCCCCTTTTTCGCAATTGTCACTGATTAACCTTTAACGTTCGAAAGCGTTCTAGATTTAATGTGATTTTAGCTATTTATTAATGAGATCAACAAATAATTCTATTATAAAGTGACCTAATCTTTAAAATGTAATTCTTAAGACTTGTCGCGATATATTTTAGTAAAAATAATTTTTAAAAGTTTAGTCTATTTTCTGTCTTTTTAAACTTTAAAGATCTTTACGTGCCATTTTTGTAAAAATGGGAGAGTCACGTTTTTTTCGATTTGTATCAAAACCCAATCAGCATCAGGGGATGCGTGACTACTCTGAATACATGACGAATCGGATAGTTTATGAATTAGAACGTACGTTGGAACGTAAAGTTGACAAAAACCTGTTTTTCCAGGAGATGACACACATATACACACACACACACACACACATATATATATATAATGGGATTAATAACAAGTTTTTGACTATATTACAAGCAATTAAAATTCTTAAATATATATATATATATAAATATATATATATATATATATATATATAAGGATATAAACAAGAAGAAAAAATAAGCGAGAACAGGAGTGACCATATGATTTGCATAGAATGGCAGGGGTGGATTGCGACACCCCTTTCCCGCTTAAAGCAGCTTTTACGACCCGGGCAACGCTCCGTTCGTGATATACTTATTTTTATATATATATATATATATATATATATATATAAATATATATATATATATATATATAAATAAATAAGATAAAATTAAAAATAAAATTAAAATAGTTATACTAATTTAAAACATGATCAGTGTCATACCCTGGTTCAAAAACAATACGGAGGAAAATTAATTAATTATGATATGATAGGAAATATCAGACAAAAGGAAAACAATGCTACCATAACAGACAAAAAGATCTAAATTTTAAATATGAATAATACACATGAATTTATCAACATTCAAGAGCGAAGCATACTAATCAAGTTCAAACAACAAAGCATTATCAAAATCTGGAGGCTCAAAATATTAAAATGACAAAATAAGAGAAATGATACAATCCGAAAATATGAAATAGGATAGAAGCTCTGTGAATCCAGCTTATCAAGGATCTTTGCATCCACAGAGGTTCCAAATGTGTTTCGCTTAACGATACAGCCACATGGCTGAAATAACGTCAAAAGATCCGACACATTTCCAGACTATAACATAAACGAAAATGACAAAAAATAAGCAAAAGGAAATTGGAAGGAATATAATGAAAGTGCATTAAGCAAACATATAAGCAATCTAACCAACAATCCACAATGATTCGGATAGAATTAAAGTCATACCTTTCTTCACCATTATACAAGACACATTTTCGTTACACTAAACAAAGTATTAGGAAAGAGTACAAGAGAGCGCCATCTGATGTGAATTATAGGAAATACTTCTGCATGTTTAACTATACAAATTTATAAGTTTCAAACCCAAAAAATAGAGATATAAAGATAAGATAAATAAATAAAAAAAAAAAAAAAAAATTTTTTTTTTAATATAATAAAATAAAAAAAATACGCAATAAACTCAGTAATAATTAATAATTAACAATTATATAATATGTATCCAAAACTTATTACTAAGACATTAAAATCTCAAAGAATATTTTAATGTTCAAAGTATACAATAGCAATTTCAAATTAGACTAAAACAATAAATAATATATTATAAATAGTATTCAAAATTTCTAAAGTGATATTTAACAAAATTAACTGGATATGATTCAGTCTTACAGTATCGAAATAAATCTGCAAGATGGTTACTGTATTGTGTATTTTCACATAACCTAAAAATCCTATGAAATTGATTTATTAAAATATTTTTATATACCTGTTTACTCATACATGAGTTAAAATTGATTATCTTGTGAATTTTAAAAGGAAAACTTTTTCTTTTATCATAAATGTTTGACAAAAATGAATATTCATTATCAAGAGATAGAGTTACATCTAAGAAATTAACGCTAGACGAGAAGTTGCTTTCGTTTGGTAAAAGGGATAAATTTGGAGGATAAAAATCAAAATCTATATCATTAGATGAGGGAGCTATTTTAATGAGAATAACATCGTCAATATATCTGTAGAATGTATATATATATATATATATATATATATATATATATATATATATATATATATAAATTGAAATGTCTTAATCGAAAACTATGCATAAACTACCGTAAGTACAATAAAACCCATCTCTAGCATATCTGTTACAAATAAGTAATTATAGACCAAGATAAAAATAGAAGATAACTTATCACTATAATGGAAAGGAGGTGAGGGGAATATTAGTATACAAAAATCATAATTAAAAAGGTATATATCTAAATATATATAAAAATATATAAAATAAATAAGCAAACACGGCAAAAATGAGAAAAGGCAATAATAATTAGCTCAAGATTAAAGATCAAGACATGGAGGACAATCAATAGAAACTACGCAAAAAATGGCGGTTAGTTCGAAATTGCATTCTCGTCAGGACAGCCATACAATTCGAATTAAAACCGATAGAATAGCCAGTTTCTGACAATGGCGATAATATTTACCTATGGACATCATTGGAACTGTCTACTGGCTAGTAGGAGGACAAATAATAAAAACCAAGTGAATTATAAACCACAAATATAAAAAACAGAAATATTAAATCACAGGCACAGCCACCAAGTGGGAGTCGACATGTTCGCAGGCAACATTCGACAGAGCATTTTACATCTCTTTGTCAAAGCAAGTGGACACCGGAATGAATACACTTGAACGAAAAGTAATTTGTATGAAGACAACAGAAATATTAAATCACAGGCACAGCTACCAAGTGGGAGTCGACATGTTCGCAGGCAACATTCGACAGAGCATTTTACATCTCTTTGTCAAAGCAAGTGGACACCGGAATGAATACACTTGAACGAAAAGTAATTTGTATGAAGACTTTCAAAAATAGTAATCAGTATAGGACTCAGGACAAGTGGAAAGTAGTTTTTTAAAAATAGTAATCAGTATCAGACTCAGGCGTAGTAGTAAGTAGATGATAAGAACTGGTGAAATTCACAAAAATGAGTTATCCAATCAAGGATAAATAATACATTTGTAAAATTATTACGTTGTGTATTTGAAATTATTAATAATATTATTTACCAATACTTCCGGATAGTGGTAATTTCGACAAATGCGTTTAAAATTATTGATATGGAGTAAGTGAAATTGAGGATCAAAAAGTCGATGTATTCGAAATGGCTGGTTTAAAATGATGTTTCTAAACCATTGAATTGAAATTATAAGATCGATATGATAGCTGCTTAATAATAATGAAGTTATAAGAATCTTTTTTATCATATAGATTGGTGATAACATAATTATTGAGGGTATCTAAATTTAGGTCTAATTAATTTACAGTTTGACTAACACTTGGCTCATTAGGGATTAATTCTAGGTTAGAGAGGTAAAAATCAATATTAATGGGATAGGAATCATCAATGATAATACAAATTAAGTCATCAACATATCGATACATAATATATGAATTAGAGTTAAAACGGCGTTCATAATAATAAAGATATAAGTTAGCAAGAATACTACTACTACAGCCCCCTTGAGATACACTAGATGTTTCTAAATATATGTTACCCCCTTGGATATTATAATTGTTGTATAACACAAAGTGTAATAGCATAGGAAAGTTTTTGAGATTAAATGGAACATTATTGGAAGATTGATAATCATGCTAAAGAGAGATAATAACTTAATATAAATCTTTAATATCAATATTATTAAATAGGTCTTTAAAATCAAAGGTATGGAAACCAAGAATATGTGGAAGCTTGCTAAGGTGATTAACTAAATTAAAATTATTGTTCAAAATGAAATAGCCTGAATTCTTAAATTTAAGATTTTCATTAATTCTATTTAAACAGTTAAGCAAGCACTTGCTAGCTGTAGTGGTAAAGGTATTATGTCCACAAGTGACCGTTCTAAAGCTGAGAGGTGATTTGTGGAATTGAGAAACCAAAGTAACATATGGAAATTTATAAAACTTACAATTAATATTTAATTGTGTATATAATTTTAGCATTTTAGTTTTGATTTTGATAGACTGATTATTAATGGGTTTAAAAATATGATTATTTTTTAAGTAATTTTGTAACACAGAAACCATAATGTTTTTTATAAATAATGGTATAAATATTAGAAGCTTTATCTACATAAGTCATGACAAAATGTTGTTGTAGTTCTTTAATAGCAGATAGGAGTTGTTTATAAGGATAACTTAGCCTCGTAAATTTAATGTTTATAATAACATTTTTAAGAAGATGTAAGGTAGTATACTTCCATAGATGGAATGCTTCAATAGGAATGGAATGTGAACAAGCCTGTTGGTATATGAATTTATCAAAATCAAAAGATAAAGACTGAAGAAGTAGTTTGGGGTGATGGCAGAGTGGAATGTATATATATACAGGGTGTCCAGTGCTATCGGTGTCCGATGGCTATTTCCTCAACCGTTAATCACAGAGATACACTTCCAGTTGCAAAAATGTTTTAAATTTTAAAATCTATTGATCTTAGAAACAGTTTAAATCAGTAAATGCATTTCTAAAAGAAATACGAAATATAAAATTTTATACAGTCCCCCGGTCCTACCAATTATATTAAGAAAAATCATCCTCATACAATTTTATGCAATATATAAAAAAAAAATCATCCTTTTACGACCAAAATTGACCGACTTATAGCTGTTTAAAGTTGGAGAATTTTTGTGCTGAGAAGTGGTCAATATGGTCCCTGATTGGTGGGTTGCCTGAAACGGGACATTTTTATGCGTGGAAAAGCGACTTAAGTCATAACGTTTAATGCTTTATAACTCGGTGAATTTTGGTCGTAAAAGGAAGATTTTCTTTTTATTTTGCATGTAATTGGATGAGGATGATTTTGCCTAAATATAATTGGTAGAACCGGGTGACTGTATAAAAATTTATATTTCGTATTTCTTTCAGAAATATATTTATTGATTTAAACTGTTTCTAAGATAATAGATTTTAAAATTTAAAACATTTTTGCAATTAGACGTATAGCGCTGTGACTAACGGTTGATGAAATAGCCATTGGGCACCGATAGCACTGGACACCCTGCATATATATATATATATATATATATATATTGTATATATATATAAATAAGAACCTAAAGTTCGGGGGAAGGGCAAGGCCTAGGAACCCCCCTCCCATGACCCTGTATATGTAGGAAAAGTAACAAACTGGTTTACATAAGAAACGACAGCGAAGGACCTATCGTCTTTTGTACATATTTATCTATGGTTGAAGAAATAAGCGCAGAGAGAATTCCTGCCACTCCAATTTGCGCCCGTGTGCGGGGTGGTCCGAGCGAATGTGAGGATAATCTAATAAGAGTTCGACCCTTATCAGTTGCAGCTTCCCTTTCCAGAAGCCGGAAATGATTATTTCGAACAAGATCGGAACTTGGAGTTACAAGGAAATCGATGGAGTTATCAGAAATCAAGACGCTGTATCGGAGGATAAATAGATAGATCGTTATCAGGTACGTCGTAACCTCCAGACCTTGGAGGTAAATGGAAGGAGTTAAGACCTCATGTTGAGAAAGTGCCAAAATCGTTTGAGATAATAATTCTGGTGGCACTGGGAAGCCTTAAGTCCCATTACTTTGTAGGCATTTTTATGGAGAAAGGTTCATTAATTAACTGATAATTCTGAATAATTTTGAATTAAAAAATATTTATTTAAAACAATTATTAGTGCAATGCTAAATAATTATTAGTGCAATTAAAAATAATTATTAGTGCAATGCAAATTAGAACTCAAACAATAAATAATATTTTTACGTATTCAAATTTAGTATACTTTTCAATTTACTTTTGTTTCCTATATATTATGTACCCTCTTCTACAATTGAAAAAGAAATACTTGTAACTTCTATTTACAATTAGGAGCTTTAATTCAGGAATAATTAAATATACATGTAATAAATACTGCAGCTCTTTTGGTTGTGTCAAATGTGAGCAAATCATGATCATGTAATTTGCTTTCGTGTTTTTACTATTTTAGAAACGTGTCAGAGTTCCGCTATGATGCGCAACGTGACGAAACAAAATTTTGAGGAGTCTGTATCTCAACACCCAAGAAAGATATAGACTTGATATTTTTTTATGTAATATGACAGCGAATCTGACAAAAAAAAATTACAATTGATGCGGTAGCTCCGGAGAAACAAAGAACTTTTAAAGGGAAATTTTTACGATTTTCGACTTTGTTTCTCTTCTTCAATTTTGACAGATTTACAATTATAACTACCGAAACAATTTTAATGAATGATAGCTCATTTTGTGTATTCTGGTGGGAGGTATATACTTTTATTTTAAACTGAAGATATTGATTTAGAGCATAAAATATTTCAAAAATTGAAAAATACATGATTGTTCGGCCATTCTTTTCAGTTTGGAAGGACATGTAGCTTAAACTGCTGAACAGATTTTTAATCAATGATTGCTCATTTTGTGCGTTCATATGGGAATTACATACTCTTTTTTTGAAAATTTGCTGATAAATTTGAATTAGAATTTCAAAATTTACGGAATAAGAAAAACATGAATAATTGGTGCTCGGCAGTAAAGTAAAATTTGCAGTGCTTGCTAATATCATTTTTGCATAATCATGTAGACCTCAAATATTCCTACAAAAAGTATTAAAATGTAAAAATACCGTGTCATGGTGAAAATCTCCCCGTTGAGTACAAGAAACAAGAACCTCATTCCAAAAATGTTATGAAATCTTAAAATGATTTGGACAAAGTTTCCGCAGAACAGGCAACAAGAACTGTACTTTCAGGTCTAAGAAAAAGAAACGACTACGGCTAATAAGTGCTACGTGGGATTTGAATAAGGGTTTGGATCCTTCAGTATGGTACCTAGACCTAAAAGTACAGTTCCGGTTCATAACTGTTTTGAAAGGTGGATTGTTTTTTGTACTTAGAGGGGAGGTTTTTTTTACCATGAAGTGGTGTTTTAGAGAGATTCATTATAATCGTAGCAAAGCTTACTTGAATATACTGTAGACGTTAGGCCGGGCTAATGACTCTTTTGTCTTTATACGCTCATATTTGATTATATGGTTTCCATAGCAATATAATTTTATTTGAATATCAATTTAGAAAGTTTTCTAATTAAATATAGAAAAATATGAGTATAATTTTGAATATTTATTTCAAAAATAGACTAGTTTTGAACTCAAACTATAATAGCTTAATAGCGTGATAATAAACTTAATAGCGTTTGCCAGATGGACTACATCATATGGCGGAAACTTACACTTTTACCTATACCTCTATATATGCGCTGCATCAAGAATTAACTTTACATTGTGGATGCTTGTGATCGGCTAATGATCCATAGTTTTGTCTTCATTCCTCCATTTGCTAGATGGTTTCCATAGTAACAAAATGCATTTTGAATATAAATTTAGAATACTTTTATTTCTGAAATAGTAAAGAACATGATTATAACTTTGAATTTCAATTATAGAAATCAGTTGTTATATTAGAAATTCTTGGAATTGTTATCAGTAATTACAGGAATTCAGAAAAAAAAATATTTTTTTGTATGGACGTGCAACATTTTTTAATTATATTAAATAAAAGTTTATTTTATACGCAATTTATGAGAACAAAACCAATTTCACTACGCTACGACGAACCGTTCTCAAGGCGGGCGCGATAGCCCAGTGGTTAGCGCGCGGGAATTGCACTCGGTAGGCCCGGGTTCGATTCCTTCCCTTGCCAAAACTGCCGCCGTGTTCACGCGGAGTACGATCACGTTAAACATGTGGGTCCGTAAGTCCTTCCGAGAGGTTGGTGGTAGGGGAAGGAGGGTACGGTCCCTGCCGATGCCTCCCCCACTGGGTTCCAGTCTAAATTGGGTGGTTCTTCCAGGCCGTCCAAATAGTTACCTTACACCTTTCTGGTAGGTCGGACGGTCTGGGTCTCAACAACAACAGCCGTCTTAAGGTATTGGAATCTTTTTAAAATTTTTGCTGACTTTGCGTCATTTTAAAGTGAGCCAAATTACCAAATGTAATTGGAAATTATTTCAAAATAGAAAAATTTGATGTAATTAGAAAACAATCTTGCGTTAATACTGAATTTCATTGATATAAAGAAAGATAAAATCAAATTAAATCGTAAAGTTTTATGTCTCCCACATCAAGTTTGTTCCTTTTTTACTATTTAAGAACACTGCATTGTCAATGAGATATCTATGAAAGAGCCTTTGTATGGTGGTAAGTGGTATGTATGTACACTTTATTTCCTATATAGCTATTATGCAATTTTATACTCCTTTGCGCAAGCATTTTGCACGGTCATACCGGAAGTGGAAAACTAGAAGTGACATCTTCAAATCCGGAAAGGAAAATCCTTACTGAACCTCCCAACTTCATCCGAAATTCCATTCTGAATCCATATAAGTTATCATCTAGCTTAACTGTAATTAGCCAATCCTTAGAAATATATGTTGCAAAGAAAATATACATTTTTCAACCGGAAATGGAATACACGCCTACCAGAATTTCATGCTTCTTCTTCTTCGACCCAGACCGTCCGACCTACCAGAAAGGTGTAAGGTATCTGTTTGGACGGCCGGGAAGTGCCACCCAATTTAGACCGGAACCCAGTGGGGGAGGCATCCACAGGGACCGTACCCTCCTTCCCCTACCACCAACCTCTCGGAAGGACTTACGGACCCACATGTTTAACGTGATCGTACTCCGCGTGAACACGGCGGCAGTTTGGGCAGCGGCGGGAATCGAACCCGGGCCTACCGAGTGCAACTCCCGCGCGCCAACCACAGGGCTAGAATTTCATGCTGGATCCACATCAGTTATTGTTTGAGTTCTATCTATAGCATATACTGAAAAATAAAAGATTTTTCCAGGGAAATTCTTACAGAAGCGCCCTACTTTTCAATAATTCTTCTTGATCCATATCAACTGTCATCTAAGTTCGATTTATAGCCAATCTGAAAAAATATATGTTTGAATAAAAATTAAAATTTTTGAGCCGAAAATGAAAAAAAAAATAAAATACACCCTTAAGTGAAACATCTTACTCCCTCTGGAATTTGATACTGAATCCACATCAGTCATCATCTAAGCTACATCTATAAGCAGAAACAACAAGCACACAACTATAATAGAAGGTCTTTATTTCACTTTTTATAAGACGTATAAAATTAAAAAAAGGGCCAGAGCGCTTTCGAGCGTAAATACGCTCTTCATCAGTGGCTACATGGAAATAGAAATGATCGTTCATATATAGACCAGAAGAGGGGATACATTTGCATAAATACAATTATCAATAAACTCACGTTTATCTAAGGAGAATCCAAAAATACAAAACATTTTGAACAGATTCAATATCGAGCATAAATCACGAAAAGTACAATAAAAATTTTTTACAATTTTAATACAGAAATATAACAAAAATAAGTATAATAATAAAAAAAATTATTGTACTTTTCGTGATTTATGCGCGATTCTGAATCTGTTCAAAATGTTTTGTATTTTTGGATTCTCCTTAGATAAACGTAAATTTATTGATAATTGTATTTATGCAAATTTGTCCTCTTTTCTGGTCTATATATATGAACGATCATTTCTATTTCCATGTAGCCACTGATGAAGAGCGTATTTACGCTCGAAAGCGCTCTGGCTCTTTTTTAAATTTTGTACATCTTATAAGAAGTGAAATAAAGATCTTCTATTATAGTTGTGTGCTTGTTGTTTCTGCTAATTGAAAATCAGACGTGATGCCAATTTATTTATTTATATCTATAAATCTATAATAGATCTTGAGAAATTGATGTTTTTTGGTGAAATCAATGGTATTGCAAAATTTTTGCCGTCGGTGATATTTTATGAAGCTTAAATTTCCCCAAATATTTTCCTACCATAAAATGAAGCACTTATAGTCATATGAATATTTATATAAGAATTTTATTTACTATAGGAAATGCTCGGATGTCAAGAAAATGGATGAATTGTCCATACATGGTGAGCTGTCTCTGTCAATAAATATCCTATCCAGCGAGAGGTAGAAGAAAAATATGGGAAGGATGATCTGCCATTAATCAAGTCGGAAAAAGGTGTTACACATATAGTGCTCAACTATATCGGTCATAATGAAATTTTAATGGATCTTACACTCATTATTCATTATCTCTTTAGTTTTGATCTTGAGATTAAATATTAGGGGTTGAATGTTTAGGTTGAATGTTAGAATTGATTGTTGAATTTGAATGCTAAGGGTTGAATGTTGAGTTTGAATGCTCATAGAACAAGTAAAAAATGCTCATAGAACCTATTGCACATAGAACCTATAGATATAATCTATGAGACGATTACAAATTTAGTGAGTGAGGGAAAATAAAAGAGTGAATAAGAGGATGGAGTATGTTCAGGAGAAAGTTCAAGAATTTCGTATATGGAAGGTAAAAATGCGATTGAGACAACACTGCGATACATCGAATAGCTGGGTGAGAGTACATCAAGTATGTACAGTATGTACTAAACAAATAAACACATAATTATGTATTTATTGTACATATTCTTTTCTTACAATACATAATTAATGGCAGGAATGAGGAAGATATTAGAGGCGGGGGGAGACATTGTCGTAAGGTCAGCGATAAATTATAGAGTTCAGCGTATAATATTGAGAATGAATGTTGTGATTGAATGCTAAGATTGAATACTAGGGGTTGAATGTTGAGGTTGAATGTTAGGGGTTGAATGCTAGGGGGATGAAGTTAGGAGGTTGAATGTTAGAGGTTGAATGTTAGGGATTGAATGTTAGGGGTTGACTGTTAGGAGATGAGTTTGAATTTTGATGTTGAATGTTAGGGATTGAATTTTGAGTTTGAATAATATGGGTTGAAATGTTGATTTTGAATGTTGGAGTAGAATGATATTAAAAGCTGAATTTGAATGTTGGGGGTTGAATGCTAGGGGGATGAAGTTAGGAGGTTGAATGTTAGAGGTTGAATGTTAGAGGTTGAATGTTAGGGATTGAATGTTAAGGGTTGAATGTTAGGGGATTAGTTTGAATGTTGATGTTCAATGTTAGGGATTAAATTTTGAGTTTGAATAATATGGGTTGAAATGTTGAGTTTGAATGTTGGGGTAGAATGTTGATATTAAAAGCTGAATATGAATGTTAGGGGTAGAATTTTGATGTTGAATGCTAGGAGTTGAATGCTGAGTTTAAATGTTAGGGGTAGAATTTTGAGGTTAAATGTTGCGGTTGAATTTTGAGGTTGAATATTAAGGGTTGAATATTGAGGGTTGAATGTTGAGGTTGAATGTTAGGAGTTAAATATTTAGAGGTTAAATGTCATTTTTTGAGCTTCATTCAGATTTATTTACCTAAGGAATTTCCAAGACAGTTATATTTTTATTCATAGTCACAAAACTTTATATGAGGCATTTCCAAAGCCAGTTATCGCGCTACAAGTGCAGATATTCGCATCCACTGACTAGTTTCGCGCTTCTAAATGCTCTGCCTCAAAATTAGCCGATAACTGCATTAGCAGCAAGGAACTCGCTATGTTTCAATTTTGCGAATTACTGTGATGATTGACAAAGTCGTCAGTCACGTCAAAGTCGTCAGTCGGCTTTAAAGTTTAAGATTTATTAAATTTAAATAATGAATCAAAATTTAATTATTAAAGAATCAAATTTAGAAATAAAAGCATCAAATTTAAATGCAGTGAAGTCCCGATTATCCGAGCTCGCTCCTTTTACACCGACTGGTCACTTTTTTTGATGACGTTAAACATCAATTCTCGTGGAGACCTGGACATTTATCTTTTAGTGAAACCGAGGAAAAAGATGATGATGAAGATATCTCCCGCTCATAGAACTAGTAAAAAATTAGTCCCAGAACCCATTGCATTATTATACATTCAAGATAAAATGAATGAAGACGGGTAACGGGAGATAATCTATGAGACGATTACAAATTTAGTGACTGAGGGAAAACAAAAGAGTGAGTAAGAAGATGCTCGAATTTTCAGTTATACTAAATTTTAAAACTTCAATTATGTTTTAACTTGAAAAAAATATCTTATTTATTTTTATTTACATTACATAACATATACACACAGCAAATCCTCAAAAACACCAACAAAATAACAAAATTAAAACCCGACCAAACACCCAATAAAATTAAAACCCGACCTAACACCCAACAAAATTAAAAACCGACCTAACACCCAATAAAATTAAAACCCGACCTAACACCCAACAAAATTAAAACCCGACCTAACACCCAACAAAATTAAAACCCGACCTAACACCTAACAAAATTAAAACCCAACCTAACATTCAACAAAATTAAAACCCGACCTAACACCGAACAAAATTAAAACCCGACCTAATACCCAACAAAATTAAAACATTTAATTAAAAAATTTGAATAAATCTGTAAATAGGAAAAATAAAATAATTCTGGTCCCGCACCTTTTAATTCTAAAAGTGATAGCTGCAGTGGATATCTGAGACACAAACAGCACCTAAATTGGAATGCTTCTAAGACAGCAGTTTCATTCACGGAGAGTAATTTCGAACAAAATGTTATTGTGTATAAAAATGCAGAGTAATGAGCCGGTATTACAAATTAGAAATTGCTTTTTGGTTGAAATCTGAAGGAGGAAAATGTGGGATCCACTTTAAATACAAGAAAATATAATCGTCTTAGTAGCTCAATAGATAGAAATTTGTCTGGTCAGCTGGAGATCAATGGTTAAACTCTTTGCTGTGGCATACATTCTTTACAATATTTCAAAATAGACGCTGTTAAACTATTAAATTAAAGACAACCAATCATAGGTTTAAAAAGTCATTTAATAAAACCACCTTTTTATTAAATGACTTTTTAAACCTATGATTGGTTGCCTTTAATTTAAAAGTTTATTAAAATTGACATGTATCCATTCAAATTCGATGCTGTTAGTCTATTGAAAATGCCACTTTCGCATTACAATTCTAAAACATACCAAGAGCTGAAATACATAGATATTTTAAGGAAATATATATTTATATTTCTAGGTACTCGATGTGCTTATTTGCGACCTATAAAATGAAGGAAAAAGAACCAAGAAAAATTCTATCAATAATGACTCTATAAACTGGAATATTATGAAACCGTTTTAGGTGTTTGCAGACACGAATATTTCGATGCGAAATATTTGGATGCCAAGAAAGATGGATGAATTGCCACCAGATGGCGAACTGTCTCTATCAATAAATATACAGAGAGCGAGAGGTAGATGAAAAGGATGAGTAAGATGATCTTCCATTAATCTAGTCGGAGAAAGGTGTTACAACTACAGCTCTTCAATACATCAGCCATATTTGTATTTTAAGTGTTTTTTTTGTTATTATTATATTAATCTGAAATTCTTTCTTCATGTATATTTTTGGTGATTGAATATCTGAATATACAGAGGGGTTCCTTGGATAGTTTTAGATCCCCAATAACTTTGTAAAGAAAAGCCCTTACAAAGTTATGGCCAGCTGTTTAAGGTCAGCTTTGTAAAAATGAGTGTACACATTAGGTTACACTCGGGGGTAGTATATTAAATGACTATGCCCGATCGAATAACATATATTGTAGTTAAATATTTAAGAAGAAGCGATAAATTAAATTCTAGTGGAGAATTAAAGAAGTTATAAGAACGAACTCAAACAAAGTGAGATAGACGAATAAAGCCAATTATAGGGTTGTGTAGAACATAACCTAATCAGTAAAACTCTTCAGCAACGGTGTCAATTCATTTCTGAATAAAATTTCAAAAGAAAAATTCACTCCCATTTGATGTTAGTGAACATAATTAATATACAGGGTGTCCCAAAAAGATTGAAACTTGCTTTAATTTTTTACCTGCTGGAGATAAGCTGGCAATGTAAATTGCAGAAATGTTGAAAGTAAGGTAGGAAGTAAGACTACGCTAATGAAATACCCATTCATTTAAAAAAATGTTACATTTTTTAAATTTTTATATGACCCCCTTAGACAAATTGGGTCAATCAGATTATTTTTAATGCAACAAGATCATTAAAAAAACCACATATCTGTATCTTTAAAATCAACAAAATTATGATAAAGGAAAAAATCTGACTTATGCCACCTTTCCGTACCATGTAAAAGGTGAAAATACCATCAGTGAAAATAGGGATCATAAGCAAATTGACCATGGAAATTGTTTAGATTAAAAATACGTTAATGTGTGTCAAAATTTTTTATCACAAATTCATCTAAATAAAGCATTACACAGATAGAGATCATATAAAGCAGTAGTACTCACTACGCGGTTGGGGCACATAATTAAAATATGCATACATTGATAGAAGACCACTGATATAAAGGGACAAATTTCGTTACAAATACTAGAAATACAATTCACAAAACGCAATTCACAAAGCATTCTCAAAAGGTTTCCTCCAACTCCAATACATAACTGAGCGCTTCTAATAATGCTTCTGCAAATATTTTGGAGTTCTTCACCACTAATATTGTTGCAAGTATCAATTATCTTTTGTTTAAGGTCAATTGCGTTTAGTGGGCGAGTATTATAAACTAGTGTTCGAAGACGACCCTATAAGTACAAATTGAGAGGGGTTAAATCAGGGTATCTCTGGGGGGGGGGGGAGGGGAATTCTTTGGCACCTATCAAATCAATCCACTGTTTATCAAAGTTTTCGTTGAGCCAGTTTGTCACAATTAGAGCCTGGTGTACAGACGCGCCATCCTGTTGATAATACATGTTTTTTAGACGCGATAATGTTGTCGTCTCTATAAAATCCGTTACATTACCGTTTAAAATGAACTGCATGTCTTTTTCAGCTGTAAGAGTCCCCTCATAAAATACAGGACCAATCAGTTTTCCATTCCAAATTCTGCACCATACAGACATAGAAAACGTTCTCTGGTGATGTATTTTACGGACAAAAAATGGTTTCGTATTATCCCAATAATGATCGTTGTGAGTATTGATTGCTCCATCTTCCGTAAACAAACATTCATCAGTCACCAGAATATTGTTAACAAAGTTTGAATTGAAGTCTTGTTGGATTAACAAATAGTTGCAGAATGCTACACGCCGGTTAAAATCGGAGAAATGAAGTGCTTGAAGTCCATGAATACAAAATGGATGCCAATGGTATTTTCCAAGTGTTCTAGCAATTGACATCCTAGGTAGCCCCAAAGGTTCGCTTGCTTTTCGAATGCTTGTTCGTGGGTTGAAAGAAAAATATGCGATGATGTCAGTTTCTTGGTCCTCCGTGTACAAACGATTTCTTCCAGGATCAGGTCTTGGATGAAATGAATCGGTAGTTCTTAATCTCCTCATCATCCGATAAACAAATGTACTTGAAATTTTAGGCAAGTTTGGATATCGTCGTCCAAAATCCCGAGCAGTTTCTGCAGTATTTTTATTACACAGAGTCATCATCGTTAATCATCGTTAATTCGGAAAGCTCGTTATTTGTTAAAAGTACCATAATGCACAACCAGTTACGTGTTCTTAATTCGTCAATTCAGAGCTAAACATGCTGACGATTCACTGAATGATTTCTAATCCTCTTTATTTTGGTATAATATTAAAAAAAAGTTTAGTTGTATTTAATAGAAATAATACTGGGAATAAATACGTAAATTAAAAAATAAATCGTCTGCATTTCATTCTTCAGTTTTTTTCAATTATTTTACTATGAACATTTGAAACGGGTAAATTAGAGTTAAAGAAAAGAAAAAAATCGTCTGTGAGTTCTATTTTTTGTTTTAAAAAAATATGTTAAATTTCAAAATCAAATACATATTTGCATTTGTTTACTTATTTATTTTAATTGTTTCAAATAAAAAATGGCATGTCTCAATGTGAAAAGTACCTGGAATCCGTGATTGCATCGTGAGCCTACGCGGAATTCGCAAAAATGCCACCTATGTATTATCATGCAGTTTTATCTTTTTTTGTGATATGTCACAAATTTACATTTCTAATTCGATATATGGTCCCCATTCACAATGTTCAATTTTCAATTAAATATAACTCGCTCAATTTTAAAGATACAAATATGCGGTATTTTTAATGATCTTGTTGCATAAAAATAAAAATTTTCTGATTGACCCAATTTGTCTAAGGGCGTCGTATAAAAATTTAAAAATTGTAACGTTTTGAAAATTAATGGGAGAACTATTTCATTAACGTAGTCTTATTTCCTACCTTACTTTCAACATTTTTGCAATTCACATTGCCCACTTATCTCCAACAGGTAAAGAATTAAAGCGCGTTTCAAACTTTTTGGGATACCCTGTATAACGTGTTCGCTCTAGATAAAAATGTATGCAATATTACGTAAACGACGTAAGTCTGCTTTCTACAAATGATAAAATTCACTTAAAAAACATGTAAACGACTATTTTGTCTTTTACAATGTTTCTCAAATTTGAAGGCAAAACCAATAAATTTAGGGCGTTTTCCTGGTCAGTTTTTAAAAACCAATAGACTTGTTACTGCTGAACCAAAATTCCGAGATTAACCTTTTGCTTACGGGTGGTACAGCGTCAATACCAAAAGAAGAACCTCTCAAAAAGACAGGTAT
Organism: Amaurobius ferox; assembly: GCA_951213105.1. NCBI lineage: Eukaryota > Metazoa > Arthropoda > Arachnida > Araneae > Amaurobiidae > Amaurobius > Amaurobius ferox. Next base: position 21,071,679 of record OX578143.1, read on the forward strand.
TTGACATACCCTATCCCAAACAGTTCAATCCCCCTTAGCGAACATTGGCGTCTAAGGACGCCAAGACGCCAATGTTCGCTAAGGGGGATTGAACTGTTTGGGATAGGGTATGTCAAATACTTGTCTTTTTGAGAGGTTCTTCGTTTGGCATTGACGCTCTTGCACTAGTAGGCAAAAGGTTAATACATTTTTGAACAAAATTCCAAGATATTAGATTTATTTTTTCTTTACCTATAAGCCAAATCCCACGTGTATGCAAAGTCTCAAGTTTCTACCTTCAGTAGTTCAGGAAGAGTAATTGTCACTTAAAGTCAGCCAGTTTCACTTAGCTGTATGACACTGATTATCTACTTCTGTTACGCATGTACTTAGCTCCGGTCAACACTGCATTTATAGTCGGAGGTCTGTTCTTCACATCCTGCTCAAACGAAATATCTCTATTTGAGCCTAGCCGCTGTGATCACTGCCGTCAATTGTTTGCACAGCAGCAACAATACTTCTCAGCTGAAGTTCCTACCCTCGAAACAACAATCTAATCAGGAAGTACGCACTGTTGGGCGTTGACAAAAATATAACACTAGATACCCCACTGAAAAGACACTACTTTAACTACACATATGTTGAAAGGTTTTATGGTAGACATAGATGTGAAGTGTTTCCTGTTTTACAGGAAGCATCCTAACAGACCGGTTAATATGTATCCAGATAACTAACTCCAGCCCCCCTCCCGCTCAACATTAATAATTCGATTGCAATTCGACATTAATAATTCGATCCTTAGGATATCATTAGAATGTAATGTTGCGTTGCGTGTCGTAGGAATTTCAATAATAAGTAAAAAGTATGTGGAAAATTGGTCAAAATTGATATTGGTAACAAAATATAAGGTCAAAATTGATATTGGTCAAACTATAAAGTACAATACGTAGAGTGGTAACACGTCAAGATTTTAAACGATTTAACCCTTTCATTCCCATTGTTGCTCCTGAGCAACATAGTTTTTGATCCTGTATATTAAAAATCTATTTCTTTTTCATGGATATTAACTGATATATTATTAATCGTAAATGTTTCAAGTTACTAAAAAATCCAATAGATGTTGCCATCATGCAGTTTGTATTTTTATTTGGAAGGAAATGCGAGCGGGTGTCAGTACATTTTTTACACTTTGTGATTCAGCGTTTTCCTTCATTGTGTTCTCATAAATTTTATATCGTTTTAGTAGTTTTAAAAACTTAAAAACTGGATGATTTATTAAATAAAGGTACATACTTTAATTCCATGTAGTTTTTTTTGTGGTTGGGGCATATAATTTACTGAAACTGTGCTTCAAATAAGGGTGTTGCTCTAGAGCAACACTGGGAAGAAATGGCTGTTTTCATTCAAAATCGAGTAGCTACGATTTATCGCTGCAAAGTGAAATATTTATACTTAGATGCTTAAAAGTTGTTTTTTATTTTACAATGTGAGTACTTGAAGCAGTAGCGGGCCCAGGGGGGAAGGGGGTCCTTCCCCCCCCCCCCTCAAAATTTAGTAAATACATGGTAAATTTTTACTTTTATTAGGTTTGTTTTGCTTGTAACGTCAAAAAAAATTTTTTTTTAACATTTTTGCCCACCCCCCTTTTCGCCTTCGAAAAAGACCCTCTTCTGCTTTAAAACATGATTTTGTTTTTATCAAATGTTATTAGTTTAGATGAGGCTCTCAGTTATTAAAAAAATATTTTGATGCTTCAGACAGTAAAATTATTCCAATTAATTTAAAAAAAAAAATCTATATCTGGTTGATTCTGGTTAAAATAATATTTCTAAATATTTAATATCACCTAGAAGGCTAATATAAATATTAATGACATATAATTACAAACTTAAAGTTTATTATAAATTAATAATAGTCGAATGTTAATTTTCTTACTACTACTTTAAAATTAATACAAGCCAATAATAAAACCCTTATGCTTCATTCATTATTACTTATAATCCACAGCAACATTAAAAAGTATATGAAAAATTATATATATATATATAATTTCAAGTGTACTAAATATTTTAGTATACTACTGCTATACAGTTAGCATGTTTTAACTTATTTTAATGCTATGAAAATATTACCGTAATTAATTAATTGCTACCTAAACAATTATGTGATTAACGGTTATCGTTTCCAAAATTATATAGCAATTTTCGAAATGCGAGATTTCTCCCAGATATTGCATGGCATGAGTGAGCCAAAATATATGATGTACATAAATTTAATAAAACATGTATTTAATACATAATACTATAGTTTTTCCAATTGTTTACTATAGATGTCATCAAATAAAAGAAAACGTTATCTTACTACTGAAGAGATTCTGGAACTTATATTTTTACCAGATGGGGAGCTGTCTGATGTTGATTTGGGTAGTGATGAAGAAAATTCAGAAGAAAGAGGCTTAGAAAGTGATAAGGATATTTCAGATAGAAAACAAAAGAATGAATTGAACTTTGAAATTCTCAAAAAAGATGATTCTATGACTGATAATTTAGAAAATGATATTATGACGAATAAATCATCACACCATTATTCTAAACCTAAAGACAAGGAGAAGAATTCAAAAGAAAGAAAGGTTAGAAGAAAATGGACTCATATCGACGAAAATGAACATGCAGAGGAAATTCCTTTCTATGGAGAATTGCCTGATCCTCCGGATGATGTTTATACGCCGTATCAATATTTTTGTCAATTATTTGATGAAGAAATGCTGAAAAAAAAAAGTTGCGACCTAGACAGGCCATACATTGTGCAGGAATATAATAAGTATATGGGAGGTGTGGATTTGTCCGATATGCTTATAGAACTATATCGAATAGACCACAAGTCAAAAAGTGGTATATGAGAATATTTTATTGGATGTTGGATGCATCAGTAGTAAACAGTTGGCTACTATATAAGCGACACTGTTTGCAAATTAACAAAAAGAAGAAGGAAATAATTCCTTTGGTAAATTTTAGATCATATATCTGCCAGGCTTTATCTACATCGCGAAAAAATAAAAACAAGAGTTGCGATAGTAACCTCCCAACAACCAAAAGCCCTATTGCAACAATTAAAAACCCAGTTGCCAGACGTCCAATTTCTGATGTTCGTTACGATGGACAAAATCACTGGCCGGAGCATAACCCAACAAAACAAAGGTGCACATTCGGCAAAAATGGCTTTTCTTTTGTATTTTGCAGCAAATGCAATGTTCACTTGTGTTTTGTTCCAAAAAGAAACTATTTTATGGATTTTCACATGAAAAAAGCCTAAATAGACTGGAAAAACGTGTTATTTTCCCTGTATGAGATATTGAAGCATTAATACCCACATATGCCCAATGTTGCTCCTGAGCAACATGCTGTAACTTTCAGGAAAATGCAAGTATTAAATTTTTTTTGCCTAAAATGTGTTGTAATGCTTCAATGTGATGACATATTATCAATCGCACCATTTCTGTTCAGCAGAAAATTTTTGGGAATGAAAGGGTTAATAAAATTAAAGACGAAACATTTGATTCTAAAAAGTCATTTAATAGCGATCCTATTGACGTACAAATAGTTTTAAAAAAGGCCAGAGCGCTTTCGGGCGTCAACACATCCTTCCGCAGTGGCGTCAAGTGAAATCGTACTGACACGTTTAAATATCATTCACATCGGTAGGCCAAATTTGCATGTTATACAATAGCATCATTATAACAAACATAATAAGGCATCCACATAAACCATGAGCAAAAAAATTAAATTAAAGGCAATTATACTGCAAAATTAAAAAGGATAAAATTCTATGTCAAGTACAGTATGTATACCTATACATACAATAATTTCAAAATTTAAAAGTTTTATCAGAGGTACGATTTTAAAGGCGTCGTGCATGGAATCGAGAACGAGTCGCCAAGCATAACTCTACACCTGAACAGGATCAAAATTACAAATCTCAGCACTGTATAAATAAACAAGAAAGGTCTATCATGCATAAAGCATTGATTATGAAACACTTTCCAACTTCAATGCAATTTCATTTAAACATTTCTAAAATTTGATACATTCCTCGTTAATATTTTAAAAATTATCACAATATTACATTAATTTATTATATATGAAAACTTAAAACTTCATCGAAAAAAAATGAACTTCATTCAAATGACGTCATTGAAATGTAAATTGCATGGTTGAAACATCTCTAAAATGCGATACATTCCTCGGTAATGTTTTTAAAAATATCATAATACTACAATAATTTATTATTGACATCATATACAACATTATACAACTTCATCGAAAACAACTGAAATGTATTCAAATGACGCCATCGAAATATAACATGCCTGGCTCTCTTTATAAAAGCAGCATTTCATTCATAAATATTTTCCCATTCATTTCATTCATCACGATACTATAACAATTTATTTTATTTGAAAACTTAAGACCATGGAGATACACGTAATAAAACTCTATGCTTAAAACTTCATCGAAAAAAATCGTCCTTCTATCTGTAAAATCAATGAATATTTCATTCATATCAGCTATGCAGACTCCATGAGCTAAATAATTTTGCGTTAAAGAAATGCAGCAATTCTTATACAACTCATTCTACATATTTTGCTATTTACATATTCCATCAGTGAAAAATAGGCTTCGTTGTAGAAATAATCAAATTTGGATGATCATTTAAACTTAAATATATTGTAATTGCGTTGTTTCAGTACGTAGATGCACAGAATTTAAGCAAAAATAAAGCTGTTTTAGGACGGATACAACACTGAATATGAATTAAAAAGAACTTTAAAAATCACGATTTTGATACAAGATGGATGCCATATTTTATTTTGAAGTGGGTCACGTGATCTCTTCATATAGTAGTCACGTGATCGCGTCATATAAGAGGTGTAATTATTATTTTAAGTTTTATTTAAAAAACTACTGAATATATTTTGCTGAATTTTTTTTAATATATTTTATGGGATAATTTGAATATTTCCTAAAATGTTCGAAGCAATTTATGAATTTTAAATTTGCTTAAAAATATTTGAAAAATTAGCTCCCATACGGTTCAATGTATTTCATTTTTTCAACCCGGGTTCAATCCAAAACTAATTGGGTGATATTATTCATTTATATTCCCATAGGTCCCACAGACTGTCTGAACAAGGTACTAAAATTTCATTTTGATTAAGTCATTTTTACGGCAGTTATCGTGCTCGTCCAAAGAGATGACCTTAAAGCGGACGTCAATAGGTCCGACGCCCAGAAACCATCAGCCGCATGTTCAACAAAATATTAAAACTAGCAAAAATTCAAAACCGTAGCCGTAGAGGTATATATTACAGGAAGGGCACTCAAGCAAGGGGAAAAATCCAGGATATTCGTAACAGAACTCCAACAGTAATGTGCGATTCATGTTAATAAATAGACATGTCATGTACAAGACCACACTTATCATATGTACAGAATCATACCCTCACAGCAAAGATCGTCACATGTGTGACAGTGACGTTGTAGTCACGTGACACCTGGGTTACAATGTGGCATCATATTTGTGACTTCTATGCGACACTACATATTAGTAACTTTGTAACTTCACTGCGACTATATTCTGCGACGTTTCCACAATTTAATTACCACGTAACAATGTGACGACATTACAATGGGAATTACAATGTGACGTCACAAACAAGTTAATATGCGACGTCACAAACGACCATGAAAATGACCAAAATGACTTCGCTGTGACCTCAATATGACATAGCCGAGACGTACTTCGACGTCCTGTGACGTCCCAAAGTCACACTGTGACGTATATCTTACGTCACTGTGAAAAAAAAATGCTGTTAGGGAATTATATTATACAAGCATATATTTATAGGCTGTATAGAAAATGTCCCATGCTGGTTACACCAGGTTTCCGTAAACATGTAACAGAGAAGCAAAACACGAAATTCATCTCATCTGCCCTCGAATCAAAATACTTCCCCAAACCCTCCCACGCCAGTATTCACACGCACCTATCATCGGTTATCGTCTGATGGAATCGTTATGGGCGAAGATCCTTGCACCAATTGATCGATTCCTCTATTACGGATTTGCCAGCAGTCTCGGCGGAACTTTTATTTCCGCAAGAGGAAGTGGCCATCGGATGAACACTAGATTTGTTTCTATTGGGTCACGTCACGGGGTAGATCAGGAATCTAGATTAGAAATTTAAAAATCCGAAATTTGTAAAAATTTTTTTAAATGCTAATTAGCCTCAACTGTTTGCATAAACCTGCATGTTTGCTTAGTGTGATGGAACTTTTTTCCCCTTTCTACAAATCTTTTCTCTTCATTGCATGTTAAATTAAGTAAATTTTACAGTTTTTTGTTTAAGCTAATTACTTTCATATAACTGTCGTATAAAGTGCTGTTTTCTCGAAAATTTTCGAATTCGAAGAAAAGTATGATTTTCGGGAACATACTACATTTTCAGAAATATTCCAATGTGTGTTCTTATATGTGTGGGTGTGCCTGAGCGGAGTGTGGACATGATAACTCAAAAATTAATGCACTTACCAATATGAAATTTTACAATTAGAAAAATTGAGTAAAAATTAGCATATAGAACTCAAAAACTAGCATATAGAACTAAAAATAAAAACTAGCATTTTTTAAATTTGCATGGTTAGAACGCATTTTTTGCAATTTAAGCATTGGAGAAACATGAAAATTTTCAGAAAATGGCACTAAAATAATATACGTTAACACAAATAAGCTAGATGCACTCCATTCATTGGCATCACTAAACTGTTGCCTACCTAAAAAAAAAAAAAAAAAATTGTGAACGTAAAATCTTAAAAAATAATAACATTTTTACATCCTGATCTGATAAAATTGGAATATATGGAATATGAAGGTATGGGAAAGTCGAGTGGCGCATTTCATTCCATATATTTATGAATATGTATTTGAGAAGAGGAACAAAAACTTATCGGATCATCTGCTCCCGAATCATGTATCTCCCCCAAATTCTCCGATACGCCTATATTCACACGCACTCATCATCAGGTTATCATCTACCGACTGGCGGGATCTTTATGGGAGAAGATCCTGCACCCTATTTGATCGATTTCCCTATTACGGATTGTCAGCAGTCCCGACGGGACCTTTATATCCACAGGAGGAAGTGTCTATCGGATGGCCACTGGATTTGTTTTTATTGGGTCACGTAACGGGATAGACCAAAGAGGGCAAATAGGATTGGTGCCGACATAAAATAAAAAGATTAATTTAAAAATTCCTTTCGAATACCCATTATGTTCAATTATATGTACGTATATGGATGCATAGTTGCGTATTATGGAGAAACTATTTGTGGAACCCATACTTTTGAATTCCTGCCTTTCCTGCCCCTCAACCTACCGTTAAGAAAGCCCAAATCGTCTTTTATCATTTGTGGAGAATTAGAGGTTATAATATTCCTACCAGAAAGATTCTAAAATCTTTCCTTTAAGGAGTTTTCTGCTCACCAATCGTTTCATCACCTGAGAACCTTATTTTCCTAAAATCCTTATCTTTAACAGATGAATTACGGTTTACAATTATCTAATGTAAATAGATATTGGGGTGCTACAACTTAGAAATTGTTCAAGTATCCATTTGAATTAGATAGAACATTTTGTAATAACATGATCAGGCCATAAATTAAAATAACATTAAATATTTCATAGAATTATCTCGTGTGGGAAAACGTGATAATTTACAGAACAGAGATAGTAGTATTGTTCCAATGGAAAATTATACTTTAAACTGCGATGTGGATATAAATGGTCTTTAAAATAGAGTATATTACATAAAGCTACTAATTGTATCCAATTCATAGACGTTAAGTTGTCGCCAAATAATAAGTTCGTTTTACAGAATTAAAAAAGAAATAGGCGGTGGCTCCAGTCGTATGGAATCGAATGTGTGAATAATGTCTTATATAATATATATATGTGAATAATGTCTTATGAAAAAAACCCCCCAATAAAATTCAACAAGTTTATTCGTTGTTTTCAGCCTCATTTGTTTCGGTTTATAGATAATATGTAATTAAGTGTAATTAAAGTAAAACTCACAATTGAAATTAAAGTAATGTAATGAAAGTAAGACACATAATTGAAATTAAAGTAATGTAATTAAAGTAAGACAAGACCTAATGTAATTAAAGGAAGACACATAATTGAAACAACTTATAAGTTATAAGCAAATATTATGTCTACACAAGTTTGAACACGCGTAGTATTTTTTACAGGATCCGATACACTCCTAAATATACAGGCTGACGCAACGACCATTTTTAACTTCAACCGGTTCAGTCAGTTATCGTCTGCCTGTGCTATTTCAATGGCGCGCATCTTACATGGCCGATATTTGATACGCAATACAGCTATGAAATAGAGATACTGCTTTCAAAAAATTGTACCAATCATTCAAAAATTAATCTAGAATGTTTTGATTTTCTGAAGATAGCGAAAAAAGGATGAGAAAATAACATTATTTTCCCCATGTACTGCCATCGCTTCAACTAGGAGTTAAAATGGCCGCTGTTGCCCCAGCCTGTATAAATAGGAACCTTAGAGGCAAATGTTAAGTTGAACATAGTATGTATAAAGTTCAATACTATTACATTTTCGGGTTTCTTGATGTTTACGATAAAATCTCCAACTAATAGACAACTCGGACCACTAAAGTTATTTTCAAAAATTAAGGACCCGATCGGAAATTATATGTCCTTATATATCTTTGTAAGAATTACAAATCCTTATAAGGATTTTAAAAGGCTGAAAATTACTTGCTCACTGTTCATAGCTAGCACACTTAGCTTTCGAAATATAAGCATTACAAACTTTAGAAACGGAACATGTTTAATCTGCATCAAATTGACAAGATGATCACTTAAAAACTAAAATCAAGCTTTATGAAAATGAATTATTGATATAGAAACTGAATATTTTATTGAACATTTCTGTCATTTACTATTTATATATGTCTTTTATAATTTAGAAGATATTTCGGATGAAAATGAGAAAATTGAAACGATAACTCGCTTGAATAAAAAGTTATTTTTAGAAAAAGTAGTTCAAAATATTAAAACAGTGAAATTATTTTTGCATATTCATAAATATAATATTTTCGACAAAACAAGTATAAATTGATTAGATTTTTATTTATTAGGCTCAGAGATATAAATGTCCTAAGTGTTTATATTTTTCATAACTCTCCGATTTCAGCCGAATACCCCGACCATAGACGCTATTCACATCAAAACATTTAAATAAACAATTTTCAAACGAAAATCCATAAAGCATAAATTTTTCTTTGTCTTATAGTGATTATCATAAATGCAAAAATAAGGAATATTAATGCATGCGAGAGTAAAGCGGAGGCTTGCACTTTGGATAGTGTAACTTAGCTTGCCACAATAAATTTATATATGACTGCCCCCCCCCCCCCCATTTAAGTAAAACTTCAATTAACAAATAAAACAAAAGTAACATCGATATTTCATAGTAGACTTTTAAAAATAATGTCTAGTCTTAGTTCAACAATGTGAAAGGTTCGGATCAATTACTCCCCATTGTTATTTTCAGACAGATGATATATGCCCAGAGCATAATATTTTTTAAAAGCGGCCTAAAATTGCATTTCTGTTGCGAATGCTATGAGGCAATTACTCATATCGGTCATAAAAGATAAAAGCATTTCAAAACGCCATGAATCATGTTTGACATGGAACGCATTGTAAATGTTCGCGATTTCTATTTAAAATTAAAAAATGAATCTTCTGTTGTCAGTAAAATTTTAACGTAAATGACAGGGTATTTATTCCTTCCTGACAAAGAACTGCTTACTTGTTATATATATACATATATGCAATATATATACATATATATATATATATATACAATATATATATATATATATATATATATATATTTGAATCACCCTGTATATATATATATATATATATATATATATATATATATATATATATATATATATATATATATATATATATATATATATATATATATATATATATATATATATATATATATATATATATATACAGGGTGATTCAAAAGTTCGGAGCAAAAGTAAACGCTATAAAAAAATATCTATGGGTCGGAGAGACATTCTGTTTGCAGATTAATATTCACCGTGGTGGGGGGTTTTGTGTGACATGAAAAAAATTAGTTTTAACTCTCGACACTCGGGGGGTTGCGGCAGATAAAGCCATGGAGATGACTTATGCATGGAGGTGATTGCACACATGACTGGCCTGCGAGATCCCCAGATCTCACACCCTATGATTTCTCGTTGTGGGGATACCTAAAATCACAGGTCTATAGAGGAAAGCCCCAGTCCTTACTAGCACTGAAAGGCGCCTTACGATAGGAGGTAGCAGCCATTCTCGTTATTACGCTGTTTCATGTTGTATCAGACGTAATACCGCGACTGCACTCAGTACTGGAATGTGGTGGTGGACACATTGAGCACTTGCAGCTGTAAATCATGCTGAAATAAAATATCTCATTTCACAATTATTACCTCGCATTGTTCTCTTCGCAGCAGCGCTTCCCTAGTGTCGAGATTTTGAACTATTGCTTTTCCTGCCATGCACCCCCTCCCCCCCACCATCACCACGGTGAATATTAATCTGCAAACCGCATGTCTGTCCGACCCATAGATATTTTTTTTTATAGCGTTTACTTTTGCTCCGAATTTTTGAATCACCCTATATATATATATATATATATACATATTAATGCGATCCGATTTGTCAAGCGAAGTTATACAGGGTGTTTAAGAAATTCAGTATCTGGGGAAATTTCTTGAGAACAAAGAGAGTCATCGTTCATTTTTTAATGCAGCTGCATAGGAAACCCCTGTGGCGCTACACAACAAGACAACTTTGAGGGGGAATATCCCCTTCTTCTGGGGGGCGGGGCTATCTCGCTCCTTTTTAGAGATAGAGAAAAAAGTCATTTACAAAATTGTAGAGCGCTGCCAAATTAGTGTAAACATGTGTTTGTCCGACAAAAGGGCTTCAAATAATTGTCCAAACAGTATTTTTAAACGCATTCGATTCTTTAAACTGCATTTTTTTCTGGCGACAGTTGTATAACAAACGATTTAATAAATTTAGTTTGAATGCTAACTGGTTTATTTGACAGACGATTTGTCGCCAAACTTTATCATAATCGAAACAAGAAAAATAAGTAAACTAATCTGAAATGGATATTCCACCTGCAGTATTGCATCCTTATGCTATATGTTTGTCACTTTTTCCTATCAATTTTCAATTGTATAAGCCATGTTTACTGTGCTTACTAATAGAGAATGTTGAGAAATGATTCTTATTTTATAAAATGTAACCGAAATGCAAGTTCAGCCGAACTATTATACGCATAGCGCTTCCCAATGCAAGACATTCTACTCGCCTGAATATGTTAATGTTGTTTTATATGGGAGGCATTTAGAGTCTATTCCTTTATTTTCAGAGTTCTTTTCAGATTTTATGTCGGATAAACACATATATTCGGATAAACACATAAACACATATATTCCATAAAATTTTGCGCACCAAGAAGTAATTATGGGATCGTAACGAAACCTGGCATAAAGGTACGTGTCAGGCAGATATGCAAAGGATTAAAAATACAGCGTGATTGCTCATTGCGTAATGCCACCAGAGGGTGTTGAACTTCGTTCTTCCTGGCGCAGAAAAAAGTACGCAGAGGCTTTTTGCCTGTACTTAATCTGTTGCAGAGGACGCCTTTTCATTAGGGGTGCCGTCCGTCGCAGACAATATAATCAGCTGTCAGAGTTCGAGAGGGCAAGAGTCATCAGGATGATGGCTGCCGGGTGGTCAGCTCGGACAGTAACCAGCCACCTAGGCAGTTCTGATTTTATTGTAAGGAGGTGTTGGGACCAGTGCACGAAAAAGAGAGGTCGCATACATGGCGACCAGGCTCAGGACGCACAGCGCCAACTGCATCATTGTCCGCCATCCGGATACAGGCAGCATCCTCACAGCGGGCCGCTGTGTCTTCCGTATCATCGCGAGGCGCCTGGCTGAAGGACATTTGGTATGGCGGCGCCCATTACGTGTGCTGCCAATGACACCCACACACCGTCGCCTCCGTTTGGAGTGGTGTCGCGCTCGACGGGATTGGACTGCAACTGAATGGAACAATGTCGTCTTTAGAGATGAATCGAGATTCAATTGGGGCAGTGATGACAACCGTGTACGTATGTGGAGGCTCCGTGATGAACACCTCAATCCTGCTTTTGCTTTACAGCGGCACACCGCTCCAACAGCTGGTGTGATGTTATGGGGTGCCATCGCACACGACACTAGGTCACCTCTAATATTGATCCACGGATCAATGATAGCCCAGCGGTACGTTCGTGACATCCTTCAGCCACATGTGTTACCACTCATGGCCGGGCTCCCAGGAGGCATTTTTCAACAGAACAATATTCGGTTACACACAGCAAGGGTGTCACTGGAATGCCTCCGACACATTACCACTCTTCCCTGGTCTGCCCGATCCCCAGATTTGTCATCGATTGAGCGTGTCTGGGATCACTTGGGATGGCAAGTCGAATAACCTACGAGTTTAGTCGAACTAGAGGAGTGCTTACAACAACTGTGGAATGAGATGACGCAGGACACTAAACGGGACATGTGTGCCTCAATGCCCGCCCGTATCGCGTCGTGTATTCAAGCTAGAGGTGGCCTAACAGGGTACTAGAACCTCCATTCATTTGCAGTTTTTTCTGTAATAAATGATCCTTTTACTTTGATTTTGCATCACTTATATCAAAGTTGCACTCACATATATTCGCATATTTCGTTCGATTCTGACAACTCTTAGTTGGTGCGCAAATTTTTATGGCAATGAGTGTATGTATACTAATTTGGCAACGCTCTACAACTTTGCAATTGGCTGCTATTCTCTATCTCTAAAAAGGAGCGTGATAGATCCCCCGTCCCCCATAAAAAGGGGCGGGGTCAGCCCCCAAAATTGCCTTGTCGTGTAGCGCCATAGGGGTTTCTTATGCAGCTGCATTAAAAAAAATAAGGATAACTCTCTTCGTTCTCGAGAAATTTCTCCTGAAACGGACTTTCCTGAACACCCTGCATATAACACGATTGAAGATTTGAAATTATTTTGCATTTTCAGATATTTAGAATTCGAAATTTCAAAGTTTCAAAACAAGTCTTGACAGCCTTTTTAACTTGTGACAAGTCTGCATCTGCAAAATACAAATGTTTGATGTATAGATGTTTGATAGAAGTCTGCATCTGCAAAATACAAATGTTTGATGTATAGATGTTTGATACATCAAGTTTGAAAAGCATGTACCGAGAAAATTAGATATTACAATTTTTTTTCAGTTGGATGTCACTCATATACTCTCAAATATATATAAGAAATATCGTCTGCTGTTCCTAATACGCCATACAGTCATTCATTTTTATCAATAGAAGAACATGTCGTTTTCCTAAAGTGAAAGATGTTCATTTTAGATCAATATTTCTCTAATTTTATTTATAATAATGTCATTGAAGAGTTTCAGAAGAAATGCTCATGCTCTAAAACCCACAACAATTCAACAATTAGGAGGTTTATAGAGTGTTTTCAAGAATCTGTATCAGTTGCATAAAAAGCGAGAGCAGGCAGGCCTTCAATTTTAACCCAGGATAAACTGTCTGAAATAGAGATTGCGTTGCTGAAACTTTTTAATGACACTCCCATAAAAATGGATAGAGAAATTGTTCTAAAAATTCTTTCGCTCTGGTAGAACCATATGTTCTTCGATTGTTAAAAAGAGGTCTGTAATGATCGTATGACGCATTAAAAACAGCAGACGATATTTGTGACATATTTTTGAGGGTACATTAGTGTCATTTAACTGAATAATTCTACTATGTAAATTACTATGTACATTATATGCTTTTAAAATTTGATCCGCGTGAGTTTTTGATCACCTTGTAGCTACGCAGTATAAGCAATTAAGCTCATTTCTCGATTTGGACAACTTGCCCACGAGATCATTTCCTTATATCTCTTTTTTACCAACTCATGAAATCATTTCATTGATTTTTTGACCTATTCGCCAGTGAGATCATTTCCATGTTTCTCTTTTTGATCCACTTCCACAACGAAATCCTTTCCTTGTTTCTCTTTTTGATCATGTCTCAGTAAGTTCAAATTTTGTGTTATGTCTATACAGAAAAACAAAACAAAGAGCTAGCTATTAACACTTTGCTTACGGGTGGGACAAAGTCCATCCCAAACGAAGAACCTCCCAAAAAGACAGGTATTTGACATACCCTTTCCCAAACAGTTCGACCCTCCTTTGCAGGCAGCAGGTGCAATGTTTCTGTCGGCGATTTCCATGGACGCCAATGCCTGCAAAGGAGGGTCGAACTGTTTGGGATAGGGTATGTCAAATACCTGTCTTTTTGGGAGGTTCTACATTTGGGATGGACGCTGTCCCACCCGTAAGCAAAACGTTAATATTTCCTTCCCAATAAGTAAAATAACCTGCGACTTGTAAGTTACAACTAGCGATGTTGTCATTTAAATCGTTAGGGCCTAGTGGTGTTAAAATCGTTGAAAGAAACAAATTGTTAAAATGTATTTAAATGTATATTTAAATTAAAGAAACAATATATGCGTTTCAATAAAAACTAGATTTGTTAGAAACATTCGAAATTTTAAATAATTTTATCTCAAAACTATCTTTCTAGACTCTGTGACTTTTTCTAGTAAGCCCACGATATAACCTTCACTGTTTGATTCTGCTTCTCGATATTAAACAATGCTATAAAAACTTCAATTTCGAATGATTCGAGTTTTGATTATGTATATTGCAAACAATTCCATCTAGTTCTAGATTTTTGTTTAGTGCATCTGCACGTAAACAGCATACGTTCATTCATTTTTCAGTTATACTGCTCATATCTTACAGTCATACATACACATACACTTGTTTAAATTCTTGAGATAATTCCATAACAAGTCATTATGTTAGAATATAATATATATCTATCTCTTTCTCTGATAACTACCAATAAAAAAACATATTAAAAAATTAAAAGAATTTCTTACTAAGTTGAAAAGAAAACTCTGAATCTTTCATGTCATACCTTTATAAGACATTTATTAACAACCCCTCAAGAAGTTGCACGCGTAATCTTATTAAGTCTGGAAATTCTCGTTCGGGGCATGACGTTGGCATCCATTTTTATGTCCGTGGCGTCGCCTCTCGGAGACAGCATGTTCCGTCAGATTGATGAAGAGGGCTTTCATTAAAACCAGACATGATTTTATTTACGGAAGTTTTTAGCGCGCAAACGAAGGGGGGTCGGTGGATATTAAAAACATTCCATAAGCTGATGGATGGACCGAAGGAAAAAACGAAACGGAAAATTCATGTTCGGTGAAATTGAGCGCGGGAAAAGCCGTGTCATTAAGTCTGATAACAATGCAGGTTGGTGCTGCGGCGTTGGTAACAATGTTTACGGCATAAAAATTCTTAAAATTTCATGGAAAGTTTTTGGATCAATTCATCAAAGTGAATTGAGTTAAGCGATAAAAGCAGGATCATACGTTGAATGTTTACTTTCCCTACAATGCATATGCAAACGGAATGTATTGTGATGGGGCCGATTTCGGATCTTATAAAAAAAATACACGTTTTGAGTATCCCTACAAATTAATTCTTAAGACACCTGTCTATCTGTTTGTCAGTCTGTGGGATGATATTTTTTAAATAATGGATGTTTTAAGGAACATTTGAAACGGATTGATAAGGAAGGAACGGATTGATAAGAACGATTTGATAAGGAACATTTGAAGTGCTAATTCCCCCCTTCCCCCCCGAGGGGGTTAATGATGTCACGTTAGAAACACAATTGTATTGTCGCTATATTTCATTACAGTAATTGAAACTGTTAAGTTTCCTGATAATTGAGTCATAAATAACCCCTTTTATGGATACATATGTCAATATTTGTCGTATGCTGCTTTGTTAAAAAAAAATCAAAAATTTATTTCAGAATAAATTTTGAAGTTCTCGTTCGAATTTCAAGAAGTTCTATCTAGTTCTAGATTTTTCGTTAACAAGTCCGGATAAATAGTTTCGTGAAAATCCATAAATATTTGTGCCAGCTATCGTGCTCACAAAAAATCGACCACTGACAGACAGACGGACATCACTCTAAAAATAGCCCTAACGTGTTCAGGAGGTCACAAACATACATTGTCATCAAAATCTCAAAATCGAAAATTTTCTGAAAAGAATACTTTACATTCTACAGTATGAGAAATCAAAAATCAAATATGTTCATTATTGTTACGAATACCTAAAATATCATCACGAATTATTGCCTGTCCCTAAGGAGAGAATATATTTACAGGCAACTATTGCTATTATTTGAGGTCTGAGTTGCTTAATTTTGATAGGTGATATCTTGCCGATACATTTGGCAAAATATAGCAAACTTTGCGACTTCTTGGCGAATTTTGAAAACTTCTCAAATTATGCAGTTTGGTCAAGAATTGATTAATTTATGTCGATTTTTCTAGAAATTTCCCCAGAAGGTAATATAAAGCTGGTCATCCTTCAGTTAGAAGTTATTGGCGTAATGCAAGTTAAAGTAAATTATAAGACTCGTCAGTGTTTTGAGAATATAATCGTCTGTTTTGTTAATGAGTTGAGTATTTAATGGCTGTTTTATTGTACCTGGCAGTTATTTTGTGACCTTGTGATATACCCAGAATATAATCGTTTATTTTGTTAATAAGTTGAGCATTTAATGGCTGTTTTATTGCACCTGACAGTTATTTTGTGACCTTGTAAAACAGCCAGAATATAATCGTCTGTTTCGTTAATAAGTGGAGAATTTAATGGCTGTTTTATTGTACCTGACAGTTATTTTGTGTCCTTGTAATATAGCCAGAATATAATCGTCTGTTTTGTTGAGCATTTAATGGCTGTTTTATTGTACCTGAAAGTTATTTTGTGCCTTGTGATATAGCCGGAATATAATCGTCTGTTTTGTTAATAAGTTCATTTAATGGCTGTTTTATTGTACCTGAAAGTTATTTTGTGACCTTGTGATATAGCCAGAATATAATCGTTTGTTTTGTTAATAAGTTGAGCATTTAATGACTTTTTTATTGAACCTGACAGTTATTTTGTGACCTTGTGATACAGTCAGAGAATTAGTAACTACACATTGTTATTATTTACGTTTATTGGAGCCTTAAATAAAGGCTTTAGTTATCCAAAAATTTGAACTCATTCTTGTATCTTGAGAATACATACAAGATTCCAGAAGATAGGTTGTAACGGTATTATTAAATGAGTAAATGCTTTTGAAAGTATCTTTATTAAGAATTGTTATTGAGTTACTAAAGCTTTTGTTACTCCACAAGGAGAAATATATCAAGTTAATTACAAGAAATAATAATTCTAGCGAATTAGAAGAAATCTTGTACATTTTGAATCAAGATATTTTTACTTTTTCATTGAGAAAGTATTGTATTTTTCGAAAATTTTCTGTTTCGAGATTTTAATGCCAATATATGTTTTCAGACCTTCTGAACACGTTTTGATTATTTTTGGAATAGTGTCCATATGTCTGTCGGATGTCTGTGACCGATTTCTTGTGTGCACAATAGCAGCCACAAATAGTAATGGATTTTTACGAAACTTTATATCCGGCTTTGTTATTAAAAAATCTAGAACTAGATAGAATTTTTTTAAATTAGAGCGAAAACTTTGAATTTTATTCTACCTTTTATGTTTTTTTGATATGGAAACATAGGACAAAATTTGACATAATTTGCATAAAAGGGTTTATTTGTGGCTCATTGATCACGAGACTTAATAGTTTCAATCATTGTTGTAAAAAATAGCCGCGATACAATTTTTTCTTACATGACGACATGAGCCCCTCTTGGGGAGCAAGTCCCCCCCCCCTGGGGTACATAATGTAAGCATGGTGACAATCGAAATATTTTTTAAAGTCCTTTAAAGTGAATGGTAATACGCTATTGGTGTAATCATTTAGACCCACGATGCCAATTTTTCAAATCCCCCCCCCCTGTAAAAAAAAAAAAAAAAAAAAAAAATTGTATGAGAAATTCGAGTAAATTTTTCCACACCCCAGTTAGTTTTCTTTTCTTATTATTTCGTACTGGGTCACTGTGATGTGTATAAGATTTGCATAGTAGGGCCAAAAACTTTTATATTTAGAAATATTATGTACACATTTCTGAAGTCATTAATATGCATAATTAGGTCAAAATTTATACAAAATATAGGAGTTTGAAATCTCATTTTTGTACAGAGAGGACACGAAAAAATGAGAAGAAGATGATCCATATATGAAAGAGATAACCTGCACTGTCAAATCGATGAAGTAAATTTTGGTTAAAACCAGAAGATTTTATTTACCAGAAGTTTTTAGCGAGGGCACGAAGAGAGGAGGAAAGCGTGGGTGGGTTGAAGATATTAAAAACATTCCATAAGCTGATGGATGGGTTGAAGGGACAAAAAAAAAAGCGAAACGGAAAATTCATGTTTGGAGAAATTGAGCGAAGGAAGACACGTCATTAAGTCTGATAACATATGCGTGTTGGTGCTATGGTGTTAGGCAACAATGTAAACTGCGCAAACTTTTTTCAAAATTTTCATGAAAAGTTTTCAGATCGATTCATCAAAGTGGGTATAGTTGAGTGATAAAATCCGATACATGCAGGGATTTTTTTTTTTTAAACACAGTTAAATGAATAATGATACTTTTGTTTCTTTTACAATGGTGCTGTATTCTAATCTGTGCTTTGTGAATGTCCAGGGGGCTTGTATAACAGGGCCCTTACATAGGTGGCTTGTATAGCAGTAGCAGGGCCTTTTAAGGCTTTAGATTGCGTGAAAAAACCTCTGAAACGAAAAATGTTTTTTGGATGTATTTATCTGACAATTATAACTGCAACATACGCTGTAAAAATATGTATCCAACTCCCTTCAGGATAAAGAGCCCCAGCTGCCTTGTGGAGTAAAGAAAAAAATTTTTTTTTGCTTTCCTTATATACATAGTATAATGTATAAGGAAAGTATTTTGACGGGGTCGAAAATACGAATTCCAGTTTTCGACGGGAGAGCACGTTTCAAGCATCCCTGATTACGAATGGAACAATTTTGAGGTGATGTCTCTCTGTGTGTGTGTATGAAAGTATGTGTGTGTGTGAAACTATGTGCGTGTGTCAGTGAGTGGAGACGATATCTCACGAACGAATGGAGCTATTCGAATGAAATTTGGTACAAAAATTACAATCCGTGAAGACTGGAAGTCTATTGTTTTTAAACACAATCGAATGTTCAGAACCCCGCTAAATTTTCGAGTGAAATTTTGAAAAAATCATCAAAAAATCAAAACCTTTAATAAAGTTACGGAAATAGACATTTCTTATGTAATTTTTCCTTAGAAAACGATTGGCATAAACTTTAGAACGCTAGCATGAACCGTTTTCGAGATATTGCATATTTCTCAAATAAATTTATCCAAAAATCCCATAAATTGAAAAAAAATGTTAACTATTGAGAAACACTTTTCATATGTAATATTATGCGATAAATTTGGTGACATCATTATCGTGGATCTAGCTTGTTCTATTGATGAGAAAAGATATTTTGAGTAATGCTTTGTATTTGAACGCCAATAGTCATTTATCTTCTATAAGAATAACTTATTTCTCCGCCCATTATGCTTGGCGAGATTTTGGCAAGGAATTTGACGGAATGTCGCCAGCTTGACGACTTTTTTAAATGTTGTCAAATTAACGAAAATCTCACCAAATGGATAAAAGGGTTGCTAAATCAATGAAAATGACGACTCATTGACGAAAATTCAATATCTTGGAAAGAATGTAAGTATATACTATAAGAATAACCTATTTTGTTTTTAGTGTAGAAGTAGTAAATTTATTGCATTAAATAAGGAAAATCATGTGCTGTCCACATCAGATTTATTTTTGTAAATAAAGGATTTTTGCTTTGTAGACTTTTTTACTTGTAGCCCTTTGAATTAGTCTATAATTCACTAAATGTCAATTACAGTTTAAAATGTGTTCCGTAACACTATATATGCACATTCATATCAAATATTATCTGAATAGATAAAATTAAGGACAAAACGTGTTAAAAAACGAAATGTCTTTTATTTAACACAACCTAAAAGACGTACAAAATATACAGGGCCTTTATAATTAAAATTCCACTTTGAAATGGCTATAAAAGGTAAACTACTAGACAGAATGTTATCAAACTTGATAATAGTTTACAGGAGGTCATGGGATTTTATTTTTCGCAAATAAATAAATAAATAAATAAATAAAGTTCAAAAACTCACCGTCAGCGGGGAATGGCGCTGTATGCAATATTGTTAAACGAAATAAGACATGAAGTCATTGGTTTAAAAAGTTTTTAATCGTTTCTAAAACGTGTTACAAAACATGTTCAATGTGACTTCCACCATTTTCTGAAAGCAAGTTAAATCGCATTATTGCGTTCAAGGGTAGCTCTTACCATATCAGTATTTTGTAATTTCCGTGTATATTTCTTGTATTATTTTTAGTAAGTTCATTTATATCATTTTATATTTTATGCAAATTTGCTTTAAATTGGTCTATATATAAACATTCCATGTTTTTACTATTCATGTAGCCACTGATGAAGGACGTATATACGTCCGAAAGCGCTCTGGCAGTTTTTAATATATATTTTGTACGTCTTTTAGGATGTGTTAAATAAAATACCTTTCGTTTTTTAAAACGTTTTGTCCTTAATTTTATCTATTGAATGCAGACGTGATACCAATCTTGATTATTACCTGAATAGCTTAGTTTGTTCAAAAGTTGTCTTGAACGCGCACACACATCACTTAAGAAATGGTTGATTCGCACGTAGTGTTGGACCACAATAGTTTTTCTTTCAAAAACACTCAGAATTGCTCGGGATAATACTGAAATAAAATTTACGTATGTAAATATGTGAAATAATTTGGCCATAAATATTCTCTCCCTATTATGATTACGAACAAGTCAGAAAAGTATGTAAATTTATTAAGTTGCTTTTAAATTCTAAACGGCCATTACAGACCAATTAAACAGGCATTTTAGTTCCTTTATTTTAGGTGTAGGAGGATAAAACATATTATATAAAAACATTCGTTGGAGTAAGATTAATTGTTTGAAAAATATTTCACAAAATTAGATTATGTGTTCCAAGAGATATTTAGCTTGGAAGCGTATTTCAAAATTTTTACTTTCGCCATATTAAAAAGTCCTGATATCGGAAATATTTTTAACCATCAGCTTCTTCCTTAAAGGTCGATAAACTAGTGAAAGACGTATATAAATCCGTTGAGCCTTGCTTCAGTTACAAGCGGTCGTGACAGGGAGACATAAACATAGTTTATAAATTTTCGTTATGACGCACTTTGCTGTAAGGTGAAAAAACTTGCATCAAAGTATTTCCATAACTCAGCCTCATTGTCTACATTTTTTAATCAAAATACACATTAGTAAATATTTAAAATAGGAAAATTATTTTAAAATGTTCCTTTTTATATATTAAATCCTTAATACAGGCTTACTGGAAAAGTCCGTAAGCAACCCAATAACTTTGTAAAGAAAGGTCCATGAGTGTAGACGGTAGGACTACCTATAGTAAAGCGACTGTTCCCAATTGAATAAAAGTAATTGCATTGCTCCCTAGTGGAAAGTTAAAAGAAGTTAGGATAATGAACTCGTAAACAAAGCGAGACAGAAAAATGTCAATTAAAAAGTTGTAGAGCATTGTATAATGAGTAGGAATCGATTAATAACAGTTACAGAATGCACTTATTTGGCATAATACATTTATTAGTGAATGGCTGTATTATTCAGGGATATTGACATAAATAACACTTTCATGTACAGAAATAATGTACATCCTGTTCAAAATGTCTTTCATGATAATGCCCATTTGAATTCTAGAATGAATATGACCACGTACTTTGACAACGTTGCAGGTGTTACCGTGTTATAGTACCTGGTAACTTTTTGACAGTTATTTTTTACCTTCCATATACGTGTTTCTGACGTCAATTTCTGACAATTAGACAATTCTATAGAAGTTTGTAATTGATACTTTTTTCTATCTAGTCTTATTTAGTTATCCTAACTTTTTAAATTATCCGCTAGGGGTGCTGCAATATATTTTATTTTATCGAGCATGGTCACTATATTCTGGATAGACCTAACGCACATACTCATGGACTTTTCTTTTACAAATTTATTGGGTTACATACGGACTTTCCTAGGAACTTTGTAAAGAAATCAAACAGCACTTGAATCTTTGTATTGCTATACTTAAAAACATATTCTAGATGCTATTTAGTTGCCTAATTAATATTAAGCGGCAACATGTATAAGATGATTTACCTTTTTCTTGAGAATTCTAAACTAATCTTCTTTTCGCATTGGCGAGCATAAGACCCAAAGCTGTAATGGACTTCAAATCTGAAAAAAAGGTATATTCTTTAAATTTATAACAAAGGAATTATGTATGCAATGTTATATGTTCATCGCAATAAAATGTCATGCATTTAACGCTTTAAGTGTTTAGCAAAATTTTCAATGAATAAATTTGACAAAGGAATAAAATTAACTTAAAAAATATTTCACTTAAGTATTTAATAAACATAGTATGAACATATTCTATACGAAGAATATTTCATGAAATATGTAATGGCTTTTTTTTAACACTTTACAACAAAGTTGAAAAGTGTTTATGACTTTGTTCATTCTGTCTGTCTGTCTGTCTGTCTGTCCGTTAGCACGATAACTGCCGTAAAAATGACTTTATCAAAATGAAATTTTAGTATGTTGTTCAGACGGTCTGTAGGACCTATGGGAATATAAATAAATAATATCACCCAATTAGTTTTTTATTGAACCCGAGTTGAAAAAATGAAATACATTGAACCCTATGGGACCTAATTTTTCAAACATTTTTTAAGTAAATTTAAAATTCACGAATTGCTTCGAAATTTTTAGGAAATATTCACATTATCCCATAGAATATATAAAAAAAATTCAGTAAAATATGTTAAGTAGCTTTTTAATTAAAAATTATTTAATATAGGGAAGAAAACAAATTCAATTAAATTCTGACTTTGGAATATCTTCCAGAAAGAAAAGAGAGATATATTATATAATAAATATCTTTCCATTTGTTTAAACGTTTTGCACGATGCTCGGCCTCTCAAGGATGCAATGGATGCGTATCTTGGACGCCTGCCGGACGCTGGACTTCTTGCCGCAAAGACTCAGGAAGTGAAGGATGGTGATCTACGTGCTGACACTGCATATCCAGGATATGCTCAAGTATGGACTCCTCGGACAGGACAAGGACCAAGTCTCCCGGATTCTAGATTCGTTCAATTTTGTGAATTCTTTTTTGTTCTGCTGTGACATTGGTAAATTTAGAAATTGTGATAGTGATATTTATGTGATCTTTAACTCAGTTGAGGAGTATAATGATAGAGTAATTAGAGCTAAACTGTTAGAGTTAGGACTAATAAATGAAATTAAACTTGTTGACAAAACTGAAACGGTTGTAAATCCATGTAAAAGGGCTAGGATAGAGGAGTCTCACACTGAGGGAACTCCTACTAAAAACCAGGATGGAAATTTAAAATTAAAATCTAATGACCATGTTAACATGGACTGTAATGCTGCTAGTGATAGTGTTGTAAATGAAAAGGTTAGTGATAATGTTGTAACTGTAAATGAAAAAGTTAAAACTAAGACTTATGCTGAAATTGCCGCGCAACCGGTTCAATTTAAGAGTGCACCTAAACCTAAAGCGGTTGAAAATAGTGTTAGAGAAAATATTATGGAGGTAGAAAAAAAAGAACCAAAAGCAGAATGTTTCTTCATAAAGTTTAGAGACAACTACCAGGCTCTCCTTAAAAAGCTAAATGAAATTACAGGCAATAAAGTATCTGGCAAACTCTCAGGAGATATGCTCAAACTCATACCCAATGATGCTGACTCCTATAGGATTGTTCAGCGCCATTTGACTAGCGAGAAAATAACCTTCCATAGTTTAAACCTAAAAACTGAAAGGCCAAAAAAGGTAGTTTTGAAGGGGCTACCAACTAACTATGACATTGAGGAGATTAAAATGACGCTAACATCCATTGGATTAGATGTAGTCCGGGTTTCTCAATTGAGAAACACAAAAACAAGATTACCCCTGCCGATCTTCTTACTCAGCCTTAGGCCCACGGAAGACTGGCAGAGGATTTACAGACTGACAAGGTTAGGATACTTGGCTGTGAAGGTAGAGGCCTTCAGAGCACGGAGCTTTAAGATTTGCTACCGGTGCCAACAGTTCAACCACTCCTCTGAGAACTGCAGTATGCCACCAAAGTGCCTGAACTGTGCACAAGATCATTTCACACGGGACTGCCAGAGACCCAGGACAGAGAAGGCAACGTGTGCAAATTGTAATGGAGACCATCCAGCGAACTTCAGGCAATGCCCGAAGAACCCCTGGAACAGAGGAAAGGCACCGGAGTATGCCCCCCCCCCTCCCCCAAAAAATCAGATACCACCTTGGAGGCAAAAGGCCCTCGGACTAAAACCCCAGGCACCCCCTCAGGGCTCCTCGCACATAGTGCCACAGGAAAAAAGACACCAACCTTCAGCACCTACCAGATCGGTGCAAGAGCAGGCCCCCAAATCATCGACCTCCAGAGAATTGACCCTGGAGGAAGTAAGAGCAGCTACAGCTGCCATTAAAAAGAGATCGGAAATAGAAAAAGCCAGACAGGCAAAGGAGGCAAAGGATAGGCTTGACATTAAGGTTGAGGATTGGAAACAAAATAAACGAGTCAGGGATGAAGAGATCGCGCAAACCCAGCCGTTAGTTAAAACGGGTGAAAAAAAGCAAAAAACTATCGAGTTCCAAAAGGACACTCACAAAAAAGTGCAAACCGCGGTTGAGGCTGAGGAAATGGAAGCTGAGACTGAACCGACTGATAAATCTGATGCTGAAAAGATGGAGGATATCATCAACCTCATCAGAGGATTTATTAGCATGTTCAATCTAGACGACATAAAACATCTGTTGATGCAGTTCGCAGAGTTAGTACAAAAAAAGAGCGATCCTATGGTAATGGTCTTTGAGGCCCTTAAAATAATCGCGGACTTTAAAAATAACAGTGAGAATCAAACCCGTCATGGCTAGGTCCCAAAAAGAATCCTTAAAAATAATATTTTGGAATGCGAACGGCATATCTCCAAGAATAAATGAACTTAGGAACTATGTAAATGAAAGTGACGTAGACGCCTTATTAATTCAGGAAACTAAAGTTAGAGAAAGTAAAAAACTAAACATAGCCAACTATATATGCTATCATAATCTTAGCTCAAATACTAATGCTAGAACGCCCCATGGAGGAACAGCAGTATACATTAAAAGAAATATTCCCCACGAGGAACTAAACAACATAAATATTCAAGGTATAGAAAATACTAGTATAAAAATTAAAATTAATAATACTAGCCCGTTTATCCTAACCTCAACATATGTCAAAAATATGAGTAGAGTAGATGTAGCTGCGCAACTGGAACTGCTTTTCGCGCGATATCCAAACACTATACTCGCAGGCGACTTCAACGCGCACCACCGAGCGTGGGGCTGTAGGAGAGCCAATTCACGCGGTACACAGATACACAGACTGCTGAACACGACAAACACTAACATTATTGTACCGTCGACACCAACCTGCTTCTCAGGCGCCAACGGCTCATTTATAGACTTTGTCCTAACGCGAAACATAGATTACGCTCACACTATTAGTACCTTGGATGAATTCGACTCGGATCATCTGCCGGTACTGGTGACATTCGACCTGAACACACCTCTTCCAGCCTCTTTGGGACAAGAGAGGGTCAACTGGGAAGTATTCAAAAGAGCACTCTTCGAGCCGCACTTAGCAGTACCTAACATAATGAGCCCGGCGGATATTGACTCTGCCACGCACACACTCACAACAGAAATCAAGAGAGCAATTGCCTCTGCCACAACACATCGTGAGTCTCCAAAAATGCCCACACTTTCCCACCATGTCAAACAATTAGTCAGGCAAAGAAACAGAATACGTAAGACATGGCAGGCTAACAGAGACCCCGCCCTTAAAAGGGAGCTTAACAGACTCACGTGCAAAGTCAGGGAAAAAATTGTCGCAGAAAAGCAGCAACAGTATAAAGAACTAATCGAATCCCTTAGCCCAGAAGACGTATCGCTCTGGCAATTCGCAAAAAGACTCAGGAAACCTCAAATTAAGCTCCCGCCACTAATAGATGGTGCTAAAATCGCGTACTCAGACGAGGAAAAAGCCGAGGCGCTCGCAAGCCATTATGAAAAACAATTCCAACCAAACCACGATCTAATGTGTCAGGACACCCTAA
Organism: Amaurobius ferox; assembly: GCA_951213105.1. Taxonomy (NCBI): domain Eukaryota; kingdom Metazoa; phylum Arthropoda; class Arachnida; order Araneae; family Amaurobiidae; genus Amaurobius; species Amaurobius ferox. Next base: position 21,098,266 of record OX578143.1, read on the forward strand.
GAATGGTCAGACAAACTTTAAATAATTTCAGGAATTCCCCGGTAACGGCTGAGATTAGCCCAGCCACCCCGCAGGAGATAGTAGAAATCATTAAAAATCTCAAAAACCGTAAAAGCCCAGGGCACGACAAAATCAGAAATATTGCGGTCAAAAACCTACCCTTAAACGTAATATGTTACTTGACAATCTTAATAAATAAAATATTAAAACTAAACTATTTTCCCAAAGAATGGAAGGAAGCGATAATTATAGCAATCCATAAGCCTGGTGAGGATGCCACAATTCCAGCCAACTATAGACCAATTAGCTTGCTACCGACACTTAGTAAAATTACTGAGAAAATTATTCTTAAGAGACTGAACACGCACCTTAGTGAGAATGACATTATCATTCCGGAGCAGTTTGGATTTCGGCCAAAGCACTCCACCACTCATCAACTGCTGAGAGTGGTAGAGTACATATCTTCTGGTCTCAATAACAAGACACCCACAGCTGCGATTTTTCTGGACATACAAAAAGCCTTTGATAAAGTATGGCACTGTGGATTAGCGTACAAATTGATCACTTTAAAAGTCCCTGACGCTATTGTCAAACTTTTAATCTCATACTTAAATAACAGACACTTTCAAGTCAGAGTAGGAGGTAACTTATCTACACCCAAGCTCATTAAAAGTAGTGTACCGCAAGGTTCTATCCTGGGCCCGACACTCTTTAACATATACCTGAACGACATCCCTAGGACTCCAAACACAGAGCTGGCACTCTATGCAGACGACAGTGCGATACTTGCAAAACACCCCTATGTCTCAGTAATGCACAGACAGCTACAACAACACTTAGACATACTCCAAACTTGGCTGGAAAAATGGCGAATAAAATTAAACCCCAATAAATGTCATTGGATTTATTTCTCAAGAAAACGTAAACCTCCGCCGCCTCTGTACATAAACAACCATGCCCTAAAAGCGGAAAAATCTACTAAATACCTAGGTGTAACGATAGATTCCCACCTAACCTGGAAACAGCACGTAACGAACTTAATCAAAAAAGCGTATATGGCCACAGGAGCCTTATACCCAATGATAGGAAACGGAAATCTAAGTTATCAAAATAAACTCCTAATTTATAAATCGGTCATCCGCCCGGGAATGCTGTATGCAGCACCCGTATGGGGATATGCCTGTAAAACTACAATAGACCTCCTAGAGACAAAACAAAACAAAATCCTACGGATTATCAGGAAAGCTCCCAGGTACTTAAGAAACTCGGTAATTAGGAATGACTTCAAAATAAAAACTGTTAGAGCCCAAATTAAAAAGCTAGCGCTTAAATTGTACAGAAATTTGCCATCCGTTCCAAACGAACTGTTATTCAATCTGCATGACTATGATCATCGCAAGGCCAAATCTCGTAAGAGACCCCGCGCTGTTCTAAACATCGATAATCGGAATTAAATGATCCCACCTCAAACATCTGATTTTAAAATAAAACTCGCGACTATTATTTTGCAAAAAAAAAAAAAAAAAAAATATTCTAAACACTAAACTGCCAAAACGCTAGGTAATCCTTAGATCTGCATCAACCCCCCAAACTGCTTAAACTCTAAATGTGCAACAAACTGCCACACTAGGAGCTAGGATAAATAATAAAAAGTAGTAAATAAAAACCTCGAACCTCCAATTAGGGTCACTGAATTAATGTCACAGTTTGACGATAAGAACCACATATTGAAACTGGAGATTAAAGGCGCTTCGCGCCTGGTGCTCTGTCTTGTACGACACTACGTATTTAAACGTTTTGCATATGGGAGAGGCTTCACTTTTTAAAATAAATTTGGTAGATAACAATTTTTCATTTTTTTAAAATTTTATATAACTCTTCATGATATACTTATTTGATGGCATTTTTAATGCACTTTCCTACGTCCTATAGAGTTAAAATTTGGTACACAGCTTAAATTTGTTGAACATTTTATTCGACAAAAATTTGATGGATCTTTAAATGTAGATCATGCATTTTTTTCGAAATGGCCTGAAAATAATCCCCGTTCACTTCTATAAATCATTGTTGTAATATTGTTAAAAATTCTGATGTGGACAGCACATGTCTTTCCCTGCAGACTCATATTCGTTCTCTTTATTTATTCAATAATAATTTGAGTTTATCTGCACAAAATAACAACCATAAGTATTTTAAATGACATTGAATTTACACGTTAAACTTAAATTTGGTTCCCATTTGATAGCTGGACTTATTGTCAAAGGTGGCGTAGCGAAAACGCGAAAAAACTGGAATATCTCAAGAACGGTTAGTCCTAGAGTAATGGGGTTAGTCTTATTCTTTTTGTTGTCAAACATCACGCATAAAATAGGAATTTAATTGATATAATTGAGCACACGTAGTCTTTTATTTTTATATATAACGATTTTTGCGGGCCATTTCGCAAAAATAGCCCGTTCCTTTTTCCCGAATCGTACTAGAATAACCTACAAATGATTTATATACAAAATTTTGTTAAATTTGGTATATAAATCACTTGTAGGTTATTGAAATATTATACACCAAATTTTGTTAAATTTGTTCCATTAGTTTTTAGCTAGAGTGGATAAAGGCAATTTCTGCGGCCATTTCGCAAAGACGGCAGATTCTTTTATTACGAATCGTACTATAATCTAATGAACATCAGGATTTCCCACAAAAAACATACTTACCAAATTGTATGAAATTCGGTCCATTAGTTTTACAATTAGAGTGGATGTAATATCCACACAGACACACAGAAACATACACAGATACACCCTTACACACACAGACGTCTTCCTAAAAATAGTTTTTTCGTGTTCTAGAAGTCCCAAAACGTGTAGATCCTTTGAAAATTCGAGTTCCGATCTTCGGCACGATTCCAATACTTTGAGTACAAACACATGCACACATATATTATCTGTGTATCTGTGTATTATCTGTGTATCTAAATTCCGTGCCTATGCAATTACAATAGTTGTGATTTTAAATGATCCCTAAACTTTTATTATTTCTTCAACGAAGCCTAATTTTAACATATGCAGAATGCAAATATCTCAAGCGATTGTAAGATGAATTACATAAGAATTGCTGAGTTTTTTTCACACAAAATTATTTAGCTCTGGAGTCTGGAATACAAGTTATATGAATGAAATATTCATTGATTTTGCATAAAGAATCAGATGATTTATATTTCGATACAGTTTTAAATATTTAAGTATAATAAATTACTGTAGTACTATGATAATGTAAAAGATATCATCACTGAATGTATCACATTTTAGAAATTTTTAAATGAAATTACTTTTCAGTTGGAAAGTGTTTCATAATCAATGCTTATGCATGATTGATCTTTCTTGTTTAATTTCTTAATATTATTGTACTAAGAGTTTTTTTCTTCCAAATTCAAGATTTTGACGCATAGTTTTAAGAAATTTTTAACCCATTTTGAACACTTTTAGGTTGTCTGTCTGTGTGCATATGTGAGATATGAACACAATACATTAATATAAAATGCATCTACCGATATTCAATTTTGTGTGTAGATATATGATGTGAAAAACTAGACGTAGATATAGAATTTTTATTCCAATAATTCGAATTTTACGATGTTCATAACATTACTTCCTATGGAAAACAACGATAATTCCTAAAACAGTGATGATAGTTATATAGTATATGAAAAAAAATTGATAATTTAAACAATGCTACGGATGCTAATGACTTTTAAATTGTTTATATTAACACAGCCAAATGCGCCCAATTCATTGGCGTCACTAAGCTGTTTCAAACTTATAAAGAAACATCCTTTTTATAATCTATAATTTAATTCGATATAGAGTTTGTTATTTATTTGTTTGTCAGTGCGATTCAAATCTTTGAAGTCCTAACTAATCAAGTTCCATTAATTATAATAACATGAAATATGGAATGTCGTTGTCTTTTGTAGTAACTACATTTTAATTCTTTTGAATTTCAACCTTATTGGACTAGTTTGTCCTGCGACGGCACAAGAATGTACTCGTTTGGGGAGAATAATTCGACAACTGGAACTGCTAGAAAGTCCAAATTTTTTATTTAGTTGCCTTTGTACATTTAAGTTGCATGCAAATAATGACAGGGTGTGCTTTAAAAAACTCGCAACTGCTTTTATTGTTTTAAAAATTCTGATTAAGATATAAGCGGATCTAAAATCTCAATGGAATATCAATGTATGAGGGAGTCGAGTGGAGACCCATACTCGAGATATTTGATTTTATAAATCAATCAGCCGGAATCTGGAGACAAATCTTGGTATCCTGCATTGTAACCAGTTATATTATATCACTTCAGCCACGTAGGGATTTCTCTTGAGTTACCTTACAAATCTTTCAACACTGGTTACACTCTGATCTCACCTTGATTACAGCAAAAGCAGTAGTTTTCCTATCTGTATATTGGCCCATCTGCGATCAAATATCTAGGATATTGACAACTGAATTACCTGGTATCAGTGATGAGGATTGTGATTATCACGAAGTGAATTTTATCTTCTCATGTTTTTTCTAGATAAAATTAACTGGAGTGCAGCTCAACTCCACTTTCTTTTACCAGAATCTACTATTTTTAATAACTTTTTTCCTAAGTTTAAAAGAAAATTTTTGAAAAATCGGTATTGTTGTTGTTGTTACTAATCCCCCGTGGTGAAAGAGCGTCTATGCACCACGTCCACTAGGCCCCTGGTCCCATGGCGAAGGGGAGAATATGCAGCTTCACTTTATTGAGGCTCCCCAAGGGCAGAAGTCTGACTTCGCCTCGACAACACAACATCCATGCCCTCTGGCGGGATTCGAACCCACAACCAGGCAATCCAGGAATCAGACGGAAACGCATGCCCCTGACCGCTCGATCACCGGCTCGGCTGGTATTGCTGGTTCAAATGATTGCAATTATAGCGTGTGTGTTACCCCTTGCTTTAAAGGGATTGAAAAAATATTTCGTTTGATACCACACTTGACAATGTACCCCGAGGGGGAGGGGGTACTTGCCCCTGATGGGGCTAATGAGGTGACGAACAAAATAAATGTATCGCAGCTGTTTTTCACACCAATGATTTAAACTATTAAGTTTCGTGATCATTGAGCCTTACATAAGCCCTTTTATACATGATTATGATGTAAATTTTTATCCTATGCTGGCATGTTAAAATAATATAAAATTTCGAAGTTTTCGCTCGAATTAAAAAAAAAAAATCTATATAGGTTTAGATTTCTTGATAGCCGAATATAAAGTTTTGTGAAAGTCCATTAATATTTATGGCCGCTATCGTGCATACAAGAAATCGACTATAGGCGTATAGACAGACCAACATCACTCCAAAAACAGTCAAAACGTATTCATGAGGCCCTAAAACATATATTGGCATTAAAATGTTAAATTCGAAAAATTTTGTGAAGACGATACTTTCTCTATACTATGTAATTTATACTGTAAATTTCTCTTTACATTTTCTATGTAATATAGTAATATCATATAATAGGAGAAAGTAAAAGGGACTTTAATCTAAAAGTCGTCTAAATTCATTCTGTATAAAGGCAGAAAACCTTTAATAGCAGAGTCAATTTTGTTTTTTTCCTCAAAATTTAGGTCCTTTCATCTTGTTTCTGAAGTTTAAAAGTTATAAAATGTGGATATATATACATATATATGTATATATATATATATATATATATACATATACACACACACACACACACACACACATATATATATATATATATATATATATATATATATATATATATATATATATATATATATATATAACTAAGAACGATATACAGAGTACTTTAGCAAGTATTAAATTTATTTCCCTACATTACATAGTATATATATAAGAGAGAAATATTCCGATGGGGTTAAGAATCTGACTGTTGGATTCGAATGGATTGACATGTTTTGGGAATCCCTGAATCCGAATCAGCTATTTTTTGATGTATGTCTGTCTTTCTATTTGTCTCTGCACATGATAACTCTTGAACACACTGAGGAACTTAATTAAGTCTGATATGATTATTTCAATTGATGAACATTTAAGGCCTATTGCTTTTCAGGGCAAACGGACCAAGGGTGGGCTATTTTTACTTTTCGAGCATTTAAAAAGTAAAATACATGAAAAAGAAACATCATTAAAACATAACTACGTAAAAAATGCTACGCTATTTATTCTATGATTTTTATGTAACAGCGAATACAAAGTCGTTCATCTGCGCCGTTTTTGAGATTTTTCATGTTTTCATCTAAAATGAAAAAAATCATAAGCAATAAATCTGCTCACTATTTTCAAATGATTAAATACTTTGCAAATGTACTTAATGCGAAATAAATGTACATAAATGCTAAAAAGTTATCAGAAGTCGTTCTTTCTCGAGATGTTAAATATACTTTTTTATTGGTAACAATAATAAGGTTATTGATTTTTTGCGAGATCTTTTATAAAAGAGCTCTAATTTGTGTTGTTATTTACCACAAAATCGTTATTTGTTAATTTGTAGGGAAATGCATATATTGGGTACATCAAATTAAATTTTATTTACTTTCTAATTAAACAGCAGATTGCGGCAAATAATGGACTTCAACCAAAAACTTCTTGGAACGAATTTCTAAACCAAAAATATAAACAAACTTCTTTTATCTAAACAACACTGTCTCACTTTCTGCGTCACCCAATTTTAATGCTACACAAACTTTTCGAACATCTTCTATCTCTTCCTCTCTTTGTTTCAGAGAAAGGATAAAATTCATCTTCCTTTTGTTGTGGCAACACAGGAAGTATCCAATGACAGAAACCAGCGAAGTGTGCAGTCAAGAAGCAGACGATTTCTTTTAATGTGGAAGTTAATGTTCCAAACTAGAGTCAGTTTTGCATAATTCTTTCTTTCTCCGTACATCCGAAATATACCCATCTATTAAATTGCTTTGTGCCGACGTCGTCAATGGAAAATTAGAGCCATACGGATTACATGACATGATTAAGTGAATAAGTGGAAAGGAGGATTGTCATAATATTGATTCTGTTGACGCCTTATTTGGATTTAAATGAACGACTCCTCAACAATAAGACGGGATTCCTTGTCTCGTTCAAGACAGGAGAGACATCATTAATATCTTGTTTAACACGGGGGGGGGAGGGGGGGGGATATTTTTCGGTCTTTGAAATGTTGTGATAGAAATGATTTGAAAATTAGTTCTGGCTTCCAGAATCTGTAAAGAACATTGTTTCCTCAACCGGGAATCGAATCACGGATCTTCGTACTAGCTGGTCGACGCTCTACCGTTGAGCTACTGAGACGGAATCGCAAGTTCTTATCGTCAAAGTTGACTCTGCATTCTCCACCCTCTAATGTCAGATTGGCGTGGAACGGACAATCTGACTAACCATCTCTTGTTATTTTTATCTCAGGATAGCCTTTTGATGCTATTTTATCCACTAAGTTAGCTTCCTGTGTGATCGTTGTCCTCCCCCCACTTCGATTTGAAATCTTGTCTTAATATCCCAGAGTCCACTGGATTCGGACTAGTCGTACCAGGGCCACTCTCAGACTGCCGACCTCTTTGCCCTAACCTACAAGGCTGATTTGTTTGGGCGCCATTGCAAAGAAAATTGCTGCCCCAACCCAGAATCGAACCACGGATCTTCGTACGCTGACGCTATATCGTTGAGCTACTGAAACGAAATTGCAAGTTTTTATCGTCGAAGTGAACACTGAAACCCTCCAGAAGATTATCCGTTGACCCAGAAGGCAGAATCTTTGGACTATGGTACAGGACCTGTTGGATCCGGATTTTCGAATTACCTCCCCTCCCTCCCCCCGGTGGCGAAGAAACTGTGTTTTTCATGTCTTTCCAGACCATCCGAAAGTGGTAACCTAAGACTACATCTTTGTACACTTATGGTATCGATCATCGACCAAAATCTAACGTAGTCGGATATTCGACCCCTTCTCTCGGTAGGAGATTAAGGGGATTATTAAATGTTTTTCTAGACCCTTAAGTAGCTCTCGGTGGCTTAGAAGGCTGAATCGGTACATTTATAGTACCTACCACTGAATTGAACCTAACAGTAATGAACTGGTTTACAACGTAAAATGTAGCACACATCAGGATAAACACACATAAATACGTTTGGGAAATCAACTGGGTTTTCTTCTTCAGTTCCAAAGAGCTTGGACCTGAACGTCCAAGTAAGCGTGAGGATAACAACTTGGGTGTTCAGGTCCAGACTTTCTGTAATTAAGAAGGAAATTCAGCTGATTTCCGAAACGTGCGTATGCTTATTTATCTTTATGTGCTCTGCATCTTACATTGTAAACCAGTCCATTATTGATTGTGCGTAAAGTCACGCCCTATTAAACAAACTGATCCGTATTTTCGATTTTTCTCGACAAAATAGGAGGGAGAGGTGTCAAGTCTTTTAGAACCCTCCCAAGATCCCTTACAGGGGCATAAAAAGCTGGAACTGGACCACGGTGCAGAACCCAACTGGGCCAATTTTCAATTGAGACGACTATTTTTAACGCTAAGTACAAGTATTTATATTGTTACATATAGCAATAGTATTTATATTGTTAAACAAAAGAAAACCTATTAAAAAAGATGCAAGAATTTTTTAAGAGTATTAGTTTCGCTGTCTTTGACAGTCTTAATACCGTGTTATATAAACGACCAGATGCAGATTGCTCAGGGCAGTCACTTACAATTCTATAGGTAGTTGTATATTAGCGCTTGTTAAAAACACACTGTTCTTGATATGAAAAAGAGGGCAAATAACGCCCTCGAAACCTTTGTAGTTACTCGATATTCCAATACCTGTTTTCTTGAAGTAAGTATTTAAAAGTTATATTGTCACAGGTAGTAGTTTTACGTATTGTTATTTTAGTGTGCAGTTTTATTTATTGAGGATTATTAATAATTCCATGCAGTCTTCGTTTTCGCAAAAGGTAGTTACACATAAAATGTAAAAGCCGAAAGTGCATTTTTATTTTCCTTAAATACATAATGTATAAGGAAAGTATTGTGACGGGGTCAAAAATTCGAATTCGAGTTTTCGCCGGGAGAGCACGTTTCAAGCATCCCTGATCAGAAATCAAACATTTTTGAGGCGATGTCTGTGTGTGTGTATGTGAAAGTATGTGTGTGGACGTGTGTGTGTGACAGTGAGTCTGTGGAGACGATATCTCACGAACGAATGGCGCGATTCGAATGAAATTTGGTACAAAAATCACAATCCATGAATACTGGAAGCCTATTGCTCTTAAACGTAATCGAATGTACAGAACTCCCTAAATTTTTGAGTGAAATTTTGAAAAAATCATCAAAAAATCAAAACCATTAATAAAGTTACGCAAATTAACATTTTATGTAATTTTTCCTTAGAAAACGATTGACATAAACTTGAGAACGCTAGCATGAACCGTTCTCGAGATATTGTACATTTTTCAATCAGATTTTTCAAAAAATCCATTAAATTAAAAAAAATATTAACTGTTGAGAAACATGTGCACTTTTCATATGTAATATCATGCGGTAAATTTGGTGACATCATTCTCGTGGATCTAGCTCGTTCCATTCATGAGAAAAGATACTTTGAGTAATACTTTTGTATTTGAACGCCAATAGTCATTTATCTGCTATAAGAATAACTTATTTCTCCATCCATAACGCTTGGCGAGATTTTGGCGACGAATTTGGCGGAATGTCGCCAATTTGGCGACTTTTTAAATGTTGCCAGATTAACGAAAATCTCGCCAAATGGATAAAAATGACACTAAATCAATGAAAATGACGACTAATTGTCGAAAATTCAATATCTTCGAAAGAATATAAGTATTTACTATAAAAAAACCTATTTTTTCACTGTAAAAGTAGTAAATTTATTGCATTATATAAGGAAAGTTATATGTTGCCCACATCAGATTTTTTACTGTGTTATTGTAGTCACACTTCACACATAGGCAGACATTTTTCCAAAAGTGTTTGAAATGCATTCAGCAGGTTTTAAAAAGTACGTGTCCTTCGATAATTGGAATTCGAATTTGTTTTTGAAAAACAATTTCTTTATTGCATAAGAAAGTAAAAATCTTAATGACTTGAGCTCATCATGTTAAAATGAGCCAAAATCGGATTTCAAATTTGATGCAACAGATAAAGAATTTTATTAGTAGCTTAATAGAATCCTGCTGATTTTGCGTAAAACCTATTAAAATTAAAAAATGAGATATAATATCACGATATAGGATAGTCTTAACTATCATATTTTGTATAAAGTGTATAAAAAGTCTTTTTTAGTTTTTACTGAGTTGTTTATAATATTTTTTGTGACGAAATAAATATTTCCAACCTCGCATAAAAATATCCATTTATTTTTCTTTCAAAAATACTTTTTAAGCAACAGTAATACTTGTTGGAGCCCGTAAGTATGTATGAAAGACGCCAAGTGTTCTTGTTTGGCGAGCGCCAAGCAGCGGGTTGCTGGTTTTGAAAAAGCGAAATTGTAGTTTTTGGAATAAAACTTGTGGCGTTAGGTGACACGAGAAATTGGCTCGTTGTTCTCGGTTGTTAATATAAATAGTTTGTAATAAAGGTATGGATAAGTATTACTGAAGTTCTTCTTTTATAGAAATACAGTCCACTACTCATTTAGAAAGGCTCTATTTAGGTATGTTTAATTCATCCTACATTTGTGGTCCGTCGAGCCGGAGATACCTTTGGAATCGTAATACTTTCCGTACAAAATCGTCAAGCACATTGGTGTTGTTTTTATAGTTTAGATTGATATTCATTTGTAGCTAAGATGTCAGAAATAACAATTTTGAATCGAAAACGCGGAAATATCAAAGGGCAAATCACAAAATTTGCAGCTGCCCTAGTCTCCGATGAAAAGAATGAAGCGGTGATTAGTGCCCGGTTGGAAGCTTTAGAACGCTTGCAAATAAAATTTGAAGCCTTAAAACTGGATTATTACTCAAATGTTCAAGAAGAACATCTTGAAGAAATTGAAGGCCAACTGTCAGAAGTCGATGAGGAACTGCAGAATTTGGAGGTGAGTTTGAAAACTTCCTTACATCAATTTAAGATAGCTAGTACACTCTCTGTTGTTCCGAACACTAGTGTTCCCATTAGTAATGATTTTGCTGGAACTATATCCGTAAAATTGCCCGAAATTCCACTGCCAATATTTTCTGGCAAATATGAAGAGTGGAGTTGCTTCAAATCCCAATTTAAGAGCTTAATTGAAGATAATCCAAAATTAACGGACAATCAAAAAATTTATTATTTGCATGCAGCTTTGAAGGGGGAAGCAAAGCATATCGAAACTGTCGATGATACGTACAGTTCTCTGTTTCAAGCACTTGAAAATAGGTACGAAAATAAAAGAGCAATCGTGGATACGCATATCAAAGGCATCATAAATTATGAAAAATTGACACAAGAATCAGCTAGAGATTTGCGCAAATTACTAGACTGTGTTAATAAGAATTTGAGAGCATTGAAGAGCTTAAAATTTGATCGAGATATTCTTTCGGATGCCTTACTTATCAATATACTTCTTCAAAAATTAGATCGCGAAAGTCGGAAACAATTCGAACTAACTTTGAAAACTAATGAGGTTCCTGTTTTTGAAGAACTCATAGATTTTCTTGAGAAAAGATGTCAAGTTTTAGACAGTATCAATCGTAACATTTCGAATAAACCTAAAATGATCAATTATGATCAAGGAAATAAATCCAGAAGTTTGATGGTGAAATCTAGTAGTAATAATACCCCAGAATGCATTTTGTGTAAATACTCTCATTCATTACATAAATGTGAAATGTTTCTGAAACTTTCCCCTCAAGAAAGATACGAAATAGTTAGAAAAAATAAATTATGTTTGAATTGCTTTGGATACCATAAAGTGGCGGTTTGCCGATCTCAATTTGTGTGCAACACTTGTAAATCTAAACACCATTCGTTATTGCATAAAACAGATGTAAAGTTAATGAAGCCTACTACTCTCCCCACTTCGTTTGAAATGGATCAGAATTCCGATGCTGAGAACTCGAATCAAGTAAACATTGGCGGCGATGAGTCGGCACAAATATTAACGTCTTGTTTTGTAACGGAGAAAAAGAAAATAATTCTAGCAACGGCAGTTATTTATATTAGAGATGGAAGGGGTAATTACGTAAAAGGAAGAGGTATTCTTGACTCTGGGAGCCAAATTAATTGCATAAGCTCTGATTTCGCAAATGCACTTGGTTTACGAAAGGAAAGAATAAATATCCCAGTCACAGGGTTAACAGATTGCTTGATAAATGTAAAAAGAAAAACAAGTACGAGTATTTCGAATTCGAATGGATCATTTTCTGCAACGATTGACCTTTTAATTATCCCTAAAATTACAGAGATGATGCCTGCTACATATTTGGATACGAAAGAGTTAAAAATTCCACCGAATATAACACTAGCTGACCCAAGGTTCTTCGAACCGGGGAAGGTGGATTTATTGATTGGTGCAGAGCTATTTTTTGAAATTTTAAAGAGTAACAAAATTCGTTCCACTCAGTCCGTTACATTCCAAGATACTGTTTTTGGTTACGTAATAAGTGGAGCCGTGGAAGGTAGAGTTGAGAAAATACAACACTGTGGGTTGGTCTCTCAGATAAATAAGTTAGAAGATATCGTACAAAGGTTTTGGGAAATAGAAACAGTTTCAGATCCTCCTTGTTCAAAAAATAAAGAAGAGTTACATTGCGAAGAACATTTTTTAAAAACTCATAGTAGAGATGTAACAGGGAGATATACAGTGAGTCTTCCTATTAAGGAAAATGCGGAACTTGGCAGTTCTATACAATCCGCTAGGAAAAGATTGAATAGTTTATGGTATCGATTGGATAAAAACCCTGAATTAGCTATCCTTTACAGTAACTTTATGAACGAATATGAGAGGCTAGGACACATGCGTGAAGTAAGGGAGACGATTACAGAAGACTCTATCTATGTTATGCCCCATCACGGGATTTACAAGGCTGATAGTAGTACCACAAAATTGCGCGTCGTTTTCGATGCTTCAGCACCTTCCACTACTGGAAGTTCCCTGAACAACTGCTTGTACAAGGGAGGGGTAGTTCAAGAGGACCTGTTCTCTATACTATTGCGATTTCGGAAGCATAAATTTGCCTTTACGGCAGACGTAAAGAAAATGTATAGGCAGATGTGGGTTCATCCCAAACAGCGTCACTTGCAATGCATTCTTTGGAAAAGAGGCTTTACTGAGGAAACGAAATTGTTTGAACTGCTAACTGTGACTTATGGTACTGCGTGTGCACCATTTTTGGCCACTCGAGTCTTGAAACAATTAGCTACAGATGAAAGGGACAATTATCCATTAGCGTCTGCGGCTGCTTTAACTGACTTTTACGTCGATGATATTTTGTCTGGAGCTGATAATCTTGGTACAGCTACTGAACTACAACAACAGTTAATTGCAATGTTAAAGTCTGGAGGAATGGACTTGCACAAATGGTGCTCCAATGAGAAACTATTGCTTGAACAAGTTTCTTTCAGTGACCAAGAATATCACTTTGAAGAAGAATCTGATATGGACACTGTGAAAACACTTGGTTTAAGATGGAACCCAAAGAAGGACGATTTTAGTTTTACAGTTTCATCTTATTCAAACGCAACTACTGAGCGCTCTGTCTTATCAGACATTGCTAGATTGTTTGATCCTTTGGGATTTTTAGGTCCAGTCATAGTAAAAGCAAAGATATTTTTACAAACTTTGTGGCATTTAAAGATTGGGTGGGACCAGGAACTTCCACAAAAAGAAAATGGGAAAAGTTTTTACAGGCCTTACCGAAATTGAGACATGTGAAAATCAACAGATATCTTCTTGCAGATTCGGTTAAGGAAATAGAAATTCATGGATTCTCTGACGCATGTAAAGATGCTTACGGCGCGTCAGTGTATATTCGTTGTGTGACCAACTTAAATGAAGTGAAGGTCAACCTTCTGTGCAGTAAGTCACGAGTTGCACCTCTCAAGGTGCTAACCATACCGCGTCTTGAGCTGTGTGCAGCAGAATTACTTTCAAGGCTTGTGTCAAAAATACTGACTTCATTAAAACTAAACATTGACAGAGTTTACCTTTATACCGATTCTTCAATAGTGTTAGCTTGGATTGATTCATCGCCCCATCTGTTGAAAGTGTTCGTGTCCAATAGAATCTCACGCATTCAGGAGCTTACTCAGAATTTTCAATGGCAACATGTGAGGTCTGCAGAGAACCCAGCGGACTTGGTGTCTCGAGGACTCGACCCTGATCAGATTGGTGAGAATACCTTGTGGTGGTATGGCCCGGAATTTCTTCATCAGGAAAGGCTGGTAATTGTTGATAGACATTATTCCCCATCTGATGAACTGTATAGCCAGGAATTTAAGAAAGTGACTGATGTGACACTGACTTTGAACTTGAACTCTCTGTTTTCAGATTCTATTCTCAATATTTCAAATAATTATGTTAAATTAATTCGCATTTTAAGTTTCATTTTCAGATTTACCCATAACTTAAAAAATCCATTGGGTAAGCTTTGTGGACCCCTCTCCAGTAACGAACTTAAACATGCAACGTTATTTTTAGTTCGTTGTGTTCAAGAACGGGTATTTACTGATGACATAGCTAACATTCAGAAAGGTAAATCTCCAACTGGAAAGGCAAGAAACTTAAACCCTTATTTGGATCAAAATAATGTTTTGAGAGTAGGAGGTCGTCTCCAAAATTCTCATATAGCTGATACTCAAAAACATCCCATTTTATTGCCTGCCAAGCATAAACTCACTGAAATGATTATTGAGAGTTATCACAAAAAATATCTACATGTTGGACCTCAAAATTTATTATATTGTATTCGTAGGGAATTTTGGCCTTTAAATGGCAGAACCACATGTAGAAGGATTGTGCATAATTGTATTACTTGCTTTAAGGTCAAACCTCTAATAGCAGAACAAATTATGGGTGATTTACCAAAGGAAAGGGTAAATATAAATTTTCCATTTAATTGCACAGGGGTGGATTTTTGTGGACCATTTTTGATTAAATATAGGGGTCAACGTAAAGGGATTTATCATAAGATTTATGTTTGTATATTTGTATGTATGGTTACCAAGGCAGTTCATTTGGATATTGTATGTGACTTATCTTCTGAAGCATTTATTGCCACCTTGAAAAGATTTTTTGCTAGACGAGGAAAGGCGACGACTATCTTTAGTGATAACGCAAAGAATTTTGTGGGTACTAATATAGAACTTAAGAAGTTACATAATCTGGTAACCAAACCTGATGTCAATCTTGCCAATTTTTTGTCTTCGGAATCTATACTTTGGAAATTCCTTCCTCTCAGAGCTCCCAACTTTGGAGGTCTCTGGGAGGCAGGAGTCAAGTCCTTCAAGTATCATTTAAAACGCGTGGTGGGAGATGCTAAATTGACATATGAAGAATTTTTAACTATAACCACTCAAATAGAAGGAATTTTGAATTCTCGGCCACTTACTCCCTTGACCACGGACATTGATGACTTGGAAGTATTGACTCCTGGGCATTTTCTTATTGGTAGACCAATCACTGCTATTGTAGAACCCACTTTGACAGAAATTGATGATAACCGATTACATTTGTGGAAAAGAACAACTAAAATGTGTCAAACAATATGGAAAAGATGGCAAAACAATTATTTAAGTACGTTGCAACAAAGAAATAAGTGGATGATTATAAAAAATAATCTAAGGGTTGGTGATATGGTTGTAGTAAAGGAAGATAATTTACCTTCCTGCAAATGGGTTTTAGGCAGAATAGTTGAGACATTTTTGGGCTTGGACAATAAAGTTAGAGTTGTCAATGTAAAGACACTAAAGGGAATATACAAGAGACCCATTTCAAAAATAGCTGTTTTGCCTATGGAAAATTAATGTCTTAATTCAGATAATGTAACTACATTTTGTGATTATGGTTAAAATGTCTCCTTGAATTATTTTCAATTACTTCTTGTATTAGTTATGATTATTGTGGTTCTTATTGTGATTGTATTATTAGTTGCAATTTGATTTAATTTTTTGATTTTCATACTTGTACTTATTCATTCCTTGAAATTGACATTTCAACGCCGGGCGGAATGTTGGAGCCCGTAAGTATGTATGAAAGACGCCAAGTGTTCTTGTTTGGCGAGCGCCAAGCAGCGGGTTGCTGGTTTTGAAAAAGCGAAATTGTAGTTTTTGGAATAAAACTTGTGGCGTTAGGTGACACGAGAAATTGGCTCGTTGTTCTCGGTTGTTAATATAAATAGTTTGTAATAAAGGTATGGATAAGTATTACTGAAGTTCTTCTTTTATAGAAATACAGTCCACTACTCATTTAGAAAGGCTCTATTTAGGTATGTTTAATTCATCCTACAATACTTGAACAAAAGCCTTTAGTTTTCCTCATAAAAAACGCTAGAAAACAGTTTTTCGTTATCATAGAATAATATTTTAATGAATATGTTGTAGAAAAAATGTGTGAATTTAGCATAAAAAATGTATACATAGTTAAAATGTACACTATGCAGTTTTTTAGATGAAAACGGCTGTTTTTCTATGAGAAACGTTTGTTGTTAAGTTGTATAAAAATGAACAAGATTATAACCAGAAAGATCAATCATGCATAAAGCATTCATTATGAAACACTTTTCAACTGCAATGCAATTTTATTTAAACATCTCTAAAATACGATATATTACTCGGTAATATTTTTATAATTATCACAATACTACATTAATTTAGTATATTTGAAAACATGAAACTTCATCGAAAAAAATGAACTTCATTCAAATGACGTCATTGAAATATATAAATTGCGTGGTTTAAATATCTCTAAAATGCAATACATTCACCGGTAATATTTTTAAATTATCACAATACTGCAATAATTTATTATATTTGAAAACTTCATCGAAAACAAATGAACTTTATTCAAATGACGTCATCGAAACTATGGCTCTCTACAAAAAAGCAACATTTCATTCATAAACTTTTATCCATTCCTTTCAGTCATCACAATATTACAATAATTTATTTTATTTAAAAACTTAAAACCATGGAGGTACAAGTAATTTAACTGTATGCTTAAAACTTCATCGAAAAAATCGTCTGCTTCTCTATGTAAAATCAATGAATGTTTCATTCATATCAGCTATATTGCAGACTATAGAGCTAAATAATTTTGTGTTAAAGAAATGCAACAATTTTTATACAACTCATCCTACATCTTTTGGTATTTACATTCTCCATAAGTAAGAATTAGGCTTCGTTGTAGAAATAGTCAAAGTTTGATGATCATTTAAACGCAAATATATTATAATTTCGCGGTT
This sequence comes from Amaurobius ferox, assembly GCA_951213105.1. Lineage (NCBI taxonomy): Eukaryota > Metazoa > Arthropoda > Arachnida > Araneae > Amaurobiidae > Amaurobius > Amaurobius ferox. The sequence continues at coordinate 21,115,710 of OX578143.1, forward strand.
TCAGAGTGTAGATGCACAGAATTTAAGCAAAAATAAAGCTGTTTTTGGACGGATACAACACTAAATATGAATTAAAAAGAACTTTAAAAATCACGATTTTGACACAAGATGGATGCCATATTTTATTTTGAAGTGGATCACGTGATCTCTTCATATAAAGGGTGTAATTATTATTTTAATTTTTATTTAAAAAACTACTGAATATATTTTGCTGAAATTGTTTTTATATATTTTATGAGATAATTTGAATATTTCCTAAAACTTTCGAAGCAATTTGTGAATTTTAAATTTGCGTAAAAAATGTTTGAAAAATTAGGTCCCACAGGGTTCAATATATTTCATTTTTTCAACCCGGGTTCAATCTAAAACTAATTGGGTGATATTATTCATTTATATTTTCATAGGTTCCACAGACCGTCTGAACAACATACTAAAATTTCATTTTGATAAAGTCATTTTTACGGCAGTTATTGTGCTAACGGGCAGACAGACAGACAAAATGACACAAAGTCATAAACACTTTTCAACTATGTTGTAAAGTGTTAAAAACACTAAACATCTGATAATTTTCCTTGTAGATGCAATTGTTTTTCACTTCTGTTCATTCATTGAAATGATTGGTTGCAAATGCAGACAATATTGTGATCAGTCAAAAGTTAACAGCTCATGTAATAGCTTCCCATTACCGGAAATCTAGTGATCATTTGATAATTGCCTTCAGGTGATGGCATGAAGATACTGGTGAGTTTCTTATAGCAATCTGGATACTGGATACTGGAAACCAGCCTTATAGCCATCTGGATACTGGAAGATACTGGTGAGTTACTTATAGCCATCTAGAAGATACTGGTGAGTTTCTTATAGCCGTTTGCAACTTGAGGTCCATTGTGATAACTGTTTGACACTGATAACAATCCCTTGCTGGTCAGATGATAGCCAGCACTGCTAGCCGACAAGGAAACCAGCGTACCGTTTTTTGCAAGGATTGAGTTCACTTCTACCATCAAGAGTTCCTATAACAAATGACTATCAACAAATTAGTTCAGACTACAAATGAGTCATCAGTTTACCGTCAATTACTATTTTGCAGTTGATATACACCGAATGGCCGGATTATTATGGCCATTAAGGCCATTTTAAGCTAAGTGGTTATCTCCTAAAAATTGCTGACGTTAGTTTTATCGCTGAAGCGGTATAAGAATGGAAAGTTAAAGGCATGTAAAGTCAGAAGCAGAAGTGCTAAATAGCTGGTCGTATCAATTTTGCCTCTCAGTGTATATATTTTCTTGGTATATGTGTGTATGTGTGGGAGGGGGGCTGATGATGTGCTATTTACTTAGTTTTGTCTTCATACGCTTATTATTGCTTGGGATTAGTTTCGGGGATGATGACGGAATCGCTTTTGAATATGAATTTAGAATATTTTTTAAACTGAAATATAAAATTGGCGAATTTTATTTTGAATTATAATAATAGAAATTGTCAAAATATTGCTTAAATCATTTGTTTAATATACTAAAATTTTACTTTTAATTGTTAACCCAATGAAACTTTCGCAATAAATATGAAAGTGTAAAGTAATTTAGGCAGGTAGGTTAAACGATATTTAAATTGGAAAGTTACATCTTGTGCGATGTACGATAATTATTGCCGGTTTTGAAGAACCGGAAAAACACAGATAACCCAATCTGATTACAAGCTCTTAGGATTCAAATTTGCAATCTGTTAGCTGCGATCTCTTGGTATTCATTATTCTAAAGGACGCATTATAGAAGACAGTGAAATTCAATAACAAGATATATTACTGGGAAGTCCTAGAAATGGATTTTGACCGCCCTCCTCCAGAAGGTATAACATATTCTTGGAAAATTAAGTGTATTTACATAATATTCAAGTAAATCACAATGTACCTGATACAATCGTAGGTGCTCGGCCTTAGACTTAATCAATTGTAGCTCCTGGTGTTCAGTGTTAGCCAAAAGTCTCGAAGTCTTCAAATTGCAAGGGTAAATAAACTTAATTTTCACGATCTTATTTGAAATGACTCGTTGTAAAAGTAGCCCAGACAGTGAAAATCAATGACATGCAGCACCGTGAAAAAATTATTTCTGCTTGTACTCCCTGGCAAAGTATATCTTATTGACCTTTTACTCATTTTGAAAGTATATCAGCTGTTACACAAAATGTTATTTTTAGAAAGGCGGTTCGATAGATCCGCAGAAATTGAATGACAAAAAAGGCTTATGTTTTAATTATGAAAATTGTTGTATGAGAGAAAGGCAAACATTTTTCCAAAAATATATTGCAACAATTCCGGAGTGTGACACCCCTCATACCAGAATCTAGTTTTAAATAGCTCGTGTTTTTATTTTCGTTATTTTGTTTTTGCAAATTTTGCAAGAAAATATTTGAAAAATCTGTATCGTTGATCCAAATGGAAAACAATTATATTGTAGCATGCTATCCTTCATTTTAAAAGATTTCGAAAAATCTTTCACTTGATACCAAGTTTGACAATATACAACTTCTGAGAGGGGGGGAGAAGGGGGATATACAACTTCTGAGAGGGTAATTTGCGTCCACAAGGAAGGCTAACGAACATAAAAATTGTAGAGAGAGAGAGAGAGAGAGAGAGAGAGAGAGAGAGATTCTGCTGCCAATATATGCTTTAGACCCTCCTGAACACGTTTTAGCTAATGTTAGAGTGATGTCCGTCTGTCTATCTGTCTCTGGTTGATTTCGTGTGCACATAATAGCTGCCACAAATATTAAGGGATTTTCACGAAATTTTATATTCGGTAATGAGAACAAAAAGTCCAGAATTAAATAGACTTTTTTTTCGATCAAAATCTTCGAAATTTATTCGAAATTATATATTTTCTTAATATGGCAGCATAGGACAAAATTCGACATAATTATACGTAAATGGGTTATTTATAGCTTAATGATCATAAAATTTAACAGTTTCAATCATTTTAGTAAAAAATAGTTGCGATACAATTTTTGTGTTCCTGACGTGATTATGCTTCCTCGGGGGGGGGGGGGGGGGGGGGTTACATTGTCAAACATGGTATCAATTGAAACAGTTTTTTCAAGATTTAAAATGATGGTGATATGATATAACTGTGATCGTTTGGACCAACGGTACAGAATTTTCAAAATGCTTTTTGCAAAATTCGCGGAAAAAATATACACAAGCTCCTTAGAAATGGATTCTGGAACGAGAAAGTCGAGTTCAGACACACTTCAATTACACATCGCTTTCAATGTTGAGATCCTCTGGTCTTATAGAATTTAACTTTAATTCTTTTCTATATGCTGTCGTTATCTAAAGAAAAAGATTAAACAATTGTTATTCCCATCTAAAATCAGCTTTTTTTGGACGGAATGTCCTTTCTTTGCCCGACATCCGTCTTTAGCAGGTGAGTCTAGGAGCGAAACATTCGAAAATTGATTGGAACGGCAGTTTTTTTTATAACTCCTTTTATATATATTACCCCGAAGCGAATTTTCTTATCACAAAAGTGAAACAGAGTATTATCAAAATTACTTTCCTTTCAATTGGAACGTATTGACAGCTGGGATCTCATAATGGGTATCCCATATACTGTTTGTTATTTTTACTTTCTGATATTATAGTTTGCAGTTACATTGTTATTTAAAAAAAAATTGAAATTGGAATTTCGATGGAAATAGACAAGTTGAAGCTTCTTAAATACGTTTATCATTGTTGGAAGGACATATGTTTTGCATGCGAGAGACCCGAGCTTGTCGGGTTTGATCCGAACTGCATCCGTAAAAGAGAAAATTGCTGACCCGCAAACCGATGTGAACTCACAATGTATGACCTAAAACCCGACAGAATTATATTTGTAAATTCCATTCAGTAGTGGATTTGATCTAACGTAAAAGGTTCGGTATGCAACTTATAGACTGTTGGTCTATGTAGACTCAACCTCTTATCGAAAAAACAAAAAACAAAACTAAAACAACAACAACAGCAGCAAAAAACAAAAAAACAAGAAAGATCAATCATGCATAAAGCATTGCTTATGAAACGCTTTCCAACTTCAATGCAATTTTATATAAACATCTCTAAAATGCGATACATTCCTCGGTAATATTTTTAAAATTATCACAATACTACATCAATTTATTATATTTGAAAACTTCATCGAAGAAAATGAACTTCATTCAAATGACGTCATTGAAATATAAATTGCCTGGTTTAAGCATTTCTAAAATGCGATACATTCCTCGGTAATATTTTTAAAATTATTACAATACTACATTAATTTATTGTATTTGAAAACTTCATCGAAAAAATGAACTTCATTCAAATGACGTCATTGAAATATAAATTGCCAGGTTTAAAATCTCTAAAATGCGATACATTCTTCGGTAATATTTTTAAAATTATTATAATACTAAAATAATTTATTATATTTGAAAACTTCATCGAAAACAAATGGACTTTATTCAAATGATGTCATCGAAATATAAATCGCCTCTATATAAAAGCAGCATTTCATTCATAAACATTTTTTTAATCGTTTCATTCATCACAATACTATAACAATTTATTTTATTAAAAAAATTGAAAAATTGTTATTTACCATTATTTTAAAATGTGTTTATTTTAAAATATTTATTTTAAAATGTGAAACCTCTCTTATATATAAAATAATTAAACTCTTGGAAAGATATTTATTATATAATATATTTCTTTCTTCTTTCTGGAGGATATAGCAAGAGTCAGAATTTAATTGAATTTGTTTTTCTCCCTATATTAAATAATTTTTATTTAAAAAACTACCTAATATATTTTACTGAAATATTTTTATATATTTTGTGGGATAATTTGAATATTTTCTAAAATTTTCGAAGCAATTTGTGAATTTTAAATTCGCTTAAAAAATGTTTGAAAAATTAGGTCCCATAGGGTGCAATGTATTTCATTTTTTTAACTCGGGTTCAATCCAAAACTAATTGGGTGATATTATTAATTTATATTCCCATAGGTCCCACAGACCGTCTGAGAATCGTACTAAAATTTCATTTTGATAAAGTCAATTTTACGGCAGTTATCGTGCTAACTGGCAGACAGACAGACAGACAGACAGGCGGAATGAACAAAGTCATGAACACTTTTCAACTATGTTGTAAAGTGTTAAAAAAAGCAAGAATAAAGACAAAGAAAATCTGCCCAAAGAGTTATTATGTATATATTACTGTTCTTAATGCATAGTTTTCGTTTTTAAATATCATTATTTATAAATCCATCCTGTTATTAGCTGCTTTGCGAAATTTCATGATGAATGTTTAAGATGAACTTTTGATGAACTTTGAAGCAGCTAATTAAAACGTGTGCATTTGCATGCATCGCGATTGAAACGTACTCCTGTACATTAAAAACGTGTCTGCGATTTAAATGTGTTACTTTGATGTCATTGTTTTCCTGTATTGTAATTTATTTAATTTAATATTTATATTCTAAACACTTATATGCTTTTTTGTATTAGAATTCTCAAATATTGAAATTAATTTTTCATACTTTTAATTTTATAATTATTTGATAAATAAAGTTTTAATTTTTAATATTTCACAGCGTGTATACTTTATATTCGAGCCCATTCAAAGCTCGGCTGTTTGCAAGTGCAAACTGAAGAATAATTTTCTTCTGTAGAGTGTTCATTAGAAATGCACGAGCGATTAAGACAAAACTAATTTATAAACATCATTAAAATAATCAGTTCGTAAATCAAACAAATGGTTTTCTAAACGAATTTTCTCCCCATTTTCATAAAAAAATGATATTTTTAATTTCTCGTTATCTCCATAATATGATTTTGGGGCGATTAGAACCGGAAACAGATCTGAGTATAGATTTGAAAGATAATAAATATTAGGAAAAAAAAATTCAATTTGCATTTCTGGAAATTGAAATTGGGAAATAAAAGAAGTATGTTGTAATAAGAAATACAGGAATCGTTCTGCTTTTATATAAAGAAAATACTATTTTTTATTTGTTTCGGATGAATATTTCAAATGAGTTCGGTATCGTTTAATCAACTTAATTAAATTAAAATAATTCGATATTAAAATTAAGATTTATTTAGCATCTTAATACAAATTCTAAGAATAATTTAAAATGTTGCAAATTCAAAGATTATATTTGAATGTTGCAAACTTTGTAGCTTATAGGACTTTATGTTCTTTTATTCAAACTTTTACGTCCATTACGAATTTTTAATTTCGAAACATATTGGTGAAGGGTAGGTAGACTAGAATACAAAGGACCTAGTACGAAACACAAAATTATATCTCAAATGCAAGTAGCCACAAAAATAAAATACAGCTACAATATAACACTTTGATATATTACCTATGCTATGGAATAAATATTGTTGAAAATTTCCTTTTATTTCTTTAAATAAATAAGACATGAAGTAGCAAATGGGCCTATCTACCCATAAGGTGGGGCACGAAGAACCTCGCGGGTCATTCTGTTTTTTCCCTCTCTCTGAGACTTTTTTTCGTTCTGTGCTTTTACCGTCCTTAACTTTTGTGTGTTTAAATTAAGAATTTGTCAATTCGTCTGTTTTCTGTTTTTCTGTCCATCTTTCTGTCTGTGGTGGACAAATCAACAAAATTCAATGGTATGGAAAAAAAATTCAATGGTATGGAAAATAAAAAAAATCAACAAAATTCAATGGTATGGAAACGAATAAAGAAAAACTTAAAAAATCAAGCTATATCACTATACGCGTGGAAGAAGGGCTAAGCCTAAAAAATGCAAATGTTCACTTCGTAAAATTCGTTTTCAAGTCCATGTATTTTGACGAAGCAAACACAAAATATGTATGTTTCTGAAGAAATGGATAGATTATATCTATAAACTATTTCTACTTGGACGACATACATAAAGAAGGAATAAAAAAAAATGAATACCTGGAAAATGCACAGCATATGTACAAACGAGTCGAAACCGGGAACTCTGAATGAAGAGACCAGTGTTGCCATACGCAAATAAAAAAGTAAAAAATGATCTACTGTTGCCATTCGTAAGAATTGAAAAACAGTAAAGTGAAAAGGTAAGAAAAAGTAATTATATACAAAAAGAGCTACTGAAAGGTGGGTCTAATAATAGTAATTCTGACGTGGAAGAGGATGTAAAAATAAAAGTATTAATAATACAAGTGAATGCAAATGTCTGGCTAATATAAGATACTATGAATAGAATTATAAGATACTATGAAAAAAATTATAAAAATTTAGCTATTCTAAATTTTTTAACAATACCATTTAATAAATAAGAGGGATATTTATATAAATTGCTGGTAATTTTGAGATTATTTATATGCATAGCGTTGTTGAAACCCAGACCGTCCGACCTACCAGAAAGGTGTAAGGTAACTGTTTGGATGGTCGGGAAGTGCCACCCAATTTAGACCGGAACCCAGTGGGGGAGGCATTCACAGGGACCGTACCCTCCTTCCCCTACCACCAACCTCTCGGAAGGACTTTCGGACCCACATGTTTAACGTGATCGTACTCCGCATGAACACGGCGGCAGTTTTGGCAGTGGCTGGAATCGAACCCGGGCCTACCGAGTGCAACTCCAGCGCGCTAACCAATGGGCTACCGCGCCCCTATATGCATAGCGTGAAATTTTTTTATCTGATAATCTATAAATTCTAAAAAGCTGATTAAATATAATATTTCTAAACAATTGAATCGAGTTACAGGACTTAAATGGTAAGATTTTATTAATATTAAAATTATAATAGTCTTTTTTATCATATAAATTTGTAACAATTCTATTAGAAGGATCAATAAAAAGATTTAAATCCAAAAAATTAACATTATTACTAATAGTAGCTTCATTAGTAATTAATTCCAAATTGTCTGGATAGAAATCTATATCTATGAGGTAATTTTCTGTATGTACTAAGCAAATTAGATCATCAACATATCTGTAAAAAGTATAATCTATTGAAGTAAAAGACTTTTCATAATGATAAAGGTATAAATTAGCTAACATACTGCTACTGTAGTCACCCTGTGGAACTCCTGAGACTTGCAAGTATAATTTATTTCCTTGAAAAATATAATTATTGAAAATTACAAAGTGAAGAAGTTTAGGAAAATTTATAAATATATATATATAATTTCCGATTTTTGTAGGTGATTTAAAAATAGAGACCTGTTAAGACCTACGAAAAAGACCTATAAAATATATTTTCAGAAAGGTTTATCACAGCATAGTGGGAGAAGTTTCATCATATTTGTCACAAAAGATTATATCTACTTAATAAAGTTTAGTACATTTCTTTTTATTTCAAATGTATCAATTTTTTAGCATCCTTCAAGTACCTAACAATTCGATTAACAAGCCATGCTCAGATTTTATCGACGTACACTTCATCAATATTCAAAACCTAATTTACTTAAATTTGATTTGATGAATTTATTAACTCAATCCTACTTAAAGCAAAATAAAAAGCAAGGCTTTCCCCATTCACTTGCTCGAAATTAAATATTTTGCCGACGCACAGAGAACAACGAATCACTACTTAAAACAATTTAAATCTATTTACATTAACGCGTCGTTTAAACTGGTCCGTTTTACGGGGTAATATTTCCCGGTGTTCATCCATGGAATACGAAAGAACAAATGTATTCCAGAGCGGGGATGATTGCTTTTTAAATGATTATTTCGCCTTTTGTGTAAAGGAAAATTCGATAATAGCTTTCATTTCAATGTTCCGAAGCAGTGAAAAAGCAATTTGTGAATTTTTAACAAATCGGTTTTGAATGTGAAAGAACTTCTGGCAACGTCGTAACGCGTTCGAAGACTTCGCGCCATCTGTCGTTCGATGTGAAAATTATATGGGGATGGGTAATTATTTTACAGAGAGTGATATGCGGTGTTGCAAATGTAGAAATTATAATAATAATAATAAAAAAAGAAAAGAAAAAAAAAGAAACTAGATAAATACATTAGATAAATATATTATAAGAAAATGTTCGGCACTAATTTAATTTTAAAGGATTCAAAAATTTAAGGAAATAAATATGAACGTTCCATATCTTTTACTTTAGCTCTTTGTGGCATTTATGGCTGCCATGTTTCTATAACAGTGATTCTCAACTACATTACTTTGGACATTTTCGAGATATTTACATTTTGTGGAATTTTTGCCCTACGTGCCATTTTAAAATGCCCCCGATTGCTAAGTGAAAACGAAAATGTATTTAAAACTGCAAATTTGATGTATTTCAATGTACTTGAGGTTTTATGCCAATTTCGATACATGGACATCATGAAGCTGTGTGAGACTGACTAAACAGATGAAGTGATGAATAACACGGCCCAAACCGCTGAAAGTATAAATTGGAAACTTTTCATACACGTGGGACTCGATAAGTAATGGGAAGAATCTGAAATCGTGGAATTTAGTTCAAGAAATTTATAAATATCAGAATTTTTTATTTCAAAATTCTTTCAGCCATGAGTCGAGAAAGGCTAGGTCCACGAAATTTGTTTTTATACCATCCTGCGTTGAAAAGAATATTCTAAAATTTCTTAATGAACTTTTATTGGCCTATAATCAATCGTTCTTGAACTATTTTATTTTATAGTCACAGCGAATGATTTTTTTTAATTATATTTTGTCAATGGATATATTTATAGATTTTGATTTCCATTGTGGTAAGTTAGGTAACCGAGTGACAATCCAAATAGCGAAATCGTTTGTTGGCCATTTTTAAGGGGACGGTGAACGTTGAAATTTTTTTTATTTATTTATTGACTTAGAAACGTGAAAATTTGTATAAATATTCCTCTTAACATTACTATATACAATACCATTAAATTTTTTTTCAATTTTGTAATAATTTTGTATTTTTTTTAAATTTAATTTTTTTTAACGAAAATTTGAAGATGCTCCTTGCGTGTCATTTGTTCACATTTTTGATTAATTTTACATTATGATCACTCAAAAACACATTATGAACAAATTCGGGTATTTATTTTTAAATCCCTTAGAAAGTTAATTTTTTAAAAATATTTTTCTGCATTAAAATTTAATTTTCATCATTTAATTAGGTTCTTATTCACTTTTAATTACCTTAATAAATTACAATTATAAAATGCATACCCAGTTTCATTAAAAAGTATGAGAGGTGTCTTCTTGCCAAATTCCATGCATCTTAGGCAAAAATTAAGACGCATGGAGAATTTTAAAAATGTAAAAGCTTTGAAAATTCCGTTTCGAAAAAAATGCATTCAATCTTTTGTTTACGGTTGGGACAGCGTCCATCCCAAACGAAGAACCTCCCTGAAACACAGGTATTTGACATACCCTACTTAGGGGGTCGAACTGTTTAGGATAGGGTATTTCAAATACCTGTGTTTTGGGGAGGTTCTTCGTTTGGGATGGAAGCTGTCCCACCCGTAAGCAAATGTTAAATGTGTAAAATAATATTATATATTAAAACTGTTTTTAGTCAAGTTTTGCTCATTTCAACGTCCACCGTCCCCTTAAAATCAAACTATTGAAAAATAATGCAATAATTAATTGATTTCTTTTGCTTAAAATGTGTGAAAATATTAAAAGTAAAGCAACTTCTGAAATGAAACCGCGCTTTTCATACCTTAATTTATTTGCTAGCAGAACTATAAAATGTGTGCCCTCTTTATGCTGAAATTTGAAATGGTGTTTGATATCTAGAACTTTATTAAGTACGTAGGTATTACATTTAGTTACCACTAACCTTTCTGCCGCCTCTACGCGTGGGTTGATGGCTAATTTCAAACAAATATGCAGTTTATGCTTGTGAGTGTGTGCGAGGGATTAATAGCACTGAATTTAATGCACTACACTGTAAAACATTCCGAAACCTTTGCTTATTTTTTGCAGCTACTTAGATGATAATTTCGGCAAACTGATAAGAAAAGCCACAATTACAGGCGTTCATGAAAATTCCAGCTTCATTTCTGAAATATTTAGTTAATTATCGTCTGTCGAATTTTTTTAAATTTTATATATATATATATATATATATATAAATATATATATTATCATAACTATCAGGAACCCTACTCCTCATTAAGGACAGCTGATTCTCCTGAAACTTTCAGTAACATGCTTGCAAATGCTTTACAGTGTAGTTAGAAAATTAAAGAAAATATATTAGTAGAGAAAGTCACGTGCTGCCCGAAATATCTGTTTAACTTTTCCTACAATGAGTCGTAATGCACATGGAAATATCTATATAATAAAAGGCAATGTCTGTCTGTGTGTCTTATACACTATAGGCTCAGCGACTGCGCATCGCAGAGCTACGAAATTTAGCAATCGGAGACCCGAGTGGGAGGGGGAAGGTGAAACATGAAAATCGATTTTTAAAATTTGAATTAAGTTTTTGTTATTTAATGTTTTATGCGATTTCGACCGTTTTTTCCCCTCTTTCCCCTTTTTTCTCCACCATCCGGACGTCGTAGAAAAAAAAATCACACGACCGGAAAGAGCAGACAATTGCGAGTAAAAATATATCAATTTCAAATCTCAGGGACAAATTGTAATATTTTTTAAAGATTTTAAAACAAAAGTCACTTTCGGCTCAAAACGAACTTTCGTTTTTAAATCCTCGCATCGGGAAAATTTCCTACAATTTTGACTAATAATTTACATTTTTAGAAAGCTCAAATATCAGGCATTCTTATAAGCCCAATCTGATCAAGAAATAATAAAAAGTAGCTGTAGAATCCGGATTTTAAGAATTTCCGAATTTCAATTTCTCAACTATCTCTGCAAAACCACTATTGGAGTTTTTCACCTACAACGCACTGCGCGCGCAGACGTACGGTGTTTCCATGGAGAAAAAAATAAATAAAAAGAAAGTTATGGAGATTGTGCATCGGGTTAGAAAATTACGTTATAATAAAATTTAAATGATTGAATTATGGTGGATTGAATTGTGGTGATGTATTGTATACATCGGGTGGTGGTAACAGTATACAAAGTGAAATTATTATATTTATATGAAATTATTATATTTATTAGAAAATTACGTTATATTTTAAATGATGGAATTAAGAGCTTAGCATATGGTCATTAAAAATTTAAATGATTGAATTATGGTTTTAACGTCATTAAACTAAAACAAACTTTGTTAACTCCACGAGGTTATGGAGCCAGCGAGCTTACCACGGTCAGAATTTTCAAGGGTAGCGAACAGGCTGGTCGCCGAAGGCGGCTAGTATTGGAATATGTCTTGGCTTTTTTAAAGCCTTCCATATCCAGAAAAATTCTCGTAATTTTGTTAATGATTTGCCCAGTATTCCCTTTTTGTCGTCAATCTGACAGAGTGCCTTGTAATTTTTATTTCTTTGTTTCATTTCTTAGCCCTTGAGCTTTTACGTGTCGTTTTGACTTATTAAATAACGCTTTTATGTGTCGTTTTGGCATATTAATTAAATGTTTGTTTTATACGTAATTTTTTAATGACAAAAAGAATAAGACCAACTCTATTACTCTAGGTTAAATCGTTCTGCAAACATTTTGAATGTTCGCAAGCTGCTGATGTTTTAAAAAGTGCCAAGCGAAAAGAAAATGTTAAAACTTTTTAAACAGCAAATTTGATGTAATTTGGAATAATTATCCATTTTATACGTTGTTGCATGCAACATAATTCAATTCCAGGTATAGAGCAGAGAAAGAAAGTAAGGAATAAATGAATTTGAGTCTGTAGGAAAAGTCATATGCTGCTTACATCAGACATTCTTCGCGCTTGACAAGATAGCAAGACTCATTTGATCGTTACCTCTCATATTCCTATCGAATTTGCTGACAGTACTGAAGAGATAAATTTCACTGCAAATTAGTGATAAGGATTTGCTGAACTTTACACCTATCCGAATATCTGCCATTATTGTTTCGTCACTTGCGAAGAAGTTTACAGTGAGACCATGCGCAATAAGCGTTCTCACTGGTCATTTACAATCAAATCAACCAAGGATTTCTGCTATCCTCACTTTGGGAGTGTCCCCCATAGACGATTTCTGAATGTGAATTTGGCCCCTGAACTTAATCTTGAAAAAAAAAAAAAAAAAAAAGAAATTGATATCGGCTGCGTGATAGGGCTAAATCTGTCGATATCCATGAAGGATCGAAAACTTGTTATCATATAGCAATTTTTTTGTTGCTGCTATTGCATAGTTTCAGCTATTCCATGCTGACAGCGTTGAATAGCCAAACTCTGTGTGAATCTGATATTCACATTTTGTGAGGTCTAAATAATATTTTGCTATTATAATTCTGACTGGTTCGGTTAGATAGTCTAATCACCCAGCCAAGTAACATTTGCTGCGATCCTGGGGTGGAAACAGGATTAAGTTTCGGATTGCGAGTAAGTTAGAAGGATTGGGGATTCGACCAACTAGGACAAATTAAAGAGTTGGAAGGGATTGAGTGCGAAGCTAGACGGCAAGGATGAATAAGCTGAGTGCGCAAGTTAGAAGGATAGAGCGACTCGTCTTAATGGATATCACTATGACCAGAAGGGTCTAGTATCCCGCGGAAGCCGAAGCAAGATTTCGAGGTGAGAGAAGAGTTGAGTAATCGTAGAAGCTTTATAAGTAGTCCACCGTTTATCTAAATATCACCAGGCCAAAGTGCATTGCACTTTATATTTGTGTTTATTTATGGGCAAGTGCAATACTGGTTGTTGGTATATATCTCCCTTTTAGTTAAACAGTCAGCTGCTGTAATTTGAGTGAAATACACAATAAATGTGTTTACATAACTGATTGCAACCATGTGTTAGCGCCCTGATGTTTAAGTTATTCCAGATTTTGAGTTTTGGCACCTTATTGACAAATCTAAGTACGTACGGATAGGTAATTACGCAATCTAAGTCAAATAATCCGTACCATAGAGTATTGAGTGAGGTTTCATTAAGTCCAAATAGCCCGATAGAGGGAAAATACTTGACAATGACATCAGAACAGAATCAAGAGCTATTAAAATACTTTACAATTTATAATACTTTAGTAATACTTATTTGACTAGTATCATAATTTTATATCCCTTCAAGGCTTATTTAGTGGATCCTTGCAGGCCCTGATTGACCCGCTAAGCTAGAAGAAGCGCAACCATATTTGGAGGTTCACTTTGATCTCGTCAACATAGCTCGAGAAAAATTTACAAAATTAAATCCCGACAAACTCATCAATGCACAAAAAATCCTATTATGCGAATTGTTTTTCATAGTGGTTGCTTGTATTAAATTTACAACATTTTTATTTTTTTCCTTAAATGTAATGTCTATTTTCTTATATAATCACTGGCAGTCCAAGTTTAATTTTGTAAAAACTTCAAACTCAAATATTAACTTTCACGCTACTTCATAAATTTCTTATTTATTTATTTTAATATTTTATTTAAAAAATATCACTAATTACAATTTGGGCTTCAGACAACCGTCTGAGCAAGTCAACAATTATTCGTCTGTACTGGTAAGATTAAAGCAGGGTTGGAAATTTGATTTCCGGGTTCCTCTGAACCTTTTGAAAGGAAGCACGTGTTTCCCGTGCCTTTTTGGTAATCAGGCCTTGAATCCTTGCGGCCTAGAAGTGGTTTGATTCTATTTTGAGCATGAACGTGCTACACTTGATTTTAGAAACTTTTAAATCGCGTTTGGTGGGGCTTCATTTGATAATTATTTTTTATTTTCGTATTTCCCAGAAATGCAAATGCCGAGGATAAATTATTTTTAAGAGGTTTCTGATGAAATAGGGAACTTCTGCTAATGCCATACGCTTCCAAAGTTTTCAACACCTGTCAGGGCAAATGGAAAAAAACGCTTCTTCGAGATTATGAATGTTCGAGATGGGTGAAGAACCCGATGAAGCGAGCTGCACGATAGAAGCGGGAATGTTTGAGGAGAAACTCAGAAACTTATGCTCGAATCTTGAAAGGCAATGGGGTGGAACTGCGTTTGAAGTTTAAAGCTTAGAAAGTAATTAGCAAAATAAATACCTTTTTGAAATTGCCGTTAGGAATAATTTAACTTATAGGGTATTTATAGTTTAGGTTTTAAATGTGACTTTATTTTGCGGTATGTGATTTAAATACCATATATTTGAAAAGAGTATTCTTTTGTAAGACGTTTATGAAAATCTATTATACGGCGTTCTTACATCTTCCTTTTTAATGTAAGTTTATCATATTCTTTAACGATAAGTTTTTAACGTTAAGCATATCATTTACTTTTTTCCGCTAATCAAATAGTAGAATGTATAAAGGGCGTTTCATAAAAATTGCACAACTAAATATTTTTTGAACGATGGATAACCGATCCATAGGTTTAATTTGAGAAATGTTTCAAATAATCTGACATTCATACTAAGGCGATTTTAGTCACATGACATGTTTGATAAAAACTAGAAAATTTAACTTTTTATACGGGCTTTATATAAAATAAGTTCAAATTAGAAATTTGTTTCCTGTTAATTAAAAGATCTATTATTTTAAATGGCGGTTTTTAATATACGAAATTCGCCGTGAGAAAATTGTTAAAGTTATAGGATTTTAACCATTTTTACCCGATCAAAAGAAATAACGGAAATATAGATTTCAGCGGTCGTACAGAAATGTAATCTCTGTAGATAAAATTTGCATTCGAAAACTTACATGCAAACATATCTTTAGCAAACGTTTTATAAATACCTTTTTGAAATTGCCGTTAGGAATAATTTAACCCAATTATTAATTATTCCCCAATCACCCATCGAAAACTTTAATTATTGAGACCTCGGTTGATTTTGATTGTATGACGATGGAACACTT
The DNA here is from genome assembly GCA_951213105.1 of Amaurobius ferox. Classification (NCBI taxonomy): domain Eukaryota; kingdom Metazoa; phylum Arthropoda; class Arachnida; order Araneae; family Amaurobiidae; genus Amaurobius; species Amaurobius ferox. Next base: position 21,131,567 of record OX578143.1, read on the forward strand.
ATGGCTCAAATAAGCCATGGATGCATAATCCATACTTGGATCACAGAAAATATTTTTATAACTAAACAATTTTTTTTCTAGGGGGTCTGTATAAAATGTTATAGATTGTATTTGTTTTTATTAAAGGTGTCACGTGATCAAAATTTGAACGATGATAATCTACCTTATTTAAGGCACTTCTAGATTGGGACCATTGGTCTACGACCAATAGTTTTTAAGAGATATTTAGTAGTGCAAACTTTCCGAAGCACACTGCATAATATCTATGAATTGAGTCCTCCAGGGTGAAATCGTTTCAGTCATTTGACGTGAACTATGCATAAAATATATACGTTTTAATTAGTTTAGTCAGTCGTTAAAAAAACGACTTTATAAAATGTTAAAATAATTATTGCATCAGTTACTGAACAAATTTAATGCTTTGGTCATAATTGAAATAACTATGCGAATTGCATTGGAATTCTACAATTTAATTACAGGGATAAAAATCAATATTTTTACATACATCCAAAATATGTTCTCGATAAATGATTATACATCAGTGATTATGTGATTATATGTTCTTAATTTTAACGATTAACCTTGATGAAAAGATAAATCGTTAAAATAAAAAAAATTAAAAATAAATTCTAAACCGACATCTTCATATTCCCTAAACAACTTTGCAAAATGATAAACAAAATTATTGCATCAGTTTTCGAACAAAGTTAATGTTTACTTCATATTTTCACATCCACCAAAAACACGTTCTTGAGTTTATCAAGATTAACCTTTAAATAAAAAAAAACATTTTATAAAGAAATTCTAAACCAACATTTGCATATCCCCTAAATGCTCAAAAATGGCACCCATTGGGTTCGAGATTGAAAGAAATAATCTCGAAACAGTAGTTTAACGTTAAAGGCCAGAAAAAGCTTATAAAGTGGATTTCATTATGAAGTTCCGGGCGCATTTCGCTTTACATCTCGCAATTTCCTTTTTTGGACGTATGTGAAAAGAACTTGCCGCTTTCTTCAAGAATGTTAAACGAAAGACGGAATAAAAAATATATTCAAACGAATTTATATTGAATAAAAGTAGAACGGTGCAACCTAATAGAGAGGGAAAAAAATCTCAAATTGGCTTTTAAAAGGCACATAATAGACATATAGGAAAAAAAAATGTGTCTAAACTTATGGAATAAAAAGCTCAAAATCAACTCTTTCTTTTGAGAATTAACTATATGAAGTTTCATAGTGTTTCCAGGATTTAAATACAAGCAGACCGACTGACTTAAATCCATAGTTATTTTTTCAATCAATAACTATTTTTTCATTAAACAATATTTGAATGAATGGAATCTATAACAGTTGATTAAGATTCACTGATTAAGGGATGAATTACACAGTCCAAATTGCAGATGGTAAAACTTTGCATATAAGAGGGACGTGACCTATAATTAATGAGAAAAATCTAATATTTTGCCATTTTAATTAAAAAATTTATAAGTTGCGAAATTTTTGTTCTACCATTTTTTCAGATGTAATTCGAGAACGGCTAAAAACATAAAATTTGTTTTCAAACCATCATGCAAAGTAAAAAAATATCTCGAATTTTCTTAATGAACTGTTGGTTTACAATCAATCGTTCTTGAGATATTACACTTTGGGGATACAACAGACGATTTCTTTTTATTACATTTTATCAATTAATAAATTTATAGTTTTTGATTGCATTGTGGTAACTATATAAATCGAATTACGTTTCAAATACCGAAGTCATTTGCTGGCTATTCTTCGAATCAAACTATTGAAAAATAATGCTATGATTAATTGATTATTAGCTTAAAATGCCTGTAGACGTTGAAAATAAGGCAACATACAGTGATCGAAAATGAAAGTGTTTTACATGCCGTATTTTTTATGATAACAATAAAAAGTACACCATTTGCAGGTCCACTTCGGCAAAACGAGTAGTAGCGTCGGATGGTCTGTACGAAGATTCGTGGTTCTATTCCGGATTGGGTAACAAGGTTCTTTACAATGGCGCCCGAAAAATTAAACCCTGTAGGTTAGTGCAAATATGTCGGAGGTCTGAAAGTAACCCGTTGTTGTTGTTGAGACCTAGACCATCCGACCAACCAGAAAGGTGTAAGGTTTGGACGGCCGGGAAGAGCTACCCAATTTAGGCCGGAACCCGGTGGGGGAGGCATCCACAGGGACCGTACCCTTCTTCACCTACCACCAACCTCTCGGAAGAACTTACGGACCGACATGTTTAACGTGATCGTACTCCGCATGAACACGGCGGCAGTTGTGGCAGCGTGCAAATCCAGCGCACAAACTACCGCGTCCGAAAAGAGCTAACAGCACGCAGTGTTCCCAGGTGGACACCTTGAAAGTAACCCGTGTACGACTAGCATGGATTCAGTGGACTCTGGTATATTGAGCACCTACTTCAATCGGGAGGTCATCTCACCATGAAGGAAGCTAACTTTAAGAATAAAGATTGCAGCTGGAGGCTAACTTGAGGTAAAAATAGCAGGCGATCGTCAGTTAGATTGTCGGTTGCAAGTCAATCTTATATTAGAGAATGAAGAATTCAGAGTCCACTTCGATGATAATAGCTTGCAATGCAGTCCCAGTAGCTTGATGGTAGAGCATCGGCTGGCCAGTACGAATATCCGTGGTTTGATCCCCGATTGGGGCCCCCGGTCATCCAAAAAGCTGCTCTAAGTCTTTGGACGAGTCGGGTGGTCTGGGCTTTCGACACACGCTTACACTCCGGCCAGACAAACAGCTGCCATAAGCCTTCGGATTGGTCGTGTGGTCTGGGTTTTCCACACATGCTTACACTTAAATTTGGAAAGGTTTTTGATATTCAGAGCATTTGTCCTGTAGGTGTCACATATAGCGACCAGTAGATATTTCTTCCACACGAAGAGTGAGTGGAAAAGGCTAGTATATAATATAGTTTCGAAAGTTTGTATGAAAAAGCTGATATTTTTATATTTAATTATGCGACAATTGCAAATAACTGAACAGTAATAAAAAATACTACCGATCTTACGGCTGTTGTATTGCTAAAAATTGGCAGTACATAATATTCTCTGTACTCAAATAATTTTTTAATTCGTTAATTGCATTCATTCACTTGAAATTTGTTGAATAGAACAAAAATTAAACCACAATTTCTTCAAAATACATAGGGGTTATCAGATTTTTCAAACTTTTTGTATAATTTTTGAGCCATGGCGCAGTTTTAAATGACGCCAATTTAACAAAATTTCTTAAATATCTTGAGAAAGGCTTATTGTACTTCCATGCGAAATAATAATTTATGTAATGAAGATTAATATATTTATTCTTTTACTTCACATTTTTTTCAATTTGTGGGATATTTAAGAAAAGAGCCACTTCTATTTTGCGATATGTACTAATACGTATAGCAAACTCTAAGACATTATTAAATGCTTTGAGCTAAATACGGCTTTAGCTCAACGGTATGATGCTCCCCTATCACGCGTTGGCCCCGGGATCAAATCTCGGCATCGTCAGGTTAATGAATTTGATTTCACGGTACAGATGTTTAATGAGAATTTGGATAACATGAAAAGCATCAGAATCTCAATTCTTAGAAAAGTAGTACAGATAAATTTTGACTTAGCGTGAACGCATGTACACACGCTCACATACGTCACACTAAACGTAGCTGTTTCACATACTAAAGTGTATTCAAAACTTGTATATCCATAAAAAACTGGGGAAAGAACTGGTTATAAAAATACTTTGCAACAGAAAAAAAAATTTAATCAACGGGCGGATAACAAACGGAGAGTTAAAGCAGAGAAAAAACAATATATCAAAATCACTAAAAGTATAGAAGCAATATTATATCTTTTGCAATGCCACAAAAATTAATTAAGATGTTTCAAATAAACAATATATATTTTTTTGCTGATTTGCACAAAAATTAATAAGGGTATACGACTGGAAATTTATATTTGTAAATACATAGAAAACAAATACGTCATCATAAATAATTAACAATGCTGATAAACTTCGTAATTGCATCATGATAAAAAATGTCTAATGATGCTTGAAGTTGTTTATTCAAATAATTATCCCATTTTTAGAATTATTAATTAATGTTCAGAAGCACACGATGGTTTCATATTCAAATATATTTGCGAAAATTATGAGATTTTTTTTAACAGGCTGAAATTTTGAAAGAAAATAATTATTACAGCAAAGAATGACTTGAACAAAAACTGCTTTGTATATACAACAAAAAATAATTAGATATCATTTTATTTTATAATTGTATCACTTTTTAGTTAATTAGTGTAGAAATTATTCTCTGAAATTTGTTTTTGCATATAGATGCAAAAATATACACAATATGTTTACAATGGAATTGGATACTATATAAAACAAATTTTGAATACATAAAAATATGTAAGTCAAAAAATATAAATCTCTAAACTTCCCTTCGTAAATACAGAAACTGTCTGATGTGCTTTTGTATTACCAGACCCTTCAGAACTCCCCTTGTGACCTATAAGACTGAAACATTGTAGTATCAACCACGGTTTGATTATTTCTATTGAAAAAAAATCTGATATGAACAGCAGATGACTTTTCCTGCAGACTCATATATCGTTCTCTTTATTTCTTCAATAATTCATTGAGTTTAATTGTACAAAATAACATCCATAATTATTTTCAATTACACTGAATTTGCACTTTTAATTCAATTCTTGTTTTCATTGAATAGCTGGACTTATTTTCAAAGACGGCGTAGCGAAAATGCAAAAAGCTAAAATATCTCGAGAAAGACTAGTCAGCACCAGGGTAACCCACAACTGACTTATCTACCAAATTTTATGAAATTTGGTATATTAGTTTTTCAGCTAGCGTGAATACAGGCAACTTTTACGGGCCATTTCGCAAAAAAAGGCAGGCTCTTTCATCCTGAATAGTACCAAATTCTAATCAGCACCGGGCTTACTCACAAGGGACTTACCTATCAAATTTTATGAAATTCGGTCAATTAGTTTTTCAGTTAGAGTGGATAGATGCATTGTACAGACAGACAGACAGACATACACAGACAGACATCCCGCTAAAAACAGTTTTTTCTTGTTCTGGAGGTCCCAAAACGTGTGGAGTCGTCGAAAACTCGGGTTGCGATTTTCGGCATGATTTCCATATTTTCCTTACACCATGTATTGCAGGGAAAGTAAAAAATAAATAAATATGACGCTTTCCAATTTATTTTCAAGTTAATCATACAGAAATTTGGGTTTTATATCTGATCGTTAATGCGATTTGTAAAAATATCTATTTGTTTTAGCATAAACTTCAGGAATCATTGCATGTACTTCGTGGTACAGAAACGAAGAACGTGTGCATTCTAGTTTCGAGGGAGATGGGTTCGAATCCTGGCGCAGCTGAGTGCAAGCGTCCTTTAATTTTTACTTTTTCAATCAATTAGACGGAATTGAAAATACGTATAGTGACGTTATAATTAGTATCCAAAATTTTAGAACATTTTCTTATTTGTGGTACTATTTATCTGTTTTTGATGGATGTTTACAGGACTTTGGAAAATAGAAAAATTACGTAATAAAATGCAACAAATTTCTATCTGATTTAAAAGTTTAATAATTTAAAAATTAATATTGCGTGCTACACCTTAGGGAGCTCCAGTGTTACCGATAGAGATTTTCAGGCGCCTATGCAGCAAATGTGAGTTCCTCCTTTTACCCCTATTTTTCAAATTATTGGATTTTTTTATAAACTTTATCTGCTGCCCTAAGGGCAAAAGGATTCAATGCACCCGTTCATTCCTTCTAGTCAGCGACTTTGGTGAAGCCCTCCTACCTCTTCTAGATTTAGATGTTGTATCTATATCAGCCATCATTTAAGATTATTTATATTAAGGAAAATATTTGAACCAGAAGGGGAAAAACAGCATCAAATGGCATTGATTAGCATCAAATTACTGTGATATTACAAATTGGCTCACGTAAAATGTGAAAAGTCTTTCTAATTCTCTTTAATATGACAAACGAAGAATTGACAGAGTTGGATGAAACTGGATTCCATCCGAAGGTTGACGTTTTGCAATTTCAGTGTCACAAAGTGTGGAGAGATATGTTATACATGTGGTTGAGGCGATTGTTTCCTGTTGTGGAAACCAAAACAGAGAAGGCACACATAGAAGCCAAACTTCAATCGCGTTCCATGTTAATAAAATTTGAAAATAAATCACAGTTTCAGTTACAGACGATGTTTCATGTGCACAAGAGAGCCCTTCCAGATAGTGTCATATTTATAACATATTTCAGGCTATCTGGGCAATTGACTAGGTGGTTGGGTTGAGTTCGACATGAAGCCACGTCCTCGTCGTAAATTCTGGCTCATTTCAGAAGAATGAGCTGGGACTGAAATTATTTGAGTGCTGTATACAAACACTGATTTTCATAAAAAAAGTAAATATTCACATTTCTTTCAAATTTACCATTAAAAAAAGTAGTAGAACATGTCTAAGTGGTAGCTGATTTAAGTTTACAATTCGTGACATTTAATGTATACACAAGAGCATAATCCTTATCGAAATCCACCGGTTAGAACTGAAGGTAAAGCAATTACATGAAAAAAAAGAACGTGTGCTGCTGGGTTACAAACTTCAAAACACCTGAAAACCTTTAGGGTCTTTGTGGCGAGCTTTACTATTATCGTATGAGGTAAAATATTGCATACGAATTTGTGACATGAAAATGTGACATTATATTACTATTGTAAACCGATCAAAACTATTGAACTTTTTTCGAACCCTACTCTGCAGTCCAATGGCAGCAAACTTAACACCACCCCAACCGGCTCTTGTTTCCCTGACTGATCAAGGGATTTTGTGCTAATTCTCTACTTAAAACTCATGGTTTTCAGCTCGTAACGAACGGCACTTGTGCTGGATTTGCTTCTAGGGTAACTTTGGAGCTTTTTAGAAAGTATTACTACAGTGAACATGTAATTATCTCGATCTTACGCTATCAGCAATAGGCTGTCCATATCTGTGATTTTATTCGGCCTACCACGGTGTAGCTAATTCGGTGATAACCAATGGAGCTTGGCTGCCTATCACCGATAATTCTTAACCTATCACCAATATCTTCGTTTATCTGTAATGTTTGGCGAAAAATTTGCTAACATTGGCGATATATTTAGTTACATTGGCGACATATTTATAGAAATGCTGCCAAGTTGACAATCATTAAATATCTCTAAATTATATATTTTATATATTATACTATACATGACTGAAATCTAAAAAAATTCAAAATACACGTTTCAAATAACACTAAAATATTGATACATTTCTTCTTAAAAACCATTCAAAGGGAAATATATTAATATCGATTTCAAAAGACCAGTTACGATAGTTGGCCTTTCATAAAAAAGGAAGAGTCTACACTTTCAGTTTTTTTTCCTTGCAAAGCAAACTTAACTGATTTAGTTTAGTATTAAAATTATTTTTTTAAATAGACTTCGGCAATATCAAAGTTCAACATATTTCCAAAATATTTTCACTTCTTTTTGCAAAAGTGAAATCGTTTGTTCTGATATCTCAAAAAGAATATTTTGAAAAGAAAAATGCTGTAGAATATTATAAAAAAAGTTGGCTTTGAAAATATTGAAATGTAGAAAACTGCATAGAACCAAGTATCAACAATACTGGAGAAAACAACAGTTTTTTGTTTTTACCTGTATAAATTTCCAGAGAAAAAAGCAATAATTCATTTTCTGAAATTCAAAAATGCGCTTTTGAAATACTTTTGAAGTTAAAAGAATTGCATCGAAATATTTATTTAAAAAAGCTCGAAGTTCTAGTTTTCGATAAACTCGCTTTAAATCTTTCTATTTTATAAAATCAGAAAATAAGTTGTTCTTGCAACTGACATGTATGTCATCAACCCTAAAGTTGGCGAAAAAGTTTTGAAAAATTAATAATTAAATGATCGTGTAATATTGTGATCGATATAAACATGATATGGTTTTTGTTTGCAATTTCATAGTTAATTTTACATCATAAAAAAATTGGATACAAGTTTGGCGCAATATCACCAACTTTTGGGAAATATCATCAAGTTGGCGATAATTCAATATCTTTGAAGTATAAAATTAATTTTTTTGATAATACTTGTCGCTTTGCGTGAATTCTTGGTGGCATAAATTTTGGCGAACTGTGCATATTTTTGCGAAAAATATTTTCTTGAAACATCTATTTCTCAGGATCTGAAACAGATAGAGCTTAGCTAATGACTGATTTGGAGTTAGCATCAAATTCCGGAGGAGAAAATAATGGAGAAGGGCTTCACCAAGGATTTCAAAAATTTCATTTTACTTGAAACATCGATTTCTGGAGTTTGGCATATAAAGAGAACTCACATGATAATTGATGTAGATTCAGCATCTAATTCTGGATGAAATAGAGTGATTATCTATAATTTTCCCCTTACGGTTTCTTTTCTATTTCCGGTTTAAATAATTTTTACTGATACATCTATTTCTCAGCGACTCACTAAGAATTTCCACTTACAGTTTTGGCGATTTCCTTCCTAATTCAAAAATTCACATTTGCATTGAAACATCTATTTCTCGGTATCTACTATAGATAGATTTTAAATAATAACGTATAATACGGATAATATGGATTTAGAATTATATTAATAATATGGATTCAGAATTACATTTCGGAGGTGATAAAGGGACTCCCTAAGGATTTGCACTTTCGGTTCTTTTTCTATTTCCGGGTCAAAAAGTTTTCTTGAAACATCTGTTTCTCAAGATTGGCTATAGATTGAGTTTAGATAATGACTGCCTCCAATTTTCGAATGTTTAATTTTGATACTTGAAAACATTTATGCAAATTAATTATGATAAAAAAGTAAATGCTTTATTAAAAAGAGAATTATATTATTTATGAGCCAACATTATGCATTGTTTTTGAGACAACATTATGCATGTTTTTAACACTTTACAACAAAGTTGAAAAGTGTTTATGACTTTGTTCATTCTGTCTGTCTGTCTGTCTGTCCGTTAGCACGATAACTGCCGTAAAAATGACTTAATCAAAATGAAATTTTAGTATGTTGTTCAGACGGTCTGTAGGACCTATGGGAATATAAATGAATAAGATCACCCAATTAGTATTGGATTGAACCCGGGTTGAAAAAATGAAATACATTGAGCCCTATGGGACCTAATTTTTCAAACATTTTTTAAGCGGATTTAAAATTCACAAATTGCTTCGAAAATTTTAAGTAATATTCAAATTGTTCCATAAAATATATAAAAAAAAATTCAGCGAAATATATTCAGTAGTTCTTTAAATAAAAATTAAAATAATAATTACACCTCTTATATGAAACGATCACGTGACCATGATATGAAACGATCACATGACCCACTTCAAAATGATATATGGCATCCATCTTGTTTCAAAATCGTGATTTTTTTAAGTTCTTTTTAATTCATATTGAATGTTGTATAGGTCCTAAAACTACTTTATTTTTGCTTAAATTCTGTGCATCTGCATACTTAAACAACGCAAATACAATATATTTGAGTTTAAATGATTATTCAAATGTGATTATTTCTAAAACGAAGCCTATTTTTCACTTATGTAAAATGTAAACAGCAAAATATGTAGAATGAGTTGTATTAGAATTGCTGTTAACACAAAATAATTTAGTCCATGGAGTCTGCATGGCTGATATGAATGAAATATTAATTGATTTTATGAAGAGAAGGACGATTTTTTTCGATGAAGTTTTAAGCATAGAGTTTTATTACTTGTAGCTCCATGGTCTTAATTTTTAAATAAAAGAAATTATTATAGTATTGTGATGAATGAAATGAATGGGAGAAAGTTATGAATGAAATCCAGTTTTTATAGAGAGATCCAGGCGTGTTATTTTTTCTAAGCCGTCATTTGAATTAATTTCAGTTGTTTTCGATAAAGTTTTCAAATATAATAAATTATCGTAGTATTATGATAGTTTTAAAAATATTACCGTGGAATGTATCACATTTAAGAGATATTTAAACCAGGCAATTTATGTTTAAATGCCGTCATTTGAATGAAGTTCATTTTTTCAATGAAGGCTTAAGTTTTCAAATATAATAAATTAATGCAGTATTGTGATAAATTTTAAAATATTACCGAGGAATGTATTGCATTTTCGACTTTTTTAAATAAAATTGCATCGAAGTCGGAAAGTGTTTCATAATCAATGCTTTTTAAGCATGATTGATCTTTATTGTTTGATTTGAAACAGGAGAAAATGATCTACATTTTTACTATAAAATGCATTAATACTATGAACTGAAAATAGTTTGATATTATTGTGTAAAAGCTATAGGGAGATATTAATCTATATAAATAAAATTGAAAATCTGTCTGTCTGTCTGTCTGTCTGTCTGTCTGTCTGTCTGTTTGTCCCATCATCACGGGAGAACGGCTGAACCGAATTTGATGAAATTTTGTGGGTAGCCTAGAAATAGCCCCACTTAAAATTTAGTCTATAGTTGGAATTTCTACGACCAGTGATTCTCGAGATATTAGTAAAAAACGAAACTTTCGTTTGTCTCATCATCACGAGAGAACAGCTGAACCGAATATAATGAAATTTTGTGAGTTGCCTTGAAATAGCCCCCCATAAATTTTGCCCAAGTTTCAAGTTTCTAAGACCAGGGGTTGTCGAGATATTAATGAAAAACGGAACTTTTTAATAGGAGTTCTACTCTCCAACTCCGTGGTTTATCCAAACGGAAAGGATAAAAATCGTTTGTTTAAAGCGTCAAAGGGAATTAAAACTTTATTTTTGAGTTTGATGCAGGATTTTTGCATTAAATAGTCACTATCTGAAAGCATGAATTGTTTGAAACATGAATTTAAATGGAAAAAATCTACCTCCATGTTTTGTATTTCACAAGCTTTTACTCAACGATTAGAAGTATAAAGATATTAAAATGGTTATTTAATTTCGCATTTTATGAGGAAGATTCTATTTTATATCATGTTGCTCGGCCAAGGAATGAAATTAAATATGTTTGCTAATGATTATTATTATTTTTTCGATTTGAATATTAAATAAATGGGTATTAAAATATATCTTATAAATGAACGGTTTGATTTTTTTTAATTATATTAATTGCGAACTGCATACACTACTTTCATTTATTTTAGCAAAGAGGTTTTAAGCTTATATATTGTGTTTAGCTATTAAACTCATATTTTGTTTACCCAATAAATTCATTTATCCAATTGTTTAAACAGAAAAAGAGTAGAATGGGTATATCTTCTAACAATATTTTAGTGTTTTCATTTAGTATATACAAACTGGATCACGATATTTAATTCAGATCTGCGAATTTAGAGCTACGAATTTGGCTGGATATCGCTAACTTGGCAAATTTCATAAAAGTTACCAAAATGATTGAAATGTCCCCAAATTGATAAAAATGACGTAAATCAATGAAATTTATTTTGTTTTGTTAAAAGAAAGTACTGAAATAGTGTTTTGTTAGCATTTGTCTGTCAGTCCAACCGCCCTACTTAGTAACACATTTAGCGAATTTTTAAAATGTCACCAAATTGATAAAAATATTTATAAATCCATAAAAATATTTTGAAATTGATAAATTGCCCTAAATAAACGAAATTGTGTTTTTTTAGGGGATAATATTTTGATGATGGTCCGTCAATTTATCGCCAAGTGGGACTGTCAGTTCTACAGTCCCACTTGGCGATAAATTTGGCGATTTTTTAAAATGTCGCCAAACTTTTATTTGAGATATTCAGACGATATTTTGACCACCAATTTATTTGAAGCAAATCATAACATGTCGCTTAACAACGGATTTAAATTTAATGTGTTTATGAGGAAGAAGATTTTTATTAAATCTTTTCCGATTTTAATGATGAAGATATGTATATAAAATAAATTTCATTGCCATCGTATTTTTGACTGGATAATATCAATTACGATCTTCATGTTTAAACATTATTATTATTGATGTTTTCGGGGATTATTGATTCAGAGATTATTGATATGTTCAATTTCTTATGGCATTGTTTTATTGCGGCAAAAATTGTTGAAACTCATATATTGTACGTTGTACGAGTAAACTTCTACAAATGCACGGGTATATCTTCTAATCTAAGAGAATATAAGTAGTACATGTATATTGGCATATATTGGAATCAAGCCTTCCGGTATGAAGATGGCAGGGATTATTGATATTTTTAATTTATTAAGTAATCTGTTATATATTGGTAAAAAATTTTCAGACTACATATTATAATACGGGTAATCTTTTACTAACACTAGGACATATATTTCTAATCTATGACATTATAAGTAGTACGGGTTTATCTTCCCATATAATTTTAGCACTTTCATTTGGGCACATATTGGAATTAATTATTGCCTACTGATTTAAAGATTACGGATTTATTGATATTTTCAATTTAAAACCTGTATTAGTAGATTACATATATATCTTCTAATATTCGCGTATATAAGTAGTACGGGTCCCATACAATACGCTATTATTTTGCATATATTGATTCAATTCCATACTTTTTATAAATTTGCTTACAAAAAGGCCAGGATATTTTATTCTTCAGATCTACCCGTGAAGATAAATTTGAATAACGAGAACAGCCATTCCTTAACTTCTTTTTAGGAGCATTATGTTAAATATTTTAACAGAATATTTTGATTAAAAATGCCATTTAGTATACTATAGGAATTTGCACATGATTGTTAATTTTAAGTTTATTTATATTATATACTCCGTACGAAGAACGGGTATGCTGCTAGTCTATATAAATAAAAATGAAAATCTGTCTGTCTGTCTGTCTGTCTGTTTGTCCCATCATCACGGGAGAACGGCTGAACCGAATTTGATGAAATTTTGTGGGTAGCCTGGAAATAGTCCCACTTAAAATTTAGTCCATATATGGAGTTTCTACAATCAGTGGTTCTCGAGATATTAGTAAAAAACGATATTTTCGTTTGTCTTATCATCACGGGAGAACGGCTGAATCGAATGTGATGAAATTTTGTGGATAGCCTTTAAATAGCCCCCCATAAATTTAGCCCAAGTTTCGAGTATCTAAGACCAGGGGTTGTCGAGATATTAATGAAAAACGAAACTTTTTCTTAGGAGTTCTACTCCCTAACTCCGTGGTTTATCCAAACGAAAAGCTTGAAAATCGTTTGAAAGTGAATTAAAACTGTATCTCAGAGTTTGGGGGGAGATTTTTTGCACTAATTAGTCACTTTCTGAAAACATCAATTGTTTGAAACATGATTTAAATGGGAAATCTATCTCCTTGGTTTATATTATACAAGCTTTTACTGAAAAATGAAAAGTATAAAGAAATAAAAATGGCTATTAAATTTTGCATTTTATGAGGAAGATTCTATCTTATATCATGTTGCTCGGCAACGGAATGAAATTAAATGTGTTGTTAATATTTATTATTTTTTTTTCTATTTGAATAATGAATAAATGGATGTAAAAATATATTTTTAAATGAACGGTTTGATTGTTCTTTTAATTATATAAATTGCCGACCGCGTACACGACTTTAATTATTTTAGCAAAGTGGTTTCCAGCTCATATATTGTGTTTAGCTAATAAACTCATATATTGTGTTTACCCAATAAATTCATTTAGCCGATTGTTGAAGCAGAAAAAGATTAGAACGGGTGTATTTTATAATACAATTTTAGTGTTTTCATTTAGTATATACAAACGGGATCAAGATATTTTATTCTTCAGATCTGCAAATTCAGAGCTACGAATTTAGTGGAATATCTCTAAATAACTTGGTAACTTCTCTTAAACTTTATCAAATTAGAGGAAATGTTTCCAAATTTATAAAATTAGCGCTAATCAATGATTTGCTTTTTAGAATAGAGTACTGAAATGATGTTTCGGTAGCATTTGTCGACCAATCCATCCATCCTACTTAGTAACACATTTAAAGAATTTTTTTAATATCACGAAATTGATAAAAGTATTTGTGAGTCTATAAAAATATCCTGGAATTGATAAAATCGCGCTTAATAAATGAAAATAATTGTATTTTGTTAGGGGATAGTATTGTGATGATGTTTCGTCAATTTGTCGCAAAATGGGTCTATCTGTTCTACAGTCCCACGATATGATTTCCATCAATTTATTTGAAGCAAATGATATCATGTCGCTTAGCGACGGATCCAATGTGTTATGCCGCATACGATTTTATATTAAATCTTTTCCGATTTGAATAAAATAAAGATATGTATATAAAATAAATTTCATTGGCATTGCATTTTTGACTGGATAATATCAATTACGGTCCCCAGGTTTAAACATTATTATTATTGATATTTTCGGGGACTGTTGATTCAGGGATTTTTGATATTTTCAAGTTATTATGCCATTGTTTTATTATGCCGAAAATTGTTGAAACTCATATATAGTACTTTGTACGAGTAATCTTCTACAAATGCATTATATCTTCTAATCTATGAGAATATAAGTAGTACAGGTATATTGGCGTATATTTTGTTATATATTGGCATATATTGGAATCAATTACGCCTTCTGGTATAAAGATTACGGGGATTATTGATATTTCCAATTTATTACGTCATCTCTTTTATTTTGGCAAATATTTTTGAGACTCATATTGTAATACGGGGAATCTTCAACTAGCACACTGGCATATTTTCTAATCTGCGACAATATAAGTAGTACGGGGTTGCATATATTGATACAATTCTTTTTTTTGTAAATTTGCTTACAAAAGGGGCCAGGATGTTTTATTCTTCAGATCTGCTCATGAAGATAATTTTGCATAGTGAGAACAGATATTCTTAAACTTGTCTTTAGGAGCAATAAATTTAATATCTTAACAGAATTTGCACATGATTGCGAATTATAAGTTTCTTTATATTATATATTCGGTACGAAGAACGGGTATGCTGTTAGTCTATATAAATAAAAATGAAAATCTGTCTGTCTGTCTGTCTGTCTGTCTGTTTGTCACACCATCACGGGAGAACGGCTGAACCGAATTTGATGAAATTTTGTGGGTAGCCCAGGAATAGCCCCACTTAAAATTATATCCGTGTTTTGAGTTTCTACGACCAGTGGTTCTCGAGATATTAGTAAAAAACGAAATTTTCGTTTGTCTCATCATCACGGAAAAACGGCTGAACCGAATTTAATGAAATTTGGTGAATAGCCTTGAAATATCCCCTCATAAATTTTGTCCAAGTTTCGAGTTTCTAAGACCTGGGGTTGTCGAGATATTAATGAAAAACGGAACTTTTTCCTAGGAGTTCTACTCCCTAACTCCGTGGTTTATCCAAACGAAAAGCTTGAAAATCGTTTGAAAGTGAATTAAAATTTAATCTCTGAGTTTGATGGGAGATTTTTTGCGTTAATTAGTCACTTTCTGAAAACATGAATTGTTTGAAACATGATTTAAAGGGGAAATCTATCTCCATGGTTCATGGTTTATTTAAAACAAGCTTTTACGGAACAATGAGAAGTATAGAGAAATCAAAATCGTTATTTAATTTCGCAGTTTATGTTATAAGACATGACATTTTTAACATGTTATAAGATTCTATCATATATCATGTTACTCAGAAACGCAATTAAATTAAATCTGTCTGTTAATTTTAATAATTATTTTTTCGATTTGAATAATAAATAAATGGATATAAAAATATATTTTAGAAAAGAACGATTTGATTTTTCTTATAGCATTTTTGACTGGATAATATCAATTACGGTCTTCAGGTTTAAAAATTATTATTATTTATATTTTCGGGGATTATTGATTCAAGGATTATTGATATTTTCAAGTTATTATGCAATTATTTTATTATGACAAAAATTGTTTAAACTCATATATTGTATGTTGTACGAATCTTCTTCAAATACACGTGTATATCTTTTAATCTACGAGAATATAAGTAGTACAGGTATATTGACATATGTTTTGATATATATTGGCATATATTGGAATCAATTACGACCTTCTGGTATACAGAGTACGGATATTATTGATGTTTTCAATTTATTACGTCATCTCTTTTATTTTAGCAAATATTTTTGAGACGCATATTGTAATACGGGTAATCTTCTACTAACACATTGGCATATTTTCTGATCTGCGACAATATAATTAGTACGGGGTTGCATATATTCATTCAATTCCTATTTTTTCTTCTGTAAATTTGCTTACAAAAGGGGGCAGGATGTTTTATTCTTCAGATCTGATCGTGAAGATAATTTTGCATAGTGAGAACATATATTCTTAAACTTCTCTTTAGGAGCAATAAATTTAATATTTTAACAGAATTTGCACATGATTGCGAACTTTAAGTTTCTTTAAATTATACACTCCGTACGAATAACTGGTGTGCTGTTAGTGGTTAATAAATTTTAACATTTTAGGAGGATATATCATGTTGCTCGGCATCGCAATTAAATTAAATGTGTTTGTTAATGTTTTTATTATTTTTTTTCGATTTAAATAATAAATAAATGGATAAATGGATATAAAAGTATATCTTATGAATGGACGGTTTGATTTTTCTTTTAATTATATTAATTGCTGACTGCGTACATCAATTTCATTTATTTTGGCAAAGAGTTTTCAAGCTTATATCGTATTTAGCTACTAAACTCATATATTGTGTTTAGCCAATAAATTCATATAGCCGATTGTTGAAACAGAAAAAGAGTAGAGCGGGTATATCTTCTAATACAATTGTAGTGTTTTCATTTAGTATATTGAAACGGGATAAGAATGTTTCATTCAGATCTGCAAATTCAAAGCTACGAATTTGGAGGGATAACGCTAATTTGACAACTTTTCTTAAACTTTGCCAAATTGACGGAAATGTCGCCAAATTGATATAAACGACACACAAACAGCTGCCATAAACCTTCGGGTTGGTCGTGTGGCTTGGGTCTTCTACATATCAATGAAATTTTTTTTTGTTTTGTTAGAAGAGAGTACTGAAATGATGTTTGGTTAGCATTTATCTGTCAGACCAACCATCCGAATTAGTAATACATTTAGCGAATTTTAAAATGTCACCAAATTGATAAAAATGTTTTCAAATCTATAAAAATATCTTGAAATTGATAAAATTGCGCTACATAAATGATATTAATTAATTTTTGTTAGGGGATAGTATTGTGATGATATTTCGTCAATTTGTCGCAAAGTGGAACTGACAGTTCTACAGTCCCACTTGGCGATAAATTTGGCGTTTTTTTAAAATGTCGCTAATTTGACGAAACTGTCGCCAAATGTTCCATAGAAATATAACTATTTAGACGATATTTTTTCTACCAATTTATTTGAAGCAAATGATATCATGTCGCTTAGCAACGGATTTACATCCAATGTGTTTATGCGGCAGGCGATTTTTATTAAATCCTTTCCGATTTGAATAATGAAGATATGTATATAAAATAAATTTCATTGCCATTTCATTTTGGACTGGATAATATCAATTATACTCTTCAGGTTTAAACATTATTATTATTGATATTTTCCGGAATTATTGATTCAGGGATTATTGATATTTTTAAGTTATTACGCCATTGTTTTATTGCGGCAAAAATTGCTGACACACGCATATTGTACGTTGTACGAGTAATCTTCTAGGAATGCACGGGTATATCTTCTAACCTACGAGAATATAAGTAGTACAGGTATATTGGCATATATTTTGACATATATTGGCATATATATTGGAATCAAGTACAGTCTTCTGGTATGAAGATTAAGGGGATTAATTATATATTCAATTTATTACGTCGTCTGTTGTATTTTACCAAAAAACATTTGTGACTCATATTGCAAAACGGGTAATCTTCTACTAATAATCGGACATTATAAGTAGTACGTGTATATCTTCCCATATAATTTTAGCACTTTAATTTTGACATATATTGGAATAAATGACTGTCTTCAGATTTAAAGATTACGGGTTTATTGGTATTTTCAATTTATACATGTAATCTACTAATACAGGTTATATTTTCTAATATTCGCGTATATAATTAGTACGGTTCCCATACAATTTTAACGCTTTTATTTTGCATATATTGATTCAATTCCATATTTTTTTTTATATTTGCTTACAAAAGGGGTCCAAGATGTTTTATTCTTCAGATATGTTCATGAAGATAATTTTATATAGCGAGAACAGAGATCCTTAAACTTCTTTTTAGGAGCATTATATTAAATATTTTAACAGAATATTTTGATTAAACATGTCATTTAGTATACTATAAGAATTTGGGCATGATTATGAATTTCAGGTTTCTTTATATTATATACTCCGTACGAAGAACGGGTATGCTGCTAGTAAATAATAAATGTATAATAAATTTCTGGTTAAGTTATTTTAACTTTTTACACATTTTGCGCAATATTTTTCTAAAGAATTAAAAGTGTATGGAATTTGGAATGATAAATTTAACACTAGAACGATTGAAGCGGTTATTTTGACCGCATAACCACTTTGATCGCTGCCGCCGTTCTAGAAATATTGTTGATTTGTTTTCTTATTATAAAACCTAGAACAATTTTCTTCTGTGTTTTCAATAACTTTAAGAAAATAAGAAAAGTCATAAAATTTCAATGGGCTGGGATTAGCCGTTTTGGAGGAATCTTTTCTCAAAGTAGTTACGCCGTCAAAATGACCGCTTCCGTCGTTCTGGTGTTAATTGAATATTTAAAAAAACTTATGCGTAGTTTATTACAGCCTCCTCTAAGAAAGAAATTCTAATCTATAGGAAAAGTTCTGCGTTGGAGTCATCAGTTTTTTTTTATTTCGTTTTCATTCAACTGTACATAGGCATACATATGTTTTAAAAATTTTCTTTGACAATTAATTTTTTTTGTTATGTAATTAAGTGTATGTTATAAAAATGCTGATTTGATTGTTAAGGATACACGACGAAAAAGTTGCTTACCATTTTGCTCTCTACATAATTAAATATATATTTTTTTGTAATGGCTAACAAATGAGCGTTTAAACGTTACAACTTGCATTCAAAATTATTCGACTGCGAATTTCACGAAATAATAACATTCTAACAAAGAATATTTGCAGAATCAACATTTTAAGTTTTAAAGGAAAGCGCAATTTTTCTGTTTAACTCCCACCGCTCCACGAGTCTATTTGGCATATAATTTTAAGGCCCACAGAAACTTTTCAAAAGATTCTTTGTTCTCCATCGTTTTGTTTCAAGGGGGGAATAAAAATTTATCTTCTTTGTATGGCAACAGCGGAAGTATCCAATGACAACAGCTACCGAATGCATTGTGGGAAGTCGGAGCTAAGGAGCATTCTTTTAATGAGAAACTTAATGTTCCGATGGGAATTATCTTCGTTTCATAGGATTTTTTTTTTTTTAAATGAATCCTGAATTTTCATTCATGAAAGTCATTGTATTAGCAGGGAATTGGATGACCAAGGCCTGTAACTGGTTTCTGTGCGCATTTAGGAATTAATTATCATATTGATTTCGTTTAATTGCAGAGGAAATGAAAGGAGAGAACACTGAAATTTGAGCTTCGGATTTCGAGACCAGGACTTTACTTAGAGTGTAAAAGGAACTCCTAATATTCCTTTACTGGAAAATTAAAGATAGGAAAAGTTATAAGTTTTTGTTAAAAAATGAAAAGTTTATAAAAATCTTTTAATAAAAGATATCATAGAATCGCCAATACAGCTCTCTTTGTGGCCTTCACACTTATGAATCCCGAGAAAGGGTGGTATAGCTCCTAAATACATAGGCTGACGCAATTGCAATTTCGATTCTAGGCGGTCCAGTCAGTGTCTGCCTGTACTATTTAAATAGTGCGCGCATGTTACATGGCTGATATTTGATACGTAATTTTGCTGCAAAATAGGTGCTTCTGCTTTCAAAAAATTTTAACTATCATTTAAGGAAGTAATCTAGAATGTTTTGATTTTCTCGAGATCCCGAGAACAGGACGAGAACGTAAGCTTCTTTTCGCCATGTACAGTCATTGTTTCAACTGGTGAAGGTGATCGCTGCTGCGTCAGCCTGCACATTTAGGAACTAGCCTGTATATCAGGAGTGTCTAGAGTTCCCAGGAAAGTTCTTAAGCATCCCAAAAGTTTTATAAGAAAAGATCTATGAGTGTATACTTTATGTCTATATTTAACCAAATAAAATTAAGGACATAACGTCGTTAGACGAAAAGTCATTTATTAAAACATCTTACAAGACGTACAAAGTTGTATGTCTTATAAGATGTTTTAATAAATGACTTTTCGTCTAACGACGTTATGTCCTTAATTCTATTTAGTTGAATTCTCAGACGTGATACCAATTTTTGACTATATTTAAACACGAAACAAGCTAGATATTTTGAAGGATTTTGATGCAAGGAACAATTTCTGATTACGATAATTACACGTGTATTAAATAACAAAGACTGCATGTATAAAAATACTTCTCAGGTATTAGAATTACTAGTGATTATATTATATATGCGTTTAACTGAAAATCATGGATTCAAACGATAACGTGTAAAAAAAAAAAATTGTTCTCAATAAATATAGAATATATCATTTTATTTCTTCTTCCTTATCATTTCTTAACAATAATTGAATACGACGGTATTAATAGCAATTCATGGCAATATTTAGTAATTAAATGACATTGACACTTGATTTAGACATTGGTGTCTATGGACGTCAATATGCCTGCAAAGGGGGAGCGAATTGTTTGGGATAGGGTATGTCAAATGCCTGTCTTTTTGAGAGATTCTTCCTTTGAGATTGACGCTGTCCCATCCGTAATCAAAAGGTTAATAAAGTGACCATGCCCGATTGAATAAAAGAGATTGCAGCGCAATTAGAGGAGAATTTAAAAAGTTAGTATAACGAACTCTTCAACGAAACGAGATAATCAAAATGAGCCGATTACACAGTCTCCGCTTTGTAAATGGCTTTGTTTCCTGCTCATTGGGGCAAGAATTGACATTAAAACTGTTACAGAAGGCACGTAATATTTAAAGAAACTTATTGATGAGGTAGTTTATTACAGCCCCCATACTCCAAGAAAGAAATTCTAATCTGTAGGAAAAGTTCTTCGTTGGAACTCATCATGCCGTAGCCAAGCAGAGGCCAGAGGGGGCTAAGCCCCCCAACAGGTATTCTCAGCCCCCCTGATAAAAATATTAAATTTTTGGTAGTAATATGAAATTCCATATAAAATATCATTCAAATTTTGCATAAAAATTTTCTTTTGCGATATTTTTATAAATTACTTAGTTTTAAATATTTTTTAAATTTAGTCGAATTTGTAATTATACTAATGATCAATTTATTTACGTATTTAATTTAAAAATATGACAATTGTTGTTATACAATAGTTGTTATGCATTATAGAGTCAAAATCAACTGATAAGTAGGTAAGAGTTAATATTAAGCGTGTTTCTACAAATTGTTAACAGCTTTATTGCTAGTTAATGCTTGCATTAAAAAAATTAATTGTAATTATTATATATTAATATTGATGTATATATAGTAGGTATATGGATATTAATAATCAGCTCTTAGCTTACAAATATAAATATGCAATTATTTATTAATAATTTATATGAATTGAAGTATATAATAGTAATCATTATGGTTTAATGGTAACTGTATTTTTAGTGAGCCCCCCTTTGAGACTGTTAAGCCCCCCTTGAATTTCTCTCTAATCCCTTTTCTTCAATTTCGTCTCTAGCTACGGCCCTGTACAGTAGGATTATTGGTGAATGGATGTCCTATTTAAAAATGATTAAATAAGTAGTGGTTACATGAAAATAGTGAAGTCTTATATTGAGCGTGATTAAAATGCTTTCCGTCAGAGACAATGCATATTCTAATTCTAGTAAGAATATTGCCGCGTTCTTCAACAAACATTGCAGATATCACTGTGTTAACAGATGGAATATGGGAAGTATTTCATATAGGCGTTTCTTGCGTTCCTGATATCGATTTCTAATGTGAGACTAAGAGCTTCGTCCTTCTCTTTGTTATCTTTGTAAATTCTCCGCTAGGGGTGCTGAAATCGCTTTTATTCGACCGAGCATGGTGATTTTACTATTGTTAGATCTAACGTGTTCACTCATGGACATTTCCTTACAAAGTTATTGGGATGCTTAAGAACTTTCCTAGCAACCCTGTATATTAAAACGCAAAGGAAGGTGGAAATTACAATGGAATTACAAAAGTAATCTTTCCCAATAATATTTATTTAATATATATATATATATATATATATACTCTGTATTATAAACACTTTCTTATTTAGTTTTCATCATATCAGTGAAGAGAATAAAAGAAGCAACTAAAATATGAAGAGAATAAAAGAAGCAACTAAAATATATCTTATCATTCTATTTTTTATGTACATGAATTTAATTTTTAACTAGAGCGTATTACCCGACGTTGCCTGGATCCTGATGAAGAACCCGATACTTACATGATATATACAGATCTAATACCACTCAAATTTCAAACTGTACGCTTGCCACCAAGTTCGAGCAAAACCACTCTTCCCCTTAGCAAACACCCAGCAGGCGCGAAACGGGAGAAAAAATGAAACGTACACCATTAGCGAAATCTAAATTTTAATTTTACATGCGTTTGCTTGAAAATTCACAAAAAATTAAATAATACAGCAATTGAAAATATTTTTTTTTGGAATGAGAATATATACATCCAAACTTTTGTAAAAGTATAGAATTGCTTTAATCTTCCATTTTCGAATGGGACAAAATAGGAATCAGACAACTAAATACATTTTTCCGTATATTTAAAAATAAATAGATAAATACGGAAGGAATTGTGCTACGGATTTGGTTCAAACATCGTTTGAAAGAACGTTTTTCGATTTTCGCGACGATGTCGAGATGGAAACTCTGCGTGATAATATTTTTGATCGCCAGGGAACCGATTTGTGTTAATATTTCCCAAAATCATGCTTCAGCATAAAATAACTAGAGAGCTAATTCGAAATTAAAAAAATCTTTCCTAGGTATGTTGCACAGAGAGCTCAGCCAACCTAGTACTGAATTTTGCTGCTGTTCGAAACTTTGATTTTCGGCTATAAATGACACAGACAGACGGACGGACAAACATCTTCGTCTATTATATATAATAAAACGAATTACTCAGTGTTGTTTGCTACTTAAATAATATAGATATGGATAACACCACTCTATTTTCAAGTCATCTATTGTGAACTACAATCGCTCTCCCGACACAAATATATGAAATACTTGAAGTCGTAAAAAGTTCCTTTAACCCCTGAATTATTGCCATCTTTTTATCGCGAATTTTAGCATAATACTCATAATTCTAATAATGTAATACCAATTAAAAAAAGTAAGACGACATCTTTTAAATTTGCAAAGTTAGAAAACCTAAAATATATACACATTTAGTGCGATCATTTTTTTTTTCTCGAAAAATCTGTCACTTGCTCTCGAATTATTGGCTGTTGTTTACGTCAGCAAAGAAAGAATATATTTAATCTGAGAAAATGACGTAAAATAGTAAAAAAAACGTCATTTATAAATTAATTTGAATTTTAAAATATCTCGACGAGGTGTCTTGTACCGAGGTTCAGCTAACTCAGTATCGAATTTTGTGATTGTCCAAAGCTTAGATTTTTCGCTACACACACACACACACACACACAAAAAGAGCCGTCCGTCCAAATAGATGCTCAAGTCCTCAGGACGAGTCGGACGGTCTGGGTCTTCAACACACAGAAAGAGAGACAAACATCTTTTATGTCAGACGACGAACCAAATAGAAAAGAGTGAAGCAATTCATTTAACTTTCAGAATTTTTTAACAATAATTTTCATGCAGTAATAACACCCAAAAGACATTTCCAGAATTAGCAACTTAAAGGTAAAGCAATTTTTTTACAAAATAGGCAACATTTTACGTGTTTGCGGTTACGTGTTTGTAACATTTTTAAGCGCATAGATGTTTTTGAAAAGTTTCTTTGTTCGCAGTTCATTGTTTCACGGAAGGCATAAAAATATATATTTTCGTTGTGTGGCAATAGCGGAAGAATTCAATAGAAGCCGCTGCAAAAGTGTATTGTGAGGAAATAGTATAGTTCTTAAATGTAGAATTTAATGTTATGCATTATTTTTCTTTTAAAGTGTATTTTGTGTGCATTATTTTTCTTTTAAAGAATTGTTAATTTTCTTGGTAAATCTCAGATTTTCACTTACGTAATCATTTGTATAAGCAAAGAATTTGGCAAGAGTAGAACACGAATTTGACAAGAGTGGAACATGAATTTGACATTAGTGTTAAGAATATGGATTTGACATAAATGTTAAGAACAAGAATTTTACATTAGTGTTAAGAATAAGGATTTGATATGAATTTAGAATCAACGCAATAAAATTGCTCTATCGCAGTTGGGCATTCCTGATATATAAACGTTGGGAAAATTACATATATATATATCATGCAATAAAAAGTAACCCATATTTTCAAGTAAAACAAGATTTTGGAAAATAAGAGATTCTTTATCAGAACACAAGACACTTATTACATAAAGTAAAAGCGATATGGGACAGACTGCATCCTATAACTATTGCATCTCTCAAACAAGGGGAATCATTGAAATATTTATGTACTGATTTTTGTTTTGCATTGTGAACGAGTTTGTGGTACTAGCGGATTAACAGACGCTAAACATTTTTCAGGTGCCATTAAGACGTCATACATTGCAGTGTAAAAATATTCATTAATAACAGTTTATTATTCAAAGCGTTAAGTCATTTTTTAAGTCCACCTCGTCATATCGCTATCGGTAGTCGGGAACATTCGAATATTTAATATTTTTGTGCAAAATGTAATAATAACGTCCAACAACGTCGCACCTGATAATCATTCACCCCGCTCAAGGGCACCATGACATACCGGTTGAAAATCACTGTGTTAATTCAATGGTTAATTATTAAATAGTTAGTAACTTCGACAGATTATCCAGGGGTGTATTTAAGGGGGGGGGGAGTTAGAGGGTTCAATTCCCACCTCTCCCGAAACTGAAAAGTTTCAAAATGCTTTCTAAACACACTTGTGATAAGATAAGCAGTTGTTAAAATAACCTAGACATAAGACATTCTTCTTCAAGTATCCATTCCTGTGTTTTACTTCATTTAGGTCATTTTCCAAGAATTAACACTGGTTTAGAGTTGAAACTTATTTTCAGATTATTTTTTTATGGAAACTCAAATCGTATAAACGTGGGCAAGACACGTTCTAGTCGAAATTTACCAATATATAGCTCCTAATAATTAATGATACCTTGTTTGATTATTAAATTCAAAGAGACTAGGAGTATCCTGGATCGGCTATTACTGCTGACCGCCGAAGTTTTTGATGATGAAAGCCAAAATTTAATTCGCTCACCCATGATATCTTTAGAAAAAGTATTTTCTCAAACTGGACCCTCACCAGCTACTACTCTTAAACTGAGTCCAACGGCATAGCAAATATACTACCCTTCAATCAAATATACTACTCTTCTACTACTGTTTAATCAAATCTACTACTCTTCTACTACTGTACATTCAAATCTACTACTCTTCAATTGAGTTAAAACGGCATAGCAAACATATGACACAGGAATGGATATTTGAAAGAGATTGACTCCATGGGCATTTTAAATGCTACTTATCTTGTTTGGCATTGAATGCAGCAGTACCTACGAATTAATAATTTGACCTGAAATTTTACTGTAAATTCTGCCTTATTTAATGTCGTGTTGCTTCAATTTTGAAGTACCCTGTATATCTGCTTAAAACAGAAAAAAAAAACGATAGAAAGTAGCAAATTAAAAAAAAGTTATAGAAAATGGTAAAAGTAATTAATAATTAAATGGTAATAGAAAATAATAAATTCTAAATAGCACGTGATAAATAGAAAATAATAATAAATAGAAAATAGTAATAGAAAATGGTAATAGTAAATAATAATAAATTGAAAATAGTAAATTGTAAATAGAAAATAGTAAAATTAAAGCAGTAATAAAAATCATCATTAAATAAAAAATAGTAAATTCTACATAAAAATAATGAAATGAAACCAGTAATAGAAAATAATAATAAATGGGAAATGATACTGGAAAATAGTAAATTTGATCCAATTTAAGAAATTGAATTTCTTATCTTAAGACGAGAGGATTTTGAAGGTACATTTTAATTTATAAATTTTTATCCGAAATGAGGAAAACATTTTTTTAACGCATTATTATTTTTTTTTGTTCAAATAACATCTGTTGGAAGGTGAAAAGGGGGGAGGGGGAGAGATTATTCCAATACAGAATGTAATGCAAGCGAGTTCCCTTCATATATCGTATATCCGTATATCACCCACGGCTGTGTTCGAGATAAAATAAATGAAAAAATCAACCCTTCTCAATTAGAAAGCATTCGCAGCTGCCATTTGAAAAACTTTTCTCCCCTTAACCTTTCTTGCGACTTGTAGGTAACTTCCACTGTAAAATATGTATTAGAAAAGGCAGGATTTTCTTTAATATCGAGAAATCCTAAATTTAGTTCCTACATAGTATAGGACAAAGTACTTTGATGGGGGGGTCAAAAATACTATTACAGGATTTTGATAGATTTGGACGTTATGGACATCTATGAAGAAGAATCAAAATATATCAGGCCTACTGATTTTCAGTTCGTTTCCTCTCATGTATATATATATATATATATATTTGGGCCGGTGCTGATCTTTTCTATTATCAGCGTTATGGCAGTGGTTTTGCTTATATGGTGATGTTAATACACTGCTGGCCATCCAAAATGCAACACCATGAAGGAAGCATCCAATAAACATCAAATTTGCACCATACGTAGACCTCGATTGGAAATACAAATGATTAGAATTTTAGCTCATATGCAAATCATGTGCGCCAGAAGCGCCACCTATAAGCGCTATATAAGGGGAGAAGAGAAGGCTGTTTTTAAGTACAGGAATGCTGTTTTCACCCTGTGTTTTTGTGTGGGAAGCTTCAGTATGCCTCGTCGAAGAATGTGGCAGCCATTCCAGCACGTTTCTGAGTTTGACAGAGGAAGAATTGTGACTTATAGAGATTGCGGATTATCCTTCCGAGAAATCGGTGTTCGTATTGGACGAAATCAAGCCACAGTGATGCGAATATGGAATCAATGGGTGCAGGAGGGACGGACCAATCGACAAGAACGATTACACCAGTCTCGTCGCACCACCGACCGGCATGTTGTGCGCATGGCAATGTTAGATCGCACTGCAACATCAACAACCCTAGCTCAAGAATTAAGGTCTGTTGCACAACAATCTGTGTCAGCATGTACCATTCGACGTCGTCTGCAGCAACAGGCAATTTCAGCAAGGCGTCCATTGCTGCGATTACCTTTGACTCCAGACCATAGGCGTATGAAGCTGCAATGGTGCGTTGAACGCCGGACATGGACAAACGAATGGCACGACATTGTGTTTTCAGACGAATCACGATTCTGCCTACAACACCACGAAGGTCGTATCCGGGTTTGGCGGCACCGTGGTGAGAAAGTGCATAACTCTTGCATTATGTATCGCCATACCGGTCCTTCACCTGGCGTTATGGTTTGGGGTGGCATTGGATTTTACTCCCGCACCCCCCTAATACGCATTGCCGGTACACTCAACAGCCACCACTACATTTCTGAAGTTTTGGAGCCTGTTGTCTTACCTTACCTTCAAGGCTTGGCTGCGGCCAAGTTTCAACAGAACAATGCGAGACCACACGTGGCACATATCGTTCAGCATGTCTTCAGTGCCCACCAAGTTCCACTGCTCCCTTGGCCCGTTCGTTCTCCAGATCTGCCGCCCATTGAACACGTCTGGTCGATGATTGGCAAACGACTGGCCCAGCAAACACCACCAGCTGCTACGACAGATGAAGTTTGGCAACGTGTGGAAGCAGTCTGGACTGACATACCCTAAGAACACATCCAAAGTCTCTTTCTTTCAATACCGAGGCGTGTAGCAGCAGTTATTGTCAGCCATGGCGGCTGCACAAAATACTGATTTCCTCGTGTTCCGCAAGTCGAACGGGGCTGTATTTCAATCAATTCATCCTTGTACTTTATTTTCTTTGTCCAATAAATTTGGCTTTGATATATCTTGTCGTTCATGGTGTTGCATTTTGGAACGATTACTTGAATTAATTATTTTTTTATTATTACTTCTTTCTAATATATATATATATATATATATATATATATTAGAAAGAGTATATATATATATATATATATATATATATATATATATATATATACACTCATGTCCGAAAGTTAAGCATAGTTTCTATTTATGTGAAAATTTCAGGAAATCTACATCGGAATGGAATAAAACGCGGTATGCGGGTGTAATAGGGTTATAGAAGGAAAAAACAATGCAAAACAAGGATAATAACGACTTTTATTATACAAAGAAAATGGTTGAAAAAAGGGTCACAATACGAGTGTCAACCTCAGTGAAACAGAATGATTAAATCAATGTGATGCTGCAGTTTAATACGGTGTGTGGAAACCTCGGGTAGCTACGCATGCTGTACAACGATTTCCCATACTTTCGATGAGGGTTTGGATGAGTTGCGTGCTCAGAGAGTTCCAAGCCTCATGGAGAGCAGTTTTCAATCCCAGAATGGAGCTTGGTGGGTAGCGGAGGACTACAAGATGTCTCTAGAGCATATACCACATATGCTCTATTGGATTCCGATCAGGAGAGTTGGCAGGCCACTGCATATGCTGGATATCTTCAATTTGAAGGAAGTCGTCGACCAAGGCTGCAAGGTCAGGAGGAGCGGTATCATCCATAAATATAAAATCAGGACCAACAGTACCTCTAAACAATCGAACGGTAGGCTCAGATACTTCTTCTCTGTATTTTTGACCGCTAACTGACCCCTTGACAAAGATATGGAGGTCTGTACGGCCGTCCATCATGATGCCTGCCCAGACCATGACTCCCTCCAAACGGAAAACGATGTCTTTCCGTGATGTTTCCCGGGGTGAAAACGCGTTCCATGTTCTCTCTCTAGATCGTGATACGACGAGAATCAGTTTGCAGGCTAAACCTGGACTCGTCACTGAACATGACATTGTCCCACTGTTGTCCACTCCACTGCCGATGTTCCAAACTCCACTGTAAACGCGCTGCGTGCCTATGCAGACGTCAAAGGGATGCAGACTGCTGGTCGTCTGGCATAGATACCAACGTGTCTGAGTCTCCTGTAAACAGTTTGTCTCGAAGCAGTGACTCCTGTGGCGGTTGTCAGGGCTGAACTCAGTTATCTGGCAGAACGGTTCCTCTGACGTCCGCAGTTATCATCAACTATCGGTCTTGCAGAGCGGTTGTTACCCTTCGCCGACCTGGTACTGGTCGTCGGGTAACATCTCCAGTGGTTTGGAATCTTTTCCAAAGTCTGAAGATCACACACTGAGGCACATTCAGAATTCGAGACGCTTCGGTTTGGGATCGACCGGATTCCAGCATTCCAATAATTCGTCTTTTCAAAAACATGTCCAGTTGGCATCTTTCTGACATCTATCGTCCTTTTTAATTGTTAACAGCGCTCCGTACCACAGCAATTGAGAAATGCTGTCTCAACTGGCCATGCCGTTCGAGGCCGTTTTATACTCGTTCCGACATGTGCCGGTGCTTTGCGCATGTCGACGTCGACTGAGCTGTTTTGCGTATGCACAATGATTTACTTTCGTCCCACGATTCTCCACAAAGAATTGTAAACCAAATTGTATCTATATCAACTCCGAATTTTTCACATTTTACGAATTATGCTTAACTTTTGGACATGAATGTACATACATACATACATGCATATATATAATGGAAAAAATAATGTAAATATATAATATATAATGAGAGAAAAATCTATGTTATTTAATTTATTATTTTATAGAGAATGGCACAATTTACAGGACACTAATATGCGCCTTTGTCGAGATATTGCTCGTCTTTTGATTTATAAGTTAAAAATGTCAATATCTTAAAAAGTTAAATATGATCATTATTATCAAGTGAGTGCATGATTTACAAGTAGTTTGAATCCGAAATGAATGGACAACATTGTTCTGAAGTAATCCGATTCCTTCTCAAGATAATTATACGAGAAATGCAATGTTTCGTAGAAAGCATAACATCTCACACACAATGCCCCTTTTCATTTTCAGCGCGATAGAAAATTTAAAATGCTTTGGACTGTGTTATTATTTTTCCGATTTTTCCGAATTGTTTTAACACAGAACGTGACTTTCCGTACAAGCAATGAATAAATAGATCACAACGCAAAATGCTGCACATATAAAATGTAAATAGCATACGAGAGTTTTGGAATGACGTTATGGCTTTTCTTCTTTGATGCAAGCCGATCAAGAGATGCACGACAAATGAGTTTACCATTTTTTAATAATTTTTTGAATAAGTAGAAATAATCAGAGAAGAGCATGCAGAGAGGAAAGGGAATGAGTTGAATAAAACGAGAAAAAAAAAATAAACGCAAAAACAAGAATAATAAAAGAAATAAAATGAATAAAGAAAATGGTCGTGCAAAAAAAATATAAAACAGAGAAATTAGTTAAACATGTTCAAACCACAACTGTTAGAGATACGGTTTTTTAGACAAATCATGGACCACAATATTGGAATACAATTCAGGTCAGAAACTGTCAAACATTTTTGATTAAAAGAGGCAGACGAAATATCAAATCGATGATTGGCTATCTAGCAGTTATTTATTATAGAGTTTATTATATTCCAGAATTTTAACATAAGTTTGATGTTCTGTCAAGCGATACTTCGAAGTATGTTAAGTTTGAGCTAGATACTAAACTAACATTGATAAGATATTTGATAAATGCTTAAATAATTGAAAATTTCTAAGAGATTCTTAATAGAAGAATATTTTTTTTAGCTGGAGGAAAAACCACTTTGAAGTGAAACATTTCAAGAATTCTAGTAAATTTTTGACCAGAATTTTAACATAAGTTTGATGTTCTGTCAAGCGATACTTCGAAGTATGTTAAGTTTGAGCTAGATACTAAACTAACATTGATAAGATATTTGATAAATGCTTAAATAATTGAAAATTTCTAAGAGATTCTTAATAGAAGAATATTTTTTTTAGCTGGAGGAAAAACCACTTTGAAGTGAAACATTTCATGAATTCTAGTAAATTTTTGACCAGAATTTTAACATAAGTTTGATGTTCTGTCAAGCGATACTTCGAAGTATGTTAAGTTTGAGCTAGATACTAAACTAACATTGATAAGATATTTGATAAATGCTTAAATAATTGAAAATTTCTAAGAGATTCTTAATAGAAGAATATTTTTTTTAGCTGGAGGAAAAACCACTTTGAAGTGAAACATTTCAAGAATTCTAGTAAATTTTTGACCAGAATTTTAACATAAGTTTGATGTTCTGTCAAGCGATACTTCGAAGTATGTTAAGTTTGAGCTAGATACTAAACTAACATTGATAAGATATTTGATAAATGCTTAAATAATTGAAAATTTCTAAGAGATTCTTAATAGAAGAATATTTTTTTTAGCTGGAGGAAAAACCACTTTGAAGTGAAACATTTCATGAATTCTAGTAAATTTTTGACCAGAATTTTAACATAAGTTTGATGTTCTGTCAAGCGATACTTCGAAGTTTATTAAGTTTGAGCTAGATACTAAACTAACATTGATAAGATATTTGATAAATGCTTAAATAATTGAAAATTTCTAAGAGATTCTTAATAGAAGAATATTTTTTTTAGCTGGAGGAAAAACCACTTTGAAGTGAAACATTTCATGAATTCTAGTAAATTTTTGACCAGAATTTTAACATAAGTTTGATGTTCTGTCAAGCGATACTTCGAAGTATGTTAAGTTTGAGCTAGATACTAAACTAACATTGATAAGATATTTGATAAATGCTTAAATAATTGAAAATTTCTAAGAGATTCTTAATAGAAGAATATTTTTTTTAGCTGGAGGAAAAACCACTTTGAAGTGAAACATTTCATGAATTCTAGTAAATTTTTGACCAGAATTTTAACATAAGTTTAATGTTCTGTCAAGCGATACTTCGAAGTATGTTAAGTTTGAGCTAGATACTAATATAACATTGATAAGATATTTGATAAATGCTTAAATAATTGAAAATTTCTAAGAGATTCTTAATAGAAGAATATTTTTTTTAGCTGGAGGAAAAACCACTTTGAAGTGAAACATTTCATGAATTCTAGTAAATTTTTGACCAGAATTTTAACATAAGTTTGATGTTCTGTCAAGCGATACTTCGAAATATGTTAAGTTTTAGCTAGATACTAAACTAACATTGATAAGATATTTGATAAATGCTTAAATAATTGAAAATTTCTAAGAGATTCTTAATAGAAGAATATTTTTTTTAGCTGGAGGAAAAACTACTTTGAAGTGAAACATTTCATGAATTCTAGTAAATTTTTGACCAGAATTTTAACATAAGTTTGATGTTCTGTCAAGCGATGCTTCGAAGTATGTTAAGTTTGAGCTAGATACTAAACTAACATTGATAAGATATTTGATAAATGCTTAAATAATTGAAAATTTCTAAGAAATTCGTAATAGAAGAATATTTTTTTTAGCTGGAGAAAAAACCACTTTGAAGTGAAACATTTCATGAATTCTAGTAAATTTTTGACCAGAATTTTAACATAAGTTTGATGTTCTGTCAAGCGATACTTCGAAGTATGTTAAGTTTGAACTAGATAGTAAACTAACATTGATAAGATATTTGATAAATGCTTAAATAATTGAAAATTTCTAAGAGATTCTTAATAGAAGAATATTCTTTTTAGCTGGAGGAAAAACCACTTTGAAGTGAAACATTTCATGAATTCTAGTAAATTTTTGACCAGAATTTTAACATAAGTTTGATGTTCTGTCAAGCGATACTTCGAAGTATGTTAAGTTTGAGCTAGATACTAAACTAACATTGATAAGATATTTGATAAATGCTTAAATAATTGAAAATTTCTAAGAGATTCTTAATAGAAGAATATTTTTTTTAGCTGGAGGAAAAACCACTTTGAAGTGAAACATTTCACGAATTCTAGTAAATTTTTGACCAGAATTTTAACATAAGTTTGATGTTCTGTCAAGCGATACTTCGAAGTATGTTAAGTTTGAGCTAGATACTAAGCTAACATTGATAAGATATTTGATAAATGCTTAAATAATTGAAAATTTCTAAGAGATTCTTAATAGAAGAATATTTTTTTTAGCTGGAGGAAAAACCACTTTGAAGTAAAACATTTCAAGAATTCTAGTAATTTTTTGACTGAATCTTGAATAGAATGGTAGGAAATTACTACTACTAAAAAAGCTTTAACTGAGCCATCTTTGCTCTATGGTGGCTTAGAAAATTAGTAAAAATCAAGATCAACAACTTTAGGAGAGGGTCCTCGATCTAAGACAACAAACTTTAAATTATCAAGATCAGAGTTTATCGTCAAAAGTAGATCATAAATTAATATTATGGCGGACATAAATGCAAAAGTCTGCAAGATTTTGATTAGGGGGATGGCAAACATTAAAAGGAGGTAAAACAACTGTAAAAATCTTACTGTAAACAGTGGTTATAAATGAAGTTTCTCTGCAACTGACCAGCATATCCGGGAAAAGAAAAGAATGTTATGGCATTCTAACTCATAAATAAACTGAATATAAGAATCAACAGAATTCATAATTGAAATAATGCCAAGATCTACATTAGACTGGTTCAGAAGAGCAAAATAATAATTAACGTAACAAACATAAAATGAAAGCTTAATAAAATTAATTAATGAAACTTAATTAAAAAACAATACGTGTAAATGTCTCACAAAAGTCGATGTAGAGGATTGCCCATGGCCAGACCATTAGATATTTAGAGTAATCACTTTGAATGACGAAGATGCTCCGAGATAAAGACGTGGGTGCCAAAGTGATCATCCATTTCAAACTCAAAGAAATGTTTGTAATGTAAGTTTTGTTATATTTTCTGAGGCATTTATTTATTAAATATTATTATTCTGTAAGGATAGTCGTATTGGATATATCATGTTTCATCTCGCGATTTATTTGGGGATTGACATTTTCTTTTGGAATTAAAATTCATGTTTTATTTGGTGACTGAAATTTCTTTTGGAACTGAAGTTCATGTTTTATTTGGTGACTAAAACTTTCTATTGGAGCTAAAATTCATGTTTTATTAGATGACTGAAAAATTATTTAGAACTAAACTTCATGTTTTATTTGATGACAGAAAATTCTTTTGAATCTTAAGTTCATATTTTATTTGGTGACTGAAATTTTATTTTGGAACTGAAGTTCATATTTTATTTGGTACCTGAAATTTTCTTTAGGAATTAAAATTTTTTCATTATTCGCTTCTTTACAAACGGATTTTAACTTATTTTAGAAGTTTAAATCTTTCGGTTTTAAACAATTGTCAAGGATTAACGTCCCCTTTTCTGGATATGAACTGCTGAGTTCCAACTAATTAGTCAAATTCTATACAATTAGCTCTATTCATTGATGATAATGCATTTCTTCTACAATTGGAGTGAAATTCTAATTATAATGTGTTTAAGTAGTTTATAATACTATATTTAGATCATTCTTTTATTCTTTCTCAAATATTTAAAAAATGTAGAATATTATTCTGTCAGAAGATTAATCATCTAGCAGTTCTACGTCTAATAAAAGCTAATGTTAAAAAAAGAATCGTATAAATTTATAATTATTTTCCTTATATACAATAATGTATAAGGAAAGTATTGTGACGGGGTCGAAAATTCGAATTCGAGTTTTTGACGGGAGAGCACGTTTAAAGCATCCCTGATCACGAATCGAACATTTTTGAAGTGATGTCTGTGTGTGAGTGTGTGTGTGTGTGTGTGTGTGTGAAAGTATGTGTGTGTGTGCGTGTGAAAGTATGTGTGTGTGTGTGTATCAGTGAGTCTGTGGAGACGATAACTGACGAACGAATGGACCAATAGTCATTTATCTGCTGTAAGAACAACTTATTTCTCCTTCCATAACGCTTGGCGAGATTTTGGCGACGAATTTGGTGGAATGTTGCCAACTTGGCGACTTTTTAAAATGTTGCTAAAGTAATGAAAAACTCGCCAAATGGATAAAAATGACGTTAAATCAATGAAAATGACGACTCATTGACGAAAATTCAATATCTTGGAAAGAATATAAATATCTACTATAAAAATAATCTATTTTTTTTAACTGTAAAAGTAGTAAATTCATTGCATTATATAAGGAAAGCCATGTGATGCCCACATTAGATTTTTTTAAGTTGTGATTATGATGAAAAATGTGAATAAAATCATTAAAATTGCTAAAAATAGGACTAGTGATGAAAAATGTGAAATTCGATCCTTTTAAAGAAATTACATTTTACTCTTTCAAGACGTAACAGGATTTATAGAGTGCTTTTTAATTTATATCTCCTTATCAGAAATGAAAGAAAGTAGAAAATTCTTTTAGGAGTGTTATTACTTTTTTGTTCGAATGACATCTGCCAGCAGCAGAAAAGGGGGGTGAGGAGTAAACGAGAACATTCGAACATAGAATGTAACACAAGCGCCCATCATATCGTACATTTATATATCTCCGCGGGCGTTTTGAATTCAGGTGGGAGAAACAAAATCTGTTGTTTATAACAAATGACTTTCACAACGAATAAATAAATATCGATGCGGAATAAGAACAAGAAATAAAAAAATAAGAGTTTTTTTACTCGATCTCACAGAAAATCCATAGACCCATTACAATGCAGTGACTTCAGCCCTAAAATAGTGTAGAAGACCCAGACCACACGACTAACCCGAAGGCATATAGCACTTTAATGTGTATGCCCTATAATAGTGTGTCGCTGCACTTTAATCCTGAGCACTTTGAATTTTGTTAAATGTATGCCGACCTTACTGTTCTGTATCGGTATTGGGTTCGAGGAAAATTTTTTTTACCAGAAAAATTCTAAAACCTTTATATTAAAGAGCTTTGTGCTCATTGATAAACTCATCCCGTTATCTTTTGTCTACTGTTAAGGAACGGCAACGATTAACGAAACTAATGTCCATAGGTGAGAGATAATAAGTTGAGCACTTCCTTGCTTAAATCTTTTGTTGCTACCTGTTAAAATAAACAGCCGCCCAGGCGGTGAAGTGAATAGCGTCTTCGGCTGCTGTCTTGTGGGCTCGGGTTCGAATCCCGAATAAGGCATAGATGTTTCTCGAGGATAAAGTCAGTCTTCCGCCTTCTGGGTCCTCGTCTAAATGTGAAGCTGCACCCCCTCCGACCTTCATCAATGATGCGTTCTTGTAATAAACTTTGTTCTCTCGTCTTGTGTCTTTCTTCGTTGCTTCCTGCGTCACTGGTCCTGAAGCGGCTCCGCCGAAACAGGAGGTCATCAGTAACCACATCAACAATAAAATAAACATGACCAATTGTATAAAAATGGCTTAAATCTTTAGATATATAACGCGCTTCCTGTGGGAAAAGTCAATGTGTAACAGTGCAATGTGTGTGGGAACAGTACAATATCGAGAACGGTGTCCCATGGTAAACTCATGCTGCAATATTTTGGTTTTATGATTAAGCGTTACGTTATAGTATTTTGTGGTTCAGCCCTAGTTTGCAGCTGTGCAGCAAAACAGGATGTGCGGATGGACTTTGAAGTTCACATTTTAACGAAAATATGCCACAATGTCCAAGCCGGACGAGATCATAGAGTTTGAGGGCCTTTTGAATTAACGTCTGAAGGATATCAAGTTTTACTGGACTTTCCAAAGGCGGTTATGTCTGGAGGGGGTTGAAAGACCAATAGAGAGTGACCAACTTGAGAGAGAGCGAAAATTTTGGAGAGTTTCAGAGAGATGCTCTGGAGACACCATCGAGAAAGATGGTGTTATTTTGGGTGTGTGAAAAGATGTCTGAAATATCAGACGGAAAGAAAGTTGGCTCCTCCGTAGTATTTTCGGTGAGTTTGTACACCTGTTTATCCTCTCTCTCCTCTTTAGCAGATAAGCTTTTAAGTTCAGTTTCGGGTTACCATTTCTCCGCCTTATTTTAATTAGTCTTTAATACTCATTTGAGTTGTTTAAGTGTTTTACACAACCCAATAAAGAGTATGAAAGTTGATTGTGTTTCTATTATGCTTGTAAATAAGTTTTTTTGTAAATAAATTATGTATTTTGTTAAATGTACGCACGGCTTTGTTATTTTCGAGCTCTTACCGGGTGTCCTAAAAAGAGGAAGATACCTCAGGACAAACGGCAGTTATACTTACTAAAACTACTTTTAACTAATTTCTGGTTACATGTATTTATATAAATGTATTTAAAAAAAAAATATATATTTATAATTTTTTCATTTAAGATAAAAGACGTGCAACATCTAGAAATGGACAAAGCTAGCGCCCGTAATTCGTTATTAAATAAATTGCTACATATAAAATGTAATCATAAATATAATTTATAATATTTTTTCAATGTTCGAAGATCAGTTTTTGAAAAACTGAAGGCTTTCCAACTGACGTATTTTAAAATGAACAAATTCTTTAAGTTTAGCGATTTGAATCATTGTATCAATAAAAGTTAAGGCAACAAGAGTTACGACGAACAGTATGTTGTTCTGCATGGAAAAAGAGGAACGAAGAGGTCGTGAATATCTGAAGTTGCTTTGAAATTTGAAGGAGAAAAATACAAACTTCACTTCAAATATAGAATAATGGATTTTCGTCCGAAACTTTTAAGGTCTAGAGTATGAACGGACCAGTTGAAGTTTTGTGGTTCGATTCCTCGCGGGGACGTAAATTGCTTTTACAGTTTAAGTAGTTAAAATATAACAGTTTATGTTTCGAACTTTTTATTATTTAAAATACTGATATGGTGTAAAAAATAATCATTACAAAATTAAATTTCCGTGAATGCTCTGAATTATGTTAAAGTCGTCTAAGAAGCAAAAAAAAAAAAAAAAAATAAATAAATAAAATAAAATAAAAAAGAAAGAAAAGAAAAAGAAAACGATAAAGAAGAAGAAAAGAAAAAATAAACTTGAAATCCAACTTGAAATTGAGATTGTGAAAAAGAAAAGTGTATTAAAACATAATTATAATTAATTAAATAGAACATTACAAAACGAAAATAAGAAATATGCTTTCAGAAGTTATATTTTTATATTTCCCGTGTCAAAGACCTAACACGATTTGAAGAGTACTCCTTATTTTATATCTCCTTATCAGAAGTTAAAGAGAAAATATATTTTCTTTTCTTTGGAGCATTATTATTTTTCTTTAAATAGCATCTGTTGACAGCAGGCGGCGGGGGGGGGGGGCAGAATCAAAAGTGAACGTTCGAAAATGGAATGTAACACAAACGAAGCTCCCTATTTCATGTTGTGCATACATCACCCCCCGGGTATGTTCAAGAAAAGAAGCGGAGATAAGAATTGTATTTTCTCAATAAACCAGCTTTAGTAGGTGTAATTCAAAATGCGTTTACCTTCTTACTTGTCTTACTTGCGATTGGTCGACAACGTTTACTATAAAATACGAGAATATAAAATATAGCGAAATAACTTTGAAAATATAGTGACTTATATTTAGTTTTTGGTATCCAAATGCGTCTGGGTACAATTAAATTTTAAACCTTTGAATGCTTAATTTAGAATTATTCACATTTTTCATAAATATTTAAATCTAAAAATAATTGGAAAGTATCAGTTTATTTTAATGAAAATCCTATTTTAAAGTTAAATTTCAGTAATATACGTTGTAGCACGGAAATAGTACGCGTTGTCTGAGATATGGGATTCAAAGGAATTTGGCTATTTTGGATAATTTGGAGCGAAATTTGGAGTCAGAATAAGCTTTCAGAAAATATACGTTTATTTAGTTTCGTTAGTTGCAGAGGTTTGCAAATTTCCGAATTTGATATTTTGCTAAATTTATCACCAAGGTACTCGAAATTTTATACAATAACAATGGTTATCCGTTAATGCCATTATTTTTCGAGGACAGGTAATTTTCCGTGAAAATATTCTTTAGGTATTCGTAACAGTATTGTTTTACCGAAAATTTTCGAATTCGGTATTTTAACGGATAAGCATGCTTAACTCTTTAAGCGTTGTTGACGAGTTCAACTCGTCATGCATTGTACTACCGCTAAGCGAGTTTGATGAGGTAGACTCGTCATGCACTTTTAAAGCCGAAAGTCGTGGCACACACGTCTTTATCTCGGAGCATCTTCGTCATTCAAAGTGATTTAAATATCTAATGGTCTGGTTATGGGCAATCCACTACATCGACTTTGTGGGTTTGACGGAACTAACACGTCATATGATTTCTTATAACACATTAACTATGT
This sequence comes from Amaurobius ferox, assembly GCA_951213105.1. Lineage (NCBI taxonomy): Eukaryota > Metazoa > Arthropoda > Arachnida > Araneae > Amaurobiidae > Amaurobius > Amaurobius ferox. The sequence goes on from OX578143.1 coordinate 21,171,159, forward strand.
TTACAATCTTTTACACTAGATGCCAGTAGTAGTCCTACAAACTAAATTCTATCAGAGGCAGTATTTCGTAAACACGCGTAAAATAAAAGCAGTTTTGTTGGAATTTCACATTCAAAGCAATGGCGGCCCCAACTGCTTTCAATCATATTTCAGCAAATCGTAAGTTATCCCACACCCTGCAAAAAAGAACCAACTAGGCGATGTGTTGTATATTAAGCATCCAATAAAACTAGCAAGAAGCTTAGGAAGGATACCAGGACGTGGTGTCCAGACTGTGAAGTTGCTCTTTGTTATACTCCATGTTTTAAAATTTATCACACCAAGAGGAACTATTAAAAATTGGAATTGTATGTTTTTTTATTTACTTATCTGTTATTATACATGTTTATTCACTTAATACTTATTTCAGGAAAACACCTTCTCATTCAATGCGCAATCAATGGGGAAAAGGTATGGGAGAAAAAAAAAACTCCCCACTGCAGTGCACGCTAAGGGAAATAAATGACACTCTTAAAGGGTTAAAGAGCTTTGCTGCCACAACCGGGAATTGAAACGTGAATCTCCGAACTGGCAAGTCGACGCTCTACAGTTCAGCTATTGGGAAGAAATTGCAAGCTCTTATAGTTGAAGTGGACTCCCCACCCTCTAATGTCAGATTGGAGGGCAACTGACAATCTGACTGACCACCACCTGCTATTTTAACATCAGGTCAGTCTCCTGCTACTACTACTTTTACCCAGGTTAATATCTTAAATGGTCGTTATCCTCTCGATTTGAAATCGACGCTCAATATCTCAGAGTCCATTCATTCCGTATAGTCGTACTAGGATCACTTTCAGACTGCCGACATGTTTGCACTAACCTACAGGGTTGATTTGTTCGGGGGCCATTATAATGAACCTTGCTTCCCCAACCATGAATCGAACCCAGGATCTTCAAACTGGCCAGCCGATGTTGAGCTACTGGGACGAAATTGCAAACTCCTATTGTTGAAGAGGACGCTGTAATGTTTTAAGATCCCCTGAGCATTTTAAAAATTTTTGAAACGATTGTCGGTTGTATACAGTGGCGACTCGTGCATAGGCACTGAGGCACTGCGGGAGCGACAGTGCCCTCTCTCTCTCTCGCAGCTTCGCGTGCAGCTTCCTATGTGCGCATGCGCTCGACAGTCAAACACCATGCTTCACAGTTCCAGCGGCGTGGTGTTTGATTATTGTGCGCATGCGCAAGTAGGAAGCTGCACGTCAGGCTGCGAGGAAGAGAGAGCACTGTCGCTCCCGGAGTGCCGCAGTGCCTATGCACGAGCCTCCGCTCGTTGTATAGTTCACTGAGGTGTGGGTATGATACGTCAAAAACGAATGCTCCTATTGCTATCAGACTTTATGTGTAGATACATTATGTGAGAAAACTAGAACTAGATATAATTTTTATAAATATGTATGATTAGTAATCGAATTATTCAAGTTCTAAAATTTTCACAGCATTATTATTATAGTTGTCTGTTGGTGAAAAAAATAATCAGTAGTAGTATAAAGACTTGTTCTAGACGTAATTAGAAGCATTTTCGAAACGGATACTTTGCTTAATTTTTACTTTCTTTACATACGTAATGTATAAGGAAAGTATTGTGACGAAATCGAAAATTCGAATTCGAGTTTTCGACGGGAGAGCACGTTTCAGCATCCCTGATCACGAATCAAACATTTTTAAGGTGATGTCTGTGTGTGTGTGTGTGTGTGTGTGTGTGAAAGTATGTGTGTGTGTGTGTGTCAGTGAGTCTGTGGAGACGATATCTCACGAATGAATGGAGCGATTCGAATGAAATTTGGTACGAAAATGACAATCCGTGAATACTGGAAGCTTATTGTTTTTAAACGTAATCGAATGTCCAGAACCCCCCTAAATTTTCAAGTGAAATTTTGAAAAAATCATCAAAAAATCAAAACCTTTAATAAAGTTACACAAATAGACACTTCTCATGTAATTTTTACTTTGAAAACGATTGATATAAACTTTAGAACGCTAGCATGAACCGTTCTCGAGATATAGCCCATTTATCAAATAAATTTATCAAAAAATCCCATAACTTAAAAAAAATATATTAACTGTTGAGAAACATGTTCACTTTTTATATGTAATATCGTGCAATAAATTTGGTGACATCATTCTTGTGGATCTAGCTCGTTCCATTCATGAGAAAATATACTTAGAGTAATACTTTTGTATTTGAACGCCAATAGTCATTTATCTGCTATAAGAATAACTTATTTCTCCTTTCCTAACGCTTGGCGAGATTTTGGCTATGAATTTGGTGGAATGTCGCCAACTTGGCGACTTTTTAAAATGTTGCCAAATTAACAAAAATCTCGCCAAATGGATAAAAATGACGCTAAATCAATGAAAATGACGACTAAATGAGGAAAATTCAATGTCTTGGAAAAAATATAAGTATCTACTATAAGAATAACCTATTTCTTTGCTGCAAAAGTAGTAAATGCATGACGTTATATAAGGAAAGTCATGTGCTGCCCACATCAGATTTTTTTTTATTGTAAATGATTTTAAGGACCCCAATCTAAAATTTAAAATTGATCTCTTGTTCTAATATTAAACTAAAAATACACAGAATATATTTAGAAATTTAAATTACCTACGAAACTCAAAGCACAGTTACATTTTACGACCGAATTACCGGACTCAAACTTGCAAAAACTACATTTACTCTAACTTTAAATACTATCACTATTTAGATACTTTTACCCACAAGCAAAGTAATTCGGTAATTTTCCATTTAATATTCCTCGGTATTAAAAATGCAAGTAACTCTGATAAACGCTTTTTTAGGGGAGTTCTCTCTTGTCGGAAATTATGCTAATGCTTTCTTCATGCTTCAAAAGTTTGTGCCATCTGTCACTTAAAAGCCTAATATGCTTTGGGGGTTATATTTTTCAGTGTCGACGCTGAGGTTGAGGCCGATGAAGCGGGGCTTTTAAAGAAATGAGCATTTTTGAAGTGTCTGGGAAAGTCGAAGGGTGAATTTAGAGAGGAAATTGAGCGGAAACGCGTTTGAAGTTAAATGTGTGTAGGTAATTAGTGAAATAAATGCAGTTTTAAGAAAATGCTGCAACGAACCATCGGTTCAACTTATGGTACTTGTTTAAACTAAGTTTTTCTAGACAGTTTCGCGTGAAATCGGCGCCTCTGATTACTAAACGCAGATACTTAGATTGTGGTTTTATTGTTTTTTAGGGATGGGAGGGGGGGGGGGGTTCTTATTCAACCACAACATACTTGAAATCATTCAGATTAACGTCACCGCGGTGTAAAGATTTATTACTTAAATATTGTGTGATTTTAAAAAAATTCTGGTAAATGTTACATAAATTATTTTGTGAATCATTTAATTTATTTTTTAAAATCTCTATCTAAAGTGTCAACTTTTAGTATTTTAGCCATCTAATTCGCCCATGTAAGTTAAAGCCACCGTATTTAAAATAAAAAGCGTTGTCTATATCTATGTGTCACACGTAACAGAAAATCAGAGCAACTGATAGCCAAAAAATTCGGTACAAGAGTTGAAAAACTCTCGGGACGTTGAATCTTGAAGATATATTTTAGAAATTCGAATTAGTTTAAAACTTATGTGCGTTTAAAGTGAAAATTTGTCCAAAATTTTGTCATTTTAAAATCACATTTATCGAGCAGACGATAGTTTCCGAGCCGTAAACTTCAGTTACAAACAGATGTCTGCAATTGGTTGAGTTTGGCAGAAGAGTAGTAGGTTTTAAAATCCAAAAATCTAGCCTTGAATTTTAGAGATATCGTTTTCATTTTTAATACGTTTCGTTATTTTAGAAGTATTGTTCTATAAAATGACAAAGCTCGGATAAAAGCTCACTGACAGTGTATTTAATTCTTTAATTTTACGTTTCTTTGTAAAGGAGTTTTTTTAGCGATTTCAAGTATTTTTTTAGAGCACATATTTAAGACGTATATATAAAAAACTTATTTAGGACTTATTACGTCAGCGTTGTATAAGTGGAATGGTTGCACATGGAAAACAAGGAGCATGGGAATGATTTTTTTTTCAAAACAAATGATTTGGAAATTGAGCGGTGTTATCTGTACCTGAGTTATTTATATAGCGGGCGTTAATATAGGACTCGGATAACGTTGTGTTATTCGTTCTGGAGCTCATTTCTGATGTCTGCCTGTCTATCTGTTTCATTTGGCGCTAATTTAGCGACAAGTGCGACGCAAGATTGTCAATTTTGCCAGTTTTGGAAAATGTCGTTAAATTGACGATAATTTAATATCTCATATATTTAAATTTAATGTCTTTGAGAAACCCTGACGCTTCGTGGGAATTATTATTTTTATTTAAAATATAGTGAGTTTCATTGATCGTGGGATAGGTACGTTTAGTCTGGAGTCTGGTAATTAATTTGCGTTTTGCTAGAGGGCGGAACAATAATTATGTTGCGTTAGGGTGTTGTACAGTAGTTACACGACCTAGTTAATAATGTTGATCAGGAGATGTCAGAGGACGATCGGAATTGTCCTAGAGATGTTGTTGTTGCTAATTCCGCTTGGCCTAGTCCTAAGTTAGACAAAGTCCATGAGTCCATGAATCCCAAGAAAATCCAAAATCAACAGCGGCTCAGAGATAAGATCATCCCGAAATATTCCTAGACAGTCACGGACAGTGGTCGGAAGTAACGCTCTACAAGCAACGAAACTACAGTAGTCACTACTTTTTCTAGTAGTTTGTAGTGTAACGCGCTACTTTTAAAAATTAGTGTAGTGAGTAGCCCGAAACAATAAATCATTAGTTTGTATCGAGTTTTGATGCTACTTTTAGCGTTACTTCAGTAAACAAACAAGGTGCCATTCTACATATCATGTGATCACCCTTTCTTCATTTGTACGAAATTTAGTGTTCTGCGCAACGATGCATGATGAATGGCTGCAAGGACGTTGCAGGGTTAGGAAGGCCATTGCCTCATGAAGTTGATTTTTTATATGGATATATTCAGATGTGTTATTTCCCAAAAGATCCTGCTTATCTGATTGCAATTTTGAGATGCAAATTCTACTAAAAATGAACAAACATGTTTTTAAACAAATATTTTTTACTTTTATTTTATTTCATACTTTTAATAAATAAAATGGATATACGGATAAATAATGGGTATACGGATAAATGGATATACGGATAAAATAAAATGGATACACAATGTCCTTCATCAGTGGCTTTGCCACTGATTAAGGGCATTGTGATGTCCGAAAGCGCTTTGACCGTTCATGTTGAGACCCAGACCGTCCGACCTACCAGAAAGGTGTAAGGTAACTGTTTGGACGGCAGGGAAGTGCCACCCAATTTAGACCGGAATCCAGTGGGGGAGGCATCCACAGGGACCGTACCCTCCTTCCCCTACCACCAACCTCTTGGAAGGACTTACGGACCCATATGTTTAACGTGATCGTACTCCGCGTGAACACGGCGGCAGTTTTGGCAGCGGCAGGGATCGAACCCGGGCCTGCCGAGTGCAACTCCAGCGCGCTAACCACTGGGCTACCACACCCTCAGCGCTTTGACCGTGTTAATTTTGTTTGTCGGGGAAAGGGAATTTTATTAAAGGACTTTAAACTTATTTTTGGTTGTCTTTGATTTTAAAGCTTATACTTTTATTTTATTTTATTGTTTTCAAAAGTGGGTAAAAGCGTAAAGATTGGTAAGTTGATCAGTCAATTTTAATTATTCAGAATAAGTATGTTAAATTACTACAGTATACCCATATCCACAATTTTTTGTGAAAATTGTAGTTGTGGCAAAATTCGTCTTATAACAGTAGTTATCTAGTGACTACATTTTAAAAGTTGTTTGTAGTCACTCCTTTTTATAAAAAAGTAGTTGTAGTTGTAGTTAACTACATTTGTCATAATGTAGTTGTAGTTGTAGATCACTACAATAATGAAGCAGTTTTTCAAACCACTGGTCAAGGATATATTGTGGAGAAGCTTCCACAAGATAGGACTTGGGGATATTAGGAGCGCAACAGTTGAAAGCAAAAATCTATTACATAATTATGTATTTCTTCATATGAGGGGACTAATATTTAGTGATAAATATATCCCAACGTAAATATCTGCGCAAATAAAATAATAAAAGCAGATTATTCTGGACCTGCTTGGAATTTCTTCATCAGAGCGAGCAAGCAAAAAGCTTGACTGAAAATGAGATTTAATCACGTGCTAGTGAAAATGCTATGCAACACAAAGCAGATAATTAGTTTATGATTTTCGATAGCGTTTGGTTAAACTCTTATATAACGTTAAACTTCTGGCTTTTTTGCGTGGAAGAAGGAAACTTGGTTGTCTCTGAAACGATTGTTTGTTTTAATCATTTTATTCTTTCCTTATATACATAATGTATAAGGAAAGTATTGTGACGGGGTCGCAAATTCGAATTCGAGTTTTCGATGGCAGAGCACGTTTCAAGCATCCCTGATTACGAATCAAACATTTTTGAGGTGATGTGTGTGTGTGTGTCAGTGAGTCTGTGGAGACGATATTTCACGAACGAATAGAGCGATTCGAATGAAATTTGGTACAAAAATCACAATACGTGAATACTGGAAGTCTATTGCTTTTAAACGTAATCGAATGTTCAGAACCCCACTAAATTTTCAAGAGAAATTTTGAAAAAATCATCAAAAAATCAAAACCTTTAATAAAGTTACGCAAATAGACATTTCTTTTGTAATTTTTTCTTACACGATTGACATAAACTTACGCTAGCATGAACCGTTCTCGAGATATTGCACATTATCAAATAAATTTATCAAAAAATCCCATAAATTAAAAAAAATATTAACTGTTGAGAAACATGTTCACTTTATATATGTAATATCATGGGATAAATTTGGTGATATCACTCTCGTGGATCTAGCTCGTTCCATTCATGAGAAAATATACTTTGAATAATACTTTTATTTGAACCCCAATAGTCATTTATCTGCTATAAGAATAACTTATTTCTCCGTCCATAATGTTTGGCGAGATTTTGGCGACGAATTTGGCGGAGTGTCGCCAACTTGGTGACTTTTTTAAATGCTGCCGAATTAAAGAAAATCTCGCCAAATGGATAAAAATGACGCTAAATCAATGAAAATGACGTCTAATTGTCGAAAATTCAATATCTTGGAAAGAATATAAGTATCTACTATAAGAAACATCTATTTTTTTACTGTAAAAGTAGTGAATCCATTACATTATATAAGGAAAGTCATGTGTTGCCCACATCAGATTTTTTATTTTAGATACGAGTTAGTATCTGGTTTGAGTTTACGTCAGTTGTTAAATTTCAGATGCTTGCATTTCTCTAGCAGCAATCCAATACTGGTCCAATATTGTCTTTTTATTGGCTCTAATATTGGACCAATATGAAAAAGTAGACATTTTGACGTAATTGGCCCAATGTTGGGACAATATTACGCCAATATTTCCAATGTAACAGCAATATTGGCGCAATATTGTAATGCAAATATTAGCCAATATTGGAGGCCAATGTAACCTCAATATTTGCCCTATATTGGGATTACATTGGAAATCTTTGCAATGTAATACCAAGATATACATTATTGGTCCATTAAATTCTACTACGGTTACAGTGTAGAAAAGAACTTATAAAAGGCTTTTTTTTTTCAGTATTTTGAAATATAACTATTTTTTTTCTATTTCTAATTTTGGAAAAACTATTCGAAAATTTACGGTCTTCTTTTGGGGCCTTATTTAAATTTTTGAAGTTCATAGTTCTGCTTCGAGCAACAGAGGGCGCTCCTATAACGGAGCAACGCAAGCTATTGTGTTTGCAATAGAGTTTGTCGCTCCGCTGTAGGAGCGTCTTCTATTGATCGACGCGGAACTACGATCGACAAGCATGGAATTGGACTCCTGATATGAATCCTCTGAAAGTCAACAGTGTTCTTGCAGTTACGATTGTAATAATCGTATAAAATTTAATTTAGAATTTGCCCACGACTGAGTTTCAGCTTGGGGACGCGGTGGGGGTTTTCCGGCTGGTCGCCCTCCTCACTGAAATTCGACCGAGCTTCTCACCCTTAGATAACCTATCCATGTTCTCACCAGGAAGAGGAATGTATGGCGGGGCTGCATTGCGCCACTCACTGCTGCGAAAGACATCCCCGATCAGACATCCCTCGAAGTATTCTTTTGGACTTGATGGAATAGTGCGGGATCAGTAATCTAAAGGTTCCGAGTTCGAACCTATCCCCCAACGATCGGGGATTTGCGGCCCCCACATTTCAAATAAATAATAAATTTAAATAAGCAATGAATAATAAATTTACAATTGTATTAAAATATACAATTTTTAAAACTTTTATTAAAATAAACAATTATAAATTTATAATTATTTAAATAGATAATAAAAATAATGAATAATAAATTTAAATAAATAAAAAATAAATAATATAAATAATGAACAATAAATTTAAATAAATAATGAATAATAAATTTACAATTATTTTAAAATATTCAATTTCTAAAATTTATTCGATTATGCCCGGATTTATAGAAAGACAGGCAATATAAAAAGGTTATTTCGTAATTAAGGGATGCTTAAAAAATGTCAATCCAACAAAAGTTTAGAGTCCAAATGTTAATAGTTTCAATTTTATTAAAGTGGAAAAAAATGAATTCCAGTAATTAATAAAAAACATTTATGAAAGAAGCCTGCATGACATGCAATAAACAAAAACACCCGTTATTTTTTTTATTACTTTGAAAATATTTTCAATTTGATCTTCGAATGAAAACTGTGAAAAAATAAACAACATCTTTCATAAAAGCAAAGATGCTTTCAAATAATTGGAAGCAAAGAACCCTCAAGGCTACGAAAAAAAAAAATTGACAGAAAACGGACGGGTTATTATTATTTTTTTTTTCGAAAGACATATGTAACTGTAAATAATTGTTGCTCCTCAAGGGGCCAATATCAATTCTTGAAAGAGAAGAAATATATGTAATGCCTTTAGTAACAAGAACTTTCATATCCGTTTCGGTGATATATATTCGAGGATAAATAACAAAAATTTTGTTTTAGGCGAAATGTTATCATCTGTGGTGTGTACAATCTAAAGAATTATTGTGTAAGGAAGTCAAACGGATTGTGTTGACTGGAATCTACACTCTTTGCAACAACAACAACAACAACAACAAACAAAAAACACGAAGCACCCCTAAAAAATAATCCGATCATCTCAAAATTTCGCATGCAAATTCCTTTATACCAAGTATGCAAATGATTAAATTTTGCAAGGCCAATGAGTGTTAACTTCGGTCATAGCGTGCGTTTTTACTGCGCAATTAGCATCCTATAAAACAGGTTAAAAATGTGTACGGTTTATCTTTGCTCGTTATCGGGGTTGCGTGGAGACACAACTAATAATGTCGTTACAACGTTGCCGAAGACCTTATAAGCAATTAGACGAGTTCGAACGTGGTCGTATAGTCGGGATGAGTGAAGCTGGCTGGTCATACAGAGCAATAGGCCGTCACCTGCATTGAAAGGACACTGCTGTGCAAAGGTGCTGGCAGCAATGGTTGCTGCAAAGAACTCATCGGCGTAATGAAGGCTCTGGAAGGCTAAGGTGCACGAATGCGAGGCAAGATCGGATGATTGTGCGACAGGCCCGAACTGGTCCAAAGGCATCATTGTCCGCCATCCAACGTGCTACAGCCTCTTCCATACAACCAGTGGTACCTTCCACCATCTCACGGCGCTTGGCTGAGGTGGGGTTACGTTCACGGCGGTCTTTAAGACGTCTGTTCATAACCCCACAACATCGACAAAGTCGTTTGGAGTGGTGTCGTAGCCGAGCATCATGGCTGTCCGCAGACTGGCATCGCATAGTGTTCAGCGATGAATCACGTTTCAGGCACGCTTTAGGCACACAGCCATTACCCATGGTGTGATGGTGTGGGGTCTCTTAAGACAGCAGGTCGCCCCTAGTCATCCTGCTTACAACTTTAGCATCTCAACGATATGTTGATGAAATCCTGCGGATGTTTGCGTTGCCCTTCATGGCAAGTCATTCTGGGATAATTTTCCAACAAGATAATGCCACGCCACATACGGTTCGAATATCTGTAAACTGTCTCCGTGCTGTTGTTATGTTCTTTGGCGAGCAAGACCACCAGACCTTTCGTCAATCGAGCATGTATGGGACATGCTAGGCCGCCAGATTCGGGCACCCCGAAATGTAGCAGATCTGGAGCAACAATTGAGGAATGCCTGGCAGAATGTATCGCAGGATGGCGTTAGGTAACCTTATCACTCCTTATCTAGACGTATACAAGCATGCATTGTCGCCAAGGGGGGGGGGGTTCACCAATTACTGATTTGAAAATTTAATGTGCAGTTGCTAAACATTGATGGGTCATGCGGCCTTGGTTTTGTAATCATTACCTGCGTATGAGCTGTACGCATATTTAATTTCAATAAAAGCAGTCATTTTCTTCATGGTTCTTCGTTGTTTTGCAAAAGAGTGTATATAATCATATTTCCCATTACGGATAACAGCATGCATAACCCGTTTTGCGTTTATTAATATGGTAAAAATAATAAGGAGTTTTATAAATGTGGTAAAATGTATAGGGGCGGTTAATTTATGACGTTATTGAATTGACTATTAAACGAAAAAATCTGATGTGGCAGCACATGACTTTCCCTGTAGACTCATTCATATTCACTTTCTTTTTATGTCTTTAACAATTCATTGAATTGAGTTTAATTGTACAAAATAACTGTCATGACTATTTTAAATTACATCGAATTTGCCGTTTTAAATCAATCTTCGTTTTCATTTGGTAACTGAACTTATTATTTTCAAAAGTGGCGTAGTGAAAATGCAAAAAAAAAAAAAAAAATCTCGAGAATGACTAATCTTAGAGTAATGGGGTTGGTTTTACTCTTTTCGTCGTCAAAAATTGCGTATGAAATAAGCATGTAATTGATGTATTTGAGTATACGTAGTCTTTTATTTTTATACTTAACGATTTTTGCGGAATATTTCGCAAAAAAAGTCAGGTTCTTTTTTATTCCGAAACATATCAAAATCTAATTAGCACTAGGATAACCTACAAGTGATTTATCTACCAAATTTTGTGAAATTTGATCTATTGGTTTTTCAGTTAGAGTGGATACAGTCAATTTTTGCTGGCCATTTCGCAAAAAAAGGCAGGCTCTTTCATCCCGAATCGTACTAAAATTTAATTAGCACCAGGATCACACACAAGTGACTAACTTACCAAATTTTATGCAATTTGGTCCATTAGTTTTTGAGTTAGAGTGGATACATACATTGCACAGACAGACACACAGACACACTATAAAAATAGTTTTTCTGTGTTCCAGAGGTCCCAAAACGTGTAGATCCGTCGAAAACTCGAGTTGCGATTTTCGGCATGATATCAATACTTTCCCTATACATTACCATGCATTTCAGAGAAAGAAATAATAAAGACAGCCAAATTTGGTAAATTAAAAGGTCTTTAACGATAACATCATTTATGACGTGCTTAAAGTTACAAATCCAGATCGCTTTCGAACATAACTACATGCTTTATGAGTGGCAATGTAAATTGTTTAAGATGTGAGGAACATGAAATCTTATACATAGCCCCCAATTTACATTGCCACTGATGAAGGACGTCGTGACGTTCGAAAACGCTCTGGATTTGTAAATTTAAGTACGTCATATATGGTGTTATTATTAAAGACGTTTTAATGTACCAAATTTCTGCTAAATTGGCGTGTTACCAAACATTGTCTTTATTGAATTGGCCTATGATTGAGTACACTGCGTTCGTGAAAGTTGAACATTCTACAAAACATTTCTTACTGCATAACCCACATTTTCTACAGTCCGGCACCAATCTAGAAAACTTTGGTCGGGAAATTAAAACATTAATCACTGGCAACTAAAATTAAAACAGAGCGTTATTATTTTAAACTTATTTATTCAAATAACCGTCTTCAATTTAAATTTGGTTACATAAAATACATAGCAAAATCTTCAGGTTGTATTCTTAATTGCTGCGAATGTGATGATTTACGCGATTTGAAACAACTTAATTTAGTTACTTTCAGAAGTTTCTCTTGTAATAAAAATCGGTCATACCAGCCATATATTTGTAGAAATGGTTCTCTGGGAAACATATTCATCATATGGACTCTTGGGCAGGCGTTCGCTGTCATCACCAACGTACAGTCTTGGTCAAAAGTATTAGGCACCCTAATCTTTCTACTTTATCTGCGGAAGTGTTACTTGAAATCACCTCATTTGTTTATGACTGCATACGTAGTAGAAAGTTAAAATGATAAAGAAAACGTCATTTCAACTGACATCCCATTTCCAGGACGATAATTGGAAATTCCAGGTTTTTTTGGAAGCAGTTGGCTGCATTCGCTGTTCTGGTTTGTACACGTGCACGCGATGGTTGCTTATCTCATCTAAATTTGAGGTCTTTTCTGTGTAAAATGCCGCAAACTAAGGAGCTTAGCAACGAACAATGGTTGAAAATTCAAATTTTATACGAGCAAAGCAATAGCCAATGTGAAATTACCAGAAAAGTGTTCGAGATGCGTGTTGCAATACACTTTTAATCGTCTTAAGAATACCAGTAGTCATTTAATTCGTCGAAGAAGTGAGAGAAAAAATCACTACACCCAGGAATGACCGACTTTTGAAACGATTTGCATTGAAAAATTGTAGAAAATCTTTATTTCAATTAGCTGCTGAATTATCAGAGGCAACAAGGAAAATAATATCTGATCCAACCACTAGAAGACGGCTTGTAGAAGCTGGATTGAAAGGATGCAAGGCCAGGAAGAAGCCATGGATTTCCGAAATAAACAAAAAAGAAAAGGTTGGAATGGGCTCTTAAATATCGTTATTTTACTGAAGAAAATTGGGCGAAAGTTCTGCGGTCTGAGGAATCAAACGTTCAGGTATGTTTGATTTGACTTGCTTTTATTCAAAACTAGCGTGGAATTGTCAATATGTACCAACTTTTTTTGTAAGGCTCTTTAGGATGTTAGTAAAATAATTTCAATACTATAGGTATTGGAACACCTGGTGTGTCTTATGTGAGGCAATGTGTAGGCGAGGAATATAAGGAACAGTGCATAGTGTCCACTGTGAACCATGATGGTGGCACCATAATGATTTGGGGATGCATGGCAGCCGAATGTGTGGGCGAAATGTACATCTGTGAGGGACGAACCCTTTGATGTACATAAATGTACTAGAAACAACACTCAAGCATCTTTTTAACAAAATTTTGGCGATACAAACATGGTTGGGGTCAGACTCCAACGAGACAATACAACTTGTCACACATCTGCTGTGACTATGAAGTGGCTTAGTGAAAATGGTGTACATCTTTCGCATTCTCCTCCACAGTCTCCAGACCTCAACCCCATTAAATAGTTGTGGGCTTTTCTCAAACGCAAGATCAGGAAGCATTCCATTACTTCAAAAACAACCTTAAAATTCATATTGAAAGAGGAATGGAAGAAAATACCAAGGGAGGAATGCAGTAGGTTAGTACGCTCTATGCCTAAAAGAATTAATGCCGTCATAAAGACGAAATGAGGTCCAACCAAATACTGATAAGTTTCAATAAAAAATGATTATTTTGAATCTCTGCATTTTTATTTTATCCCAACACATTAGTAGTTTAAAATAAATGGATTTAAGTAGGGTGCCTAATATTTTTGATCAAGACTGTATTTTATCGGTATTCTTGGCCGGAAGATTAGCTTTTTGAAGCCCACTCATCACGCCCTACTGCTATAGCACTTCTTTCTGTGAAGTTTGCTGATTCTCTAATTTTTTCTAGCAACTGTTTATGTCTTGTGTATCTGTTCTTATTGGCTTCCAAAACCTTGAAGTAACTGCTTGCGATAGTCTTCTCAGTTAGGATCACATGTGACTGCCGGGTATTTGCGGTACATTTTTATTGTGGCCACACAAATATTAGCCAGGTTTAAAGTCACAATCGGCGTCTTGATGTCCGGCCACATTGCTGGAGGCAATTCAGATGTTATTGCTTGGAATTCTTACTTTAATCCGTTCTCGACCTTTATTGTCATGAGTTGTTCAGTGTTCTTTTTGCCACAGCTTCCCCAAATATAAAGTCGCTTATATTTATCATTACAATTAGTATGTAACAAACGATACCTGCAAAGACAAAGGGACTTGCTATTTTGCGAACCTCTATAGAGACTATCTAATTTAGTTATACAAAAAAGTTGTCGTCATATTTCTTTGAAAATATTGAGGTCAGTAAGATCGCTGACAAGGAGGAATGCATTGCATAGGGGCTTTGGAGACTCGTACCAAAGAGCCTTGGAGACTCGTACCAAAGAGCCTTAGAGACTCGTACCAAATAAATAGCTTATGAGAAAAGTTCAATAAATTGTAAAGAAAAAGGGGGTGGGGTGGGGGTGGGAGTGCATTTGTTGCACAAGATCTCGAAATATTCTGTCAGTGGCAATAGAAGGCAAGCTAAAAGAGGCTGTAACGGTCAAATTCATACTCGCTCTTGCAATAGAGAACTCGCCTAAAGAGGGCATTCTCAAAATTCGTGTGGCATTTTCATCGCACACACAACAGTATCTGCGGCACAGTGGTTCTAAAAATTGCATCATCTATATATTTCTAGGGCTTTAATAGAGAATAAAGACAGTGACATATTTAAAACTGTCAATTGGATATACTATATTTATTTTATTATGTATCGTTTGTAAATTGAAACTTAAATCAATGTATCATAGAATATATGAAGAAAAATGTATGTGTGTCTGCAGGGAAAGTCATTTGCTGCCTACATCAGATTTACCGCCTCAAGAGGTTTTCATTAAAAATTTAAAAGAACATTTAATTTTCATAATGATGAAGTATGGAAGTTGCTTATAAAAAGTGCTTATTTTTTTTTTAAATATTTGAATTGGGGATATAAAAAATAGAATTAAAATGAAATTCTCTTTCAAGAACTCACAAGTGTTTATATTCTTGAACTCTAAGAAAAAATATTTCTATCGTAATGTGACATCAAAATATTCAGGATATTATTGTATTCTTCCAAACATGGCACCATATTTTTTTAAAATGTCATCTTTACGACATGACTAATTTTTTGTATTAGAATGCTCGAAGAAAAAGGGCTTTCAATTGAGTTCGTTTACATTTATTTAGCGAGAACTAAAATCTTCGACAAAAAATTTCTTTGTGCGCTTTTGGAAACATAAGCATATTCTGTTGCTCAAACTTTAATCAAAGCAGAATAAATAATTTACCATTTAAAAACTTATTTGCATAAGTGGTTAAAATAAAGTATGTGCCGGGTAAAAATACTGTAAAACTGTTATGATTTATTCAGTCGTAGATTTTGTATATGGCTATTTCACTGTTAAAGTTATTGCATTATGTAAGTGAAGTTACGTTCTACCTACATCACAAAGTTTTGAATGGGAGTAACATCTATATGGTTGGGGTATCTTTGAAATCACTCTATCTCTGAAGTATTACGAAAATTGTAAACACTTTGGACGCTTTTATCTTCGAATCTACTATAGTCGTACGAACATGTAAAATACCTTCACTGGAAACTCTTTTGAGAACCAGAAGGAGAAAGCACTTTTACAGGCAGCCAATCTT